>CM075854.1:58574290-58918503 GCA_037975125.1 Latrodectus hesperus | reverse complement strand
CACTCTAAAAGTCTTGTATAATGTGTGTGTTCTGTGGATGACGATCTGAATACCAGCTAAAGCACGAACGAAGAGCATTTTGTAAATTGGTTAAGTTGATAATTTTGATTCAAGTTATAAGCACCATCCTAACTTCCATATATTACCTCTGTAAACTAAGTATTTTGGCCTAATAATTTAAATGGGCATAGAACCCCTTGAATGTTATTCATCGCTTTACAGTATTTTGCACATAATGGTTAATTAGACCTGGATCAACTATTAAAAATGAGTCCTGAGCTAAATTCACGCCAATTCTTTCAATTATAAATTAAAGTGAAAGCAAAAGAACTAACCATACAACTAATAGTTTGGCTGATAATCTAGAAACTACTAAAACTGGACCAATTTTTTTATATGAAAGATATTTTAAAAGGAACCTCTGTAGGAATTTAAACATTTATTCTGATAGATTATATATTCGTAAATCCAAACTTTCACAACATAGAAAAAATCAAAAGATATTCAAATAATCTGAAAACAAGAGAATCATGGATACATGAGAAAAGTTTAAGGCAAGCATGCAAACATATATACACACAAATTAAAAGCACTACTGATAGGTTAGTGCGAAATTTTATATATATTATTTGATAACACCAAGTTTTACACACATTTAAACAAACAAAAAAACACACACACAAAAATTGAAAAATTTGTGATCTCGCCGTATAAAATGCCGGGTCCCGATTAGACAAATGAGGTAAGGCCCATTTTTATATTAGTTTTCCTATTAAATCTGCTATAAATAAAATGTAGGCGTGGTATGATTCGTATTCCATTCAGGATTTCATCCTATTTAATTGGGAACTTAAAAGAAATTTCTAACCTATTTTTTTAAAAACTGTACCGTTTTGAAATACTTCAAAAAAAGAGAAAAGAGAAGAGCAGTCTTCAAAAGACACACAAGCAATGGCTTCAAAATTACTCGATTAACTCCTCCAGTAGTTTATTCAATAAAACTCTGCCACCAGGCTGTTTCTTAATAATTTGACAATCGTAAGTTTTCGATTCTGCTATTATTTAAAAAAGCCCGAGTTATTATGAATACTTGATTACAAAGTGATGCAATTGTTTCAATTGGGCCAGAAAAAACTGTTTTGTATCTCGTTTTGTTTGGTTTTTGGACTTTATTTTTTTATATGCATTTTTTTGCAGTTAAAGACCATAACAATAATATGTGGAAAATAAGTGATTGGGGGTTTCTGTGGTAGAAAAATTAAGCATGTCGAGATGGTCATTGGCGCAGTTTTACAAGATCCAAAAGCAATCTCAAAATAAAAATGACTGTCCTGCATATTCATTCCAATCAGTTTTGCGCAATTTGACTTTACTTTCTTCCAAACGCTTTTTCTGTAAGCTGGATTGGATTAGTTTGTCTTCTATGGTCATTTTTTGCAAATGAGTATTGATCACATTGCAGTGACTTTTTTAATCTTTAAAGAAATCTCAAGAACATTAAAGCAACAAACAGAAAAAATACTTTCCCAACCAAAAGAAGCAAAGTGCACACAACCCATCTCTTTCAACATTAAACTCTTTCTCTATCACAAGCAATCTAAGAAAACTTTTGTATGTTAAGAAATCATTTTTCGGAAAGAATCTCAAAAGTGTCACGCTTATAAAATTGCATATCCACGTAAATAGTTTTTTATGTTAAAATTGTTAGTTATGTGTGGAATACTAGGAAACAGTTGTTCACATCAATTAAATTGATATTTTTTATTTCGGTTTCATCTGACGCTCAATAACTTACATACGAGTGCATTCGACCGGAAATACGGTTTAAAATTCTAAACCTTGAATGACGTCCACACTTGAAATGGTAGTGGAATCTAGTCATCAAATTAAGGCCAAAGAACGGACATTCAACAATAAGCTCCAATAGATAACGCAGAAAGACTGACAATTATACTTCAATTGTCAAGGAGCTTAAAACAGGTACGTACATTAATTGCTCTTTCCTTATATTTTTTTGATTCTTCTGCACGAAATTGTCCCTCAAATTTTGTAGTGCGCCACCAGTTAGAATGTTGCTATGAAAATTCAATATTCATAGTAGCATTCTGACTGGAAGATGAAATTATATGATATTCTGCAGCTTTACCATCACTTTTCTAGATAGTTTATCTAATTCAAACGATTTCGCGAATTCCATACCAAAATAAACATTAGCACATAAGGAAGAGCTTAAATTCACGAATTGTTAAATTGATGATCAGAACTCACAAATTAATTATGTCAATCTAAATTTCAAAAGCGAAGAAATAATTCGTTACCTTTACAAAAAACATGTTATCTGCAATTAGCTTTAACTATGAAATTTGTAATTAGATGTCATAATTTTATCTACAACAACAAAACACTCATGATTAAATGTTAGAAAAATCCAAGAAATAAGTTTAATTCAATAATATTGAAAATAAATGAGTCAGAAAAATGATATCTCCAACTCTTTGTTTAATGAGATCATAATACATAAAATATTTTTTGCATATCAAATGAATCACAGATAGTATGAAAGTCCAGTTCAATAAAATATATACAAATCCTTACAAAGGAACATTTAATGTTATCAAACAATAAAATTGCAATATTATAAAAAATAAGCATATTTTCAAATTAAAATTATCGTCGTAATACATAAAAAACAGTATAATATATAAATTTGACTCCAGTTCTTGGTTTGACATTTAATGCTGTATTCACACAATTAAAAGAAATTTTCATAACATTTCCCCCACACGATTTATATAATCTAAGATATCTGTTTAAAAATTATGATGGAGGGTGACAAATTTATGATTTTTAAAATTATGTCAACGATCAGTTTTTTTAATGAAAAAATGATTTGCAAAAGAAATCTTCTCAATGTCTTGATTTAAATTTTAATGCTTCAAAGACTTGTATTATGTGAATTTTTTTCTATAAAAGATGCAAATGTAAAATTATGTCAATATGCGATATATAACTCATAAATAGGATACTCGACAGTTTTTTTAAGCTATTTATACCGTAGTATAACAGCTTGGAAGCTTTGATTTTTCTACCTTATAATCTTAGTTACGTATTAACGTACGATTGTCTTGCTTCGTACCTTGTTCTTAATGGCGCAAGAACTCTTTCTTTGTAGTTGAGAATAGCTTCTCTAGCTTGCATCCATGGATGGGGACCTTCAAGTCTATATTGATATGGCAAACAAGGTCCCATCACACAAGCCCATGATAATTTCGGGTCTCTAAGGAACATTTTTCTAAAATTTGGCTTCGCGCCTATTAACTCTCCCAATTCATCCATGTAAGGTATAGCATAAACTTGCATGCAGTTTCTGGCGCTGGAATGAAGAAGCTGCGTTTCTTTTTCGGAATTCAAAGTAATATCATTAATAATATCACCTTTATCTGGAAAAGGCACCTTGTTGTTCAAAACACAAGCAAACCACCGCGCTTGCATTTCACACACAGGCAGAACACCGCCGAAAACTTGCGTCATTCCAATGACCGCCATTGATGGCACAGATAAGTGGGGTGGAAAGACATGTTTATATAAAGGCACGTGTTCTCCTATAACTTGAAATATTATATCATTTAAGAAAGGAACTTTTAATTGGTAGCCAGTAGCCATTACTACGACATCAAAGTTTGTAACTTCATTTTCCCCCCGGAAAACCACACCTTTTTCTGCAAAGTGCTTGACAGCTCCTTTTAAGATTATATCACCACTTAAGATTTTGCTGGCAAGGTGATCATTAACTGTGGGACGCTTCGTCAGAAACCTATGCGAGGGCTTTAAGTAGTAAGTATTATGATTGAAGTTTTTGTTCACTTGTTTCTCTAAGTACCAAAACACTAATTTCTTTGGCAATTTTTGAAAAGCGGCACTTATAAATCTTCGATTAAAATCCAGATCAGCTGGCAATCCTTTTTTTCCTGGTCTCTGCACAACCCATGTTCCTTGCCTTGAACTCAAGTAAACCTATAAAGAAAATTAATAATCATGTAAATTTCCTTGTAACTATTTCTAATAGTTATGTATTTTAAGACTATATTATCAAACAAGAAAATAAAATCAAAGTATTTTTATTGAACAAAATTTTGAATAAGAAACTAAGATACTGAGAAGAAATTACAATAGTTTAAGTTCTTAAAGTTGATTTTTCATAAAAAATCATGCATAAATTGGAAATGCATTGGTCACACTGAGGTGTTTAACAATGAATAATAAAAATTTATAACACAACACGAATAACTTTAAATTTTTCTGCATAATATGATTTAAAATTTCATAACTATATATTGTGACCTGGAATGACTTTACTCGTATAATATGTAAAATATTTCTTATAACCAGTGACTAATGATAAAAAAGTTGGTATAATTATTTCATTTCATCAAATTTATAAATGATGGCGTCTCTAGTTTTCCACTCTAAAAGATGGAGAAATTTTTATTAACAACTAGAAGTCTTTTCATACTTCAGTAATTCTAAAAAATTTTTACACAAAAACATGCTAACTTGGTTCTTTATTTTGAGTTGTGAATATTGATTTATTGAAAACAAACTCTTACATATAATAACAAACAGAAAACTATTGCAAATTTATTTATTATATATATATATATATATATATATATATATATATATATATATATATATATATATATATATATATAGTAATGATTGCAGATATTTTTAATAGTTTTAATATAAATTTTAGAATAACAAATGAACTTTTCGACATTCAAATTGACATAACTAAAAGCGTTACAAAGACACGTTATAATTCGGTATTTATGTCTATTTTTTAAATGCATTGATTTATTTCGTATAAAAGTTTATTAAAATTGGATGTTTCAAAATAACATTCTATTTTTAACGAGCCAGCGTCAAAAGACTGGCTTCATTTTTAAATATTTATAATAAATACTCGACTAACACAAAGGTTTTCAAGTTACACTTTAAAAATTACCAGCATGACTTTTCATATTTTTTTTAAAAAAATAAAAATTTGGCAATATTTTTTTTACTTCCAAAAAAATTAAGCACAGGATAAAATTTCGGAAAGATTTCTTGGTTATTCATACTCAGTAATCAAGAACTGCTCTATTTTCATAATAAGTTGCTCTTCCGTCATAATTAAGAATTTTCGTAATGAAGTGAAAAAATTTGAAAACCTTCATAGCAATCGATTTTTTTTTTCAATATGCATATATTTCAGTGATAAAAATAAATTTTAATAGATCACGATTGAAACATTGTGATTTTCTCTTTAAATAAATTACTGAATGCCGCTTCAAAACTAATATGGTTAATTTAGAAGTAACTTTTGATAAATCTTGTTTCGAAAAGATAACAATTACATTGTCGATAATTCTTCATACGAGTTCAGAATAATTGTGTTGCGAGTAATGTTTTTAAAAAAGTACCCTCAAGAGTTAAAGCTCTAAACGAGACTATTTGAATGCAATGGAATTCAAATAAAATGCAAGCTAGAGTAGTTTTATGATCCAGTATACTTCATTATGCAACCAATAAAGGTTATAAAAGAAACTTAACATCCGGTTACGAAACTTTATAAACTTTCACTAAATATGCTGAGAATACTTTTCATAAGGCAGATCTAGTGCAGCAATAATTTCTGGATCAGCTGGACATATATTGAAATTATTACAAACTTCTTAGTATTTTTAATCATAAAATATGATGAACCGCCAACATTTTCGTTTTGCTAACAGAAAGCCACAGCATTTATAAAAGTTGAACATTATTTAACAAAAATAACAAAGACATTATCTACCCAATACCAAATACAGATTTATAAGTGATTTGAGAGTTTTACTTTAATTTTAGAGGAATAATGAATTTAAGTGTGCATATTTAACTATTTTCTTTCAGCTTAGTCTTTTTACTTCCATTACTTCCATTTTACTTCCATTCCTAGCTTTGTTTGTTTGTCGCTCAACGATCATTTTTTGCACACGAGGGCTAATTGGACCGGGACCTACGGTTTAAAGTGGATTCCGAACCACTACAAACATCCATGCCCAAGGTGGGATTCGAACCCACGAACTGTTGAACCGAAGGCAAGAGCGCTAACCATTCGGCTGCCAGCTCGGCCTTACAGATCTAACAAATTAATAACTTTTTTCAAATACCTTTTAATTTAAGACTAAAATTTTGAATGAAAACGTTATCTGAGCAATGATACATAAACTGTACTATGAAACTTAAATGAATTGATTTTAATTAAAATTTTAATCTCACTAGAAAATTTAACAAGGACTTCTTACTCGATACAAGTGAAAATCTTACCTCTTCAGCAACTGAAGATAAATAGACTGCAGCATCAGCACCCGAATTTCCTGATCCTATGACCAAAACTCTTTGGTTTTTAAATGGTTCTGCACTTTTAATATTGTGCGTGTGCAAAACTTTACCTTTGAAACTATCGAGGGAATTAAAGCTGGGAATTTTTGGAAATCCATACCGTCCTACGCATACAGCCACTCCATCAAACACCTCCACTAAAATCCTATTTTTAACATTGTCTCTAATGGTGACCTCCCATCGTCCAGTTCTGTAATTATCTGCAGTAGGTAGAACTCTAATCACTTCGTGTCTGTACTTAATATGACGCAAAAGGTCGAATGCTTCAGCATATTTTTCCAGATATTTTAAAACATATTTGTGGGACATGAAATTTGGAAATGAATTTGGAGGAGGGAAGTCGCTGAAAGCCATCAGTTCTTTACTGACATTGGTTACAGTGCTTTTCATAATCGAAGCTACACCTTCAATCTCCTCCTCTCTGTATTTCCAAAGGCCACCCAAATCATCAGTCTTTTCATAGCATACAACATAGAAACCTTCCTCTTTAAGACTTTTTATTGTTGTCAATCCACTGGCTCCAGCTCCAATTACAGCAACAAGTTTGGCTTGCGTCATCTTGGCAATGTGTTTTCAACTGATTATTGTATCTGCAAGAAAAATGTTTTTATTGAAAATGTGTAGCTAATTATAGTAAACATTTCATTTTATAAATATTAGACTTAAGTTATTACATCACAATTTACATTCGCAATTCAATATTTGGAAGTATAGTTCCATTCTTAAAATTCCTATGTTGGAATCATTTCATTGTTTCATCTAACAGATTTTTCGTGTTAGTTTTAAAAAACTAGTGCTAGACTTAAAATCAAGAATATATCAATTTAAGTGATGATAAACTTAGCAAAGATAACTTCCGAATGTGAAATAATTTAACGTTGAATTTGAGATTCCACATATTTTTAATAAGGTAAGAAAAGTTAATAGAAAAATTTAAAGTAAGCATTAAAGTTGGAAATTATTCAGGTATTTATTTTGAAGCTGCCATTTTTTTTTACTACATTTTCCATTAAAAATATGTTAAACACATTTTCTTAAATGAGTTTAGGATATTCAAAGATATCAAAATGAATTTGTTTTGTATTAATTCCATAAATTGCATTCCATCAGATACAACTGAATCGTGACCGCAAAACTTACAGTTCGACAAAGTATTTCCTACAGCTAAAAAATAAAGAAAAGCTCACAATGACTAATTCTTTATGCATTGTTACGCTAAAACAATGGAACGTAAGCATGGGAGAAAGTTTTCTAGAAGTGTAAGCTCATTCATATCTTAAATACGAAAACCTTGCTTTAGAGTTTATAATTATGCATCTAATTCATGCTAATAAATTGTCAATAGTTCTCTAACATTGTCTAAGTATTTTTAACAATGTTTCTTTTCAAAAGTAACCAAAGCTATGAAAGTTTCGAAATACTTTTATCCAAGTAAATTATCGGTGATAAATTTAATCGCATGTCCATATATTCAAACGTTTATGATTCTTAATACATTTCGGCTATTTATTTCCAAATAGATGTTCACCTAAATTTTTCTTCTAATCATATAAAAGAAATATCAAAAAAATTCAGAAAATGTTTTAATTGTAATATATAACCGTTCATAAAATAAAATTAAAAGGAATATTAAAATATTTCGCTCTATTCTGGACGCTCTTGAGTTGATGCAAGTTAATTTTGAAAATTTTCCACAAGTAAATCTTCTGTCATGATAAAGTATAATGAAAATTACTGGCCATATAATTTGACTGCTTTAAACATTAATAAAAGCTTACTTTAATTGTCCTTGCTTGGTTAAAGTAGATGACAAACAAAATTCATTATTACTTTCTACTGAATTTCATGAACACTAAGTTGAATAAAATAAAATTGCAATCATTAAAATTAAAAACCTCGGTGTCACGACAGTCCAAATGGGAACAAAGCTATACATATACCTGTTTCCATGGCCTTGGGCCCTGGGGGAGACGAAACATTTGTCCCGGTTAGGTAGCTAGCATAGCAGCAAAAGCATCAGTGTTTAGTTCTCAAGCATGCTTGGTACTTAATTTTATCGACCTCCTGATGAGATGAAAGGCTGAATCGAGCTGGCTCGGCTTGAGGATCGAAACTTGAACCTGTGCATTGAGAACGCGAAGAGGACTGACTGCTGCGCTACCATATTAAAGGCTTTACACAACTGGGCTTCCATATTAAAATCATGATGTAATTTTTGGACGAATGTTCAAATTATTGCATGCGAGAAATAATTGGACTTTCAGTTTAAAATGAATTTACAATTTATAGAACCATCCATACTCGAGAGCAGGAATCGAATCTACCAGCTAGGGGCAGTGTTGAATTGCGTAAAAATGGACAATTCTTCTACTTAAACACTTATTGAAAATTTCAGGCGATGAAACAAATACTTGACAGTTTTGAAAAATACGAATGAATACAATTTTATACTTTCAAGTAGATTTCACAAAACGGCATCCTAAATAATTGCTTATTTGAACATTTAATTGCGAAGAAAATTTGTTGTCCATTCCTAAACGTAAAATTTATTATTCTGTAGTAAAGATTCAAACTTTGGAAATTAAAACATTAAAAGAAAAATATCCTAAATGTTTTACGCATCAATTGAGGATTCGATTAGTTAAAATCCTCTTAACAAAACATTTTGCACAATGTATAAATTTTTTTTTTAATCAACCAATTCTCACTCTAAAAGAATGCATTTTTTTTTACACCCTCCCTAACTTTAAATGGATACACTAGTAAATTTTTACGGTTTGCAAACAATTTTTTAAAAAATTTCCGGTAAAATACAAAAATAGTCGTGTTTAGAAAATAAAATGTTCATTTCACGTTTCTTATAATCTGCTGAGTTTTTTATTACTTTTGTATAAAAGGGAGTGTGTGATACATAAAATTTATATTTTTAATATTACGCTTACTTCAAATTTCTAAGTTTAATTTATGGAATGATAGACATATTTCAGATTCAATGAAAAACGAAACAATTTTGCGGAACTTCCGCTTCTAGTAGAAAAATGTATATGAATGAGTCAATCGTAATTTATTAATTCTAATTTGAAATTATATACTTTATACTGCTGTTTTTTCCAAAGGCTTATGATTAATCAGTATGTGAAATCAAAGTAATTTGCGTAGTAATTTAATTCTTTTTCAGAGGCTTTTTAAGTACATCTTTAAACATTCTTTAACAAATAAAATAGATGATTTTTTTCATTGTTTTAATTTTATTTTAGTTCAATAAAATTTTAGACTACGTATCACAGAAAATAATTCACAAAATTTTTCTCTTCATTTTTGACAAAGGCTGTGCAATGTTTTATTCTTATATTTTGCGCCAGATAATTAAATATACATTAAACTTAATCTTAGACAAGTTCTAGTTTTTAAATGAAATATATCAAAGTTTGCTGAAGCATCAATTCTTATTTATACAGTAACATCACAGTGCACATAAATTTTGAAATCTCGAATAAACGTAGGAAAGATTAAAAACTCAGAAGAGCAGCAGTCATTCGTAATTTATAGCTCGTAATAAAAAGCTACTTGTGAAAAAACAATTCATAACAATTTATCATTTTCTTCAGACAATCTGGTGACATTACTGTCAATTTGCTTGAAAAGATAAAAAATTTCTCTGCAGATTTTCCACGGATAATAAGGTTGATAAAAACATTCATCTTAAACATTTAACATGCGGTGAATGAGTTACTGGAATTAAAGATGGAGCTTTTCTGAAATATTTGAGAGCTTTTATCAGACTCGAATAAACACACAAAGGAGTTTCATATGCTTTAACAAAAAGTGATAAGTTTTGCAGAATCCATCAGCTGTTGAGATAAATTCTCACATGAGGTTGACATAGATACAGATAAAATATCTTATAGAAGCATGTCAAGTCTTTTCTATAAAATATGTGATCGAGGAGCAGTTTCGACTTAGCAAAATAACAAGTCAATCATTATAAGAAGCATGCTTTCAGAAAGCATTTTCATATAGTGAAATATTTTCTTAAAAGCAAGCATATATTTTCACATTTTTTTCACCAGATGTACTGTTTTCTGTGATAAAATTTATTATTTCTCTTGAAAAAATTTATAATATATTTATTTATGAAGTCCATCGAGCTTTTTTACCATGGAAATGGATAGCTATAAATAAATTAATATCAAAAGGATATCATGTGAATGTATAGTAACTGCATTTTTTCCTCTAAAATTCATATAATTACGAAATCTAATTAGTTTACAAGTATAATGTACTAAAACAGTCTAGTCAAAAAAATTTTTAAACAACGCTTTCTATCGGTATAATAATACAACTTTTATGCTTATAAATTTAGATCTTAAGAAAAAGTTAAAAGTAAATTTATTTAAATCAGCTTTGTTTGTACCTTTAATGTAAATTCCAGTTAAGCGCAAATTAATTCATATTAAAATTTGGATGATATGTAAAGACAATTTTTTTAATATTTCTAAATTTTACAAAGCTTGACAAGTAAAATATTATATATCTGTTAAAAAACTAAAAATGCTTTTTATCATATAATTATAACTTTGTATTCATATATTTACGAACTGGTTAGATAAGATTGTTGCTTTAAAGTAACTTTTTGCACAACTCATTATTCACCTGGAACCAATTGTATAAATTAGATTCCAAATTTCTACAAACATCCATGGCTAATGTTGGTATCAAACCCACAAACTGTTGAACTGAAAACCAGAGTTTCGACCACTCCTTTAGCAGATGGATTTGATAAATTTGCGTTACGAGATTTAGAAGAAATCAAAATTATATTCTTAAGATTTTAAACTTAATAAAGAAAATGTCAATATTAATGTACCTTTTTAGTTAAGTTTAGAATATTAAAAACATTTTTTCTCTACTTTAAACATTTTCTTAACAGAAAAATCGTTGCATATAAATAGTGCATTATACAATGAACCGATATATTATGTTCCTGTATTTCCACAAAACCAGACAATTGGCGAAATATCATAGTACTATCATAGTTGATTAAATGATATTGCATCCAGCAAGTTATATAGCCTATATAGATTAATAAATTTCTGCTTAAACTTTTAAGAATCTATCTTTTCTAATAAAAAAGTAATTTACAAAAAAAAAAAGAGCATTTCTATTCCTCAAATTATTTTTTTGGATTTCTTTATAGCTAACCTAAGACAATCGCAATCTATTTCGGGGTACAATTGCGCAGTTCATAAACTTTTATTCTCATTTTATAGCAATTCTTAAATGCAAAACTGAATGTAAATTGCGTAACTTTTCAAGAATCTGACTCCCTAGCTTAGGTGTTATTTGAATTTATTTCGAATTATTACAAATATCCAGTATGTAATAATTCTAAATAAACTCAAATTAATCTTCATGAATTGCTATTTCATGAATTACTCTTAAATAAAAAAATGACCGCAGACTTACTAATCTTCATATAACTCATTACTCCCGCACAGTCTAGGATTATGAAAATTTAAACTACAATGTAAAGTAAAAATTTTTAATCAAGCATTTTTTTTCCAATTGTCATAAGGCGATTCAGTACTTGATTCTATCAAAATGAGAAATCAAGATATAAAAATTAATGTATTGAATACATTAATACACTCATGAATGCGAGAATTTCAGATGTTAAGAAACAAGTCAAAATTATGAAAAACTTTCAAAATTTAGTTTTAAGGATGGTAAATTTAACTAATACAAGCAAAAATTACCTTTAACTGCATTTTTATAATTTTACTATACATCCATTGAAAATAAAAATATGCTTTCAAAATCAAAAATCCTGTACTTTTTTGGTAATGATTCTTTTACAGAAGGATAGGGATTAGATCTTTCTGATATAAGTTAACGTATGAATAAATTGTTAATTTATACGCAACTTCAATATAATTTCGAACAAAAAAAATACTACTAAAGTGAACAGCGAGTTGCCTTTTCTACATGATATTGTAGTGTTCTATATATTCGCGCATTGCACTTGTTGCTATTATTTAAGAATAATTGATTCCTCTATTCAATCAAAAATTAAATATGACCCTAAACACAAATAGCTGATCAAAGAAAGTTTTAGCATCTAAAATTAAGAAGTTCAAAATTTAAGATAACATTGAACTTATCTCAACAAATTAAAATTACAAACTAAACTTTGAAGAAATTAATTTCGATACCGAGTTAGTAAATCATTTAAAATTATCTCTGTATACTAGAAATTTGACTTTGTCTGAACCAACGAGTACTTCAGCTGTGTTAATTTTTCAATAACTTTAAAGAATGCATTACAGAATAATAACTTACAACACAATGTAGCAGCTATTTAAATAAAATTTAGTAAGAAAGGAGTACAATTAATTTCTGAAAACTGTACTAAAATTAAAGTTTCACGAATACCTGTTTTATATTAATAAAACTACAGGATTATCACTGAATTTCTAACATTGATAAGTCCTTCGCAGCTATACCAATTATTTGAAAAATAAAGATCCCTAAGCAAAACAACGACTCATCTATGACTAACAAATTTATGTTATTTTATTTGATGTATTATCTAGTTAAGCTGTTATCTTGAAATCAAGTTGCAATTAATTCGAAATCTAATATTTACAGAAAAATACACACAGCTCAAATCATTTTTAAAATATACAAACATTTTAAATTCGAAACAAGATTTTCTCAGTTAAAATTTATTTAATAAACATTCGCGAATGATAACTCAATGAACTCCTTTTAAAAGTGATAAGAGATGTTACTCATTCTTATCTTATTTTAAACTACAGGTGTATTAAACTATATTATCTTTCATATATGTGGCGATTTAAAATGAAATGACACCCAGTTTTATTGGAAAGATTGCTGTTCGATTCGATCACATGAAAATTGTAATTAAATGTAGATTCGTGTCACAATAGTTTGTCTTTCAGAGATGAATTCCAATCAATCGAATTCCTTATGGAGTGATATTTGTGACACCTATTCGTTGAGTAATTTGGGAAAGATTTAGTAGATACAGGAGCGAAAAAGCCATGATAAATTGTTCAGGCCAAACACCTCCAGGTCTTTTCAATCTATCGTTACTGCGACCCGGTTAATCTTTTTTAGGCGATTGTTACACAGCTGTATTATGGTACTTTCTATTAATATACTTTTTACTTCTATAGTTTCATCATGTGGAAATCAGAACTATGTCGCTTCAAAATTTAACGTTTTGTTAAAAATACGAAAAAATACTTGCAAATTTTAATTAAAAAATGCATCAAATTTTTCAAATTTAAAAAAAACGCTCTAGCGAAAGTTGTTTTATATTAACATAATTTAAATTAAGATACGAGGGTTTAATATATTGTATAGTTTAACTGAAATTAATTTTTCAAATTTGACAGTTCACGCTTAGATTTGTCACTCTGATCAAATTTTGCACAAGCGGACTAATTCAAGAGACCTCCATTTAAAGTGGATTTCAAATTACTGTAGGTAGGATTCAAACCTTTGTGTAGAACAGAAAAGGTCTCAAGCCAACTTTTCCGCCTTGCTAGTAACTGATAAAAAAAAGTAAGAATATAGATAGATCGCACTTTTTACAAAAGAACAAGATTGGGGGACAAAACCCACTAAAACATAGGGCTTGATACAAGACAAATATACAAAAATTTTAATATATAGATAATATTTTCGAAATTACTTACTCCCGTAAAAGTCCTTCAAAGTGAAGTTAAATAGTTAAAGCATGGTTTGGTTTATCAATCCCTTTGCATTATTAAGTAAAATTATACGTTTATACGTGCTTAGTTATCACTAAATTATGAATTATATTACATACGAGTAGATAAATCATTTGAATAAGTCAATTAGTGTTAAGCCAGTGTTGCATCAAATATTAAATACCAATTAAAAATATTTAACCACAATTAAAAGTTACGATGATGAAAGTAATTTGTCACTTTTTACCGGACATGCATATTATTCTTAAGTGACCGAACTGTGATCTGAACGGCGAAGTTTAAACCATTTTAGAATACCTTTAAACAAAAAATGAGAAGCAGCTCCCTGCATAAACTTCATACCTTTTCTTCAAAACAGAACTTTTTAATATAATTGCAGATCTGGTTTGTCAATTAGATAGGTACCTACGGTTTAAAATGAATTCAAACCCACAAACATCTATGCCCAATGTGGGATTGCAAACCACGCACAGTTGAATAGAAAACAAAAGTAAATATTATATAAATACTGGTTAATTTCCCCTAAACATTAGTTGCTTGTCCAATGTTTTACAACTGTAACAAGACTTAAAAAATAATAATTTAAAATACAGGACCATTGATACTCATTATTTTACTCAAAAAACTATGTAGCATTTGAATTCTATTTGACTGGATGCCCAAACTGCTATTTTGCATGATAATAAATCACACTATTGCAAACGCCTTTATTGTTACACAAAAGGTTATTTTAGCTCATAAAATTTGATTAGTGTGATTTTATAATAAAAAAAAAGAAATCTCAAAATAAAATTTTACAAATCATATGGTATTCTTTGAAACAAGATTTTGCTCCATTCACGGATCTATTTGTCATCTGCATACCATTCTAAATTTTCTAACTTCCAACAATAAAATAACTATTTGTAGTAGATTCAGATCCACAATACCTTTCTATGACAAGTGATAAAGTACCGATTATTTTTTCTTGCATCAGAAAAATATATCACCTGGTCACTGGCGTTTATGTAAATCCCTCCATGAATAAAGTTGCTTGCTTCTCCAGTGAACACAGACAATAGCAGTGCCTTGCGAAATAAAATCTCAGTCTAATATTGAGCGTAAAAACTTCTTTACTGTTTGTCAAGCAAAGATAGTGATTAGCTCGTCAACAACTTACGATAATAAGTTTGAAATTTCATAACTTTTCGAAAGTATACAATAATTGAAGACTCGTTTCTGATACAATTACATAAGTTATTCATGTTTTGGGAAAAAAGTTTTAGGTTAAATCTTTACACCCAGTAAAAAAAAAAAAAAAATTAAATATAATTTGTATTATAAAATATCCCAAAATTTTTTTTGAACATGTATTGTTTTTATTTGTCACTCAACGGTTGCACACGAGAGCTAATTAGACCAGGGCTTACGGTTTAAAGTGAATCCCGAATCACTACAAACATCCATACCAGAGGTAGTATTCGAACCCATAAACTGTTGAACTGAAGTAGAGAGAGCTAACCATTCGGTTGCCAGATCGGTTCCTATAGGATATAAATAGGTTCATACTTATTCATATATGTAAGGTATAATAAGCTATATGAAGCTGCTAACACTTAATGTAAATATGCTTGTATATAAATGTAGAAAATCAGGTTGCAACAACATAAATATTATATTCTCATTAAAAATATCAAATTTAAATAGTGAGTATATAGTAAAATAGATTTATTGTTTAAGGAAAAAGCTTTCGTAACAAAAAACTATAAACAAGATATTTAACATTTTTCTTTGGAATATCTTACCAAAACTTTGATATTAACATATTTTTGTTCATTTAAAAATGTAGTAAAAATATTTTTAAAAAATACATATAAGCTTATAAAATGTAACCATGGAGGAGAAATTCAAAAATAAAAATTTCATGTTGCGATGTCTCTTATTAATTAAAA
Organism: Latrodectus hesperus; assembly: GCA_037975125.1. Classification (NCBI taxonomy): domain Eukaryota; kingdom Metazoa; phylum Arthropoda; class Arachnida; order Araneae; family Theridiidae; genus Latrodectus; species Latrodectus hesperus. The sequence goes on along the minus strand of CM075854.1, from coordinate 58,902,386 downwards.
CGTAAATATATAGTCAACGCACATTTAAAAATTTTATATTTTAAATTCAATGTAAAACCAAGTTATATAATAAAAATATATTGCGAAATTTCATAGCATATACATATTGATCAAGAAATTTCTAATATCTACCCAGGAAACGTTTTAAAGCAACATTTATAATGAATGTGATTCAAGTGATAGTATACTAACAGAATTATTCATTATCAAAAGATTATATCTCTGCGATGCAAACAATAAAATATTTAATATGCAAACATTTTCCATCTAGAAAAACCCGTCTTGATATTCAAAAGAAACCAGCCTTTAACAATGGATTCAAAAGCTCGTCCTATTTTAGCGATTTTGACCTTTCGATTTTTTGCCTTTTCCAGATGTTCAGGGAGACGAACGATACTTTTCAGCTTTTAAGAGATAACAAGGATAGAGGGATGACCTTCTGGGAAGAGGAAGCTTGAATTTAAGTCGGGGAGGAAATTTCTATGCATTTAACCAATCGCTTACAGGATTAATTAATGCATTATACCTGTATTAACATATTATGCATGCAGTATTAATAAAATACAAATAACAGGAATTTATGAATAAATTTTCCCATTCTAAAACGAATGAACAGTTTCACCTTTGTTGAAATTAGCATGCAGTTGTTATGGAGTTTGGTTTCCTTAAGAAAGTTACTTGAACAGAAAATGAAAGTAACATCTTTCGAATAGTTTGAATAAAAAATTTAAGTTGTCTAAAATTACAAAATTTTTTGAATAATTTAAATCTGCATTTTGTATAAAAACATGGCACTACACAAATTTAGTAATGACCGGAGTTGAAATTTTTAATAAAGATGAGGCATGGGGTTTAATTTTATTGTTTTGATTAAAAAGGGGGATGCAATAATTTAAAATATTTTATTACACAAATAAAGATTAGTTAATATTTTAATAATTTTCTTTATTTTTTAATGCAAAATAAAACATTTAGTTAAAAAAAACACTATTTTTTTAAATGTACTTATAGTTCAACTTTTACAAAATTCAAGTAAATACATCAACAGCAGAATTAAATGTAAAAATTAAATTTTTATAACTCGCAAATATATAATAGCATTCATAGAACACAATAAAGTTATATTTATATAGTGTTGGTCGAGCGGCGACTGGAATATCACATTTCGCGAACTAATTCGAAACTATACTCCAGCTAAGAGTAGAGTTCACAAATTGAACGGAAGCACCAAAAATCATTTAGCCGTCAAATCGGCAGGGTAGAATATCCAAAATCAAACATTAAGCAGTGCCACTCGTCTAAATTTGACTAGAACATTTTAGAATGCAATTTTAAAATAGGTAGACAAGCTAGCTTTAGTACGTCGTTCGTTGTGCGTGACTTTTTGCCCCGAAGCTCAGTCACCGTTACAGACCACACGCCTTATTCACCCGATTTAGCCCCTTGTGACTTCTTGTTCCCTAAATGCAAAATGGTGCTTCGGGGGCGGCACTTGGGAGATGTAGAAGGCATCAAGGCAGAAACGACACGGCAACTGAACAGCATCACAACTGAAGACTCAGCAATGTTATCAACAGTGGAAACGGCGTTGGCAGAAGTGTATCTCGTCTCAGGGTGAGTACTTTGAAGGAGACCAAATTGTAATACCTGAATAATTGTAAAATAAATTTACTATTCAACTTTTATACGTATTTTCCGGACAAACCTCGTATATTTAAAAGACCACGCAAATTTTTGCTGAACAGAAGAAATGGATAGAAAACCTTGCGGAAACACACAATTATACGTATGATGTAATAAACTAAAGTTTTAGATAAGCCGACCGATGGCCGAGTGGTTAGCGCTCCTGACTCCCGAGCTGTGGGTCCTGGGTTCGAATCCCGATTCGGGCATGGATGTTTCTTTCTCTGTTCTCTATCCTTTCTTCCGTGATGTTGTATGACTGTGGCCCGCCCTATAAACGGGTTTGTGGTGGTATAACGCGGGTAACGCTACTCGATTCCGTGACTTGATTCACAGGTGCCCGCTGGGTAACGACAAATAAGTAGCAGTTTCTGGCCTTGTTGTGGCATAGGGTTCAACCCTCAAGTGCCCGCCGTTGGAAAAAAAAGTTTTAGATAAAAATCTTAATTTATGAAATCATTTGTGTATTATGAAAGATTAACAACGAAAAGAAAGTCAAACCTCATTTTTGATTTTTTTTTAAATAAACATCCTTCCAGCTAAAGTTTTGCACTGCTCTAATTTCATGAGTAATTGAAATTTACGAAAGATTTACTAAATTTTAATTTCGATTATATTTTCTAAATTTCAGAAGATATGCAAAGAGGATATTTTCAATATGAATGAATAATAACGATCATTTTGCTATAGTTATTCGATAATATCCAAGTAAAATCTTAATTGCATAAGTTTTTCTCAAGGTTTCCATTTTAATGTAGAGTTATTTATGATTTAGTTGATTAAAGCACACAAGTTTGATATCCTCATACATCAGAACGGACTAAATATATTCCGTAAAGTTTTATTATTCTGAATTCTTAAGATAAGCAAAGAAAGTTCACATTTTAATCCTTATAAAGTTATATTAGTATTTTTTGTGCGCTTGTAAATTTTTGTAATGGTAATCGTAGTGTTATTTCATTGAGATGGCTAAAAAAATCTTTGAAGAAAATTTTGAAATTGGTGAGGAAACCTATGCTGGGAAGTGATTCCATGTAGAAACCAATAAATCAGAAAAGGTAAGAATAAAAAATATTCTAAGATATAGAAAATGAATACTCAAACAATGAAAAAGCGATTTCTCTGGAGATGGTTTGTAGCTCTATGGTCTTTTTTACACAGTACGTTCCAAACCATTTTAAAAATCAATATCTAAGATGAGAACTGAATGCAGGAAAGTCACCCACTCAAATTTGTCTCTATTTCCAAAGAAACAGGGCAATTCCAGAGCACAGAAAAAGCATTTAAAAGATTACAAAAACATTTTTAACTCCGAAGTGAGGTTTTTCAGAGGATAGACATTTTTTAGTTAGAGATTTGGTTTGCTTGTCGCTTTAACGTTCATTTTTTTCATACGAGGGTTAATTAAATTGGAATCTACAATTTAAAAAGGATCCCGAAAGACTACAAAACATCCAAACTCCGAAGTGGTTTTCAAACCCACAAATTATCGAATGGAAAGCCCAGAGCGCTAACAGTTCGACTTCCAGTTCGGCTAATGATACCGAGAATTTAAATACAACGTTCTGAAATTGATCTTTTTATGTATAGCAATAACAATTTGCAAATTTAATGAATTTTCTTATAAATCAAATACCTAAAACTACACTCAAGATAAAATTTGAACCTTCAAAAAAGAGCCCATTAAGTTCCTTGAGGAAATTTTACAGTATTTAGTTAAGTAAAAGGATAAAATTGCTGTTGATCGATGACATTCATCTAATAGTAGCTACAACACAATCATACAAAACATTACTAACCACCTTGATTTAAGATGTAACAGACATGAAACTAGTTTTATAAGCAAAGAAAAAAATAATTTATTTTGATTTAAATAAAAACAGCATACTTATTACTTGATGTCGGCACTAATAAAGACACGCAAATTCTTCTCCTCCAAGTCAACATGCTTTTCAAACGGATAGTTATTGCGCAAACATCCGAAAAAAGAAAGCCTATCCGGTTTATGTAGTATTCTTTCATCTAACCCAAGATGTTAGAAATCTATAATTACCTGTCATTAGCTCCATCTCGGAGCAATCATTTCGATTGTTCTTTCAAAAGGGACACTGCACATGAATAGAAATGAACTGTGAACTTTTCCATGTTTTTATTGTTATGAACTTAAGCCCTGGGTTTGTGCGGCAGTGATTATTTGCAGGAACCAGACTTTCTTATTGAGTGAAAAAGAGCTCAAAGTTATTGCCTAGATCGCGTTTTTGCGATCCAGATAGTATTTTATTATTTCTAAGCCCAGATAAAGCATGTATCTCTTCAAATATTATACAATTTATCACTTAATACTGAAATCAATAACTATTTAAATTCAAATATTTTTTGCATTTATATGACTAAAATAGCAATTTTGGGTCTTTAGCTTTAATAACTCATGTATAGAAACCGAAAGTATTTCAAAATACGCAATTGGTTTTTAATGTGAACATGTCTAACAGTATGAGAAGAACCACACTAGATAAATAAAAAAAGTATTTTTCGCATGTCTGTCATGTGTAATGAATGATAAACGAAATGTGTCACAATATAAAACGGATGGCATGGATTTGTCGCTTAAAGATGTTTTTTTACACACGAGGGCTAAATAGACCTAGGCTTACTGTTTAAAATGGTTTCCGAACCATTATAAAACACTTACAACATGGAATTCGAACCTATGAACTGTTGAACCTAAGGCAAGAGCACTGACCATTCGGCTAACAGCTCGGCAACGGATGACATGCAGTAGTATGTACTACGTGAACAAAATTGCAATATATTGAATGTTAAGTTACTGGTGTTTATAACTTCTTCAATTTATTCCATTTAAAATACCTACCAAGTTGTTTATTGACCTTTTAACGAGATACAAAAATAAATCATAATTTTATCTATTTTTCGGTGTTATTCTATAATAATTTTAAAAAACTGCATCAATTCTAGTGTAGATTTCACATATGCATATTTAAATTTATGATTACGTGCTAACTTGTTATCGCACATGAGAATTACACATTTTAAAATACTGCAAAACTGAAATTAAAAATGAAGAATTACACAACATTAGAATGTTTTACATATGCATTTAAGCATTTTTAACACGAAATCTAAAACATTTTAGATTTACACAAGCATTTCTATCTACACAGGGATTAAGGCCTGCTCGTAAAAATTTTCACGTTTCCAAATAAATTTTCATGAAGTACACAAGTTATGTGTATAATTAATATTTCTATTAGTAGTTTTCCATGACCACTCCCACAATTAGTCTTGGTTACTCCCGTTTGGAATATATTTCAAACAGTCGACAATAAACAATTCTTCATAATTCCAAACAAAAATAGTAGCTTTACTCCTTTCCAAGCATCACACCATACTAACGGAGGTAATTTTTACATTATCAAGCCCAATTTTTCAATAGGTCAAGACCAAATAAGAAACCTTTTAGTCATGATCCAGACAGTCTAAAAAGTACCAATTTCACACAAAGCAAACACGCTCTTAAAAATTTATCACACATTTTATTCGTTGTATATTTTATGTTCATTAAGAAATGTTAAGATTTCATTTACACTTTGTTAAATAATTCGTTCAGAAAAATTACATTAACAGTTGTGATGAAATCTTAATGCAGATATTTGTTGAGAAAAATATATGCAGAAAATAAGATTACTGATTTTTCATAATGAAATACTACAATTATTTTTCATTTTTACACATTTTTCCATAAACAAAAATTAATTTCTTTAATCTTTTACAAATAAAGATTTTAAAATGTATATTAAATTCTTTCCAAAAACATCAAAACTAAAAACATTTTTAATTCAAAATTAAGATATTTTATTTAAATAACTAGGTACAAAGTAAAAACTTCATTTAAAAATGCATTCACGCTATTTGTTTTTACAATTTTAATTTTATGCACCCGTAATATTTAAATTACATTTAATATTTCAAAGCAAATGTTAGCGCATTTGTTTTGCAGTTGCTAAAAGTAAATCAAATGAAGTCGTAAGATTTAAAAACGTCTGATATCTGTTCCCAAAGCACAATATAAAATCTGAAGGTTGCACACACACCCAATGATTACACTATTTTCAGAGTAACTTACGTCACACTTGTATTTTTTCTGAAAGTTCCACATTTAGCCAAATTGTTTTGAAGACCATAAATAATCATGGCACAATGACACACACACACAGTGCACTAATAAATCTACATATCATTGCAACGTGTAACTCGCATTATGATTTTCCTATCTCATTTTTAGCCCATTCAGACATTTGAAAATAGATTACGTCATGCTGAAATTTTTATCACGTGCCTTTTGATATCATAAGCAGTTGAGATGCTGAACATCTAGTTCGAAACTATAATTTTCAAAAATCTGAATTGCTTGCTTACAGATACTTTTAAAAAATAACTATTTGAATAATTATTCATATATAAAATACCGAAAAGCAACCTTTAATTTTTGCATCTAAAAAGAACATCGAATCTTTAGTTAAAAATCGAAATGTCTTTAGACTGACATTCTGTAGATAAACTCATTTTAATTACTATTATTGCATTGTTTTAATAGGTACGAACTTTAAATGAATAATATACATGAATTAGGTGGAAAAAATAGTTTGTTTAGTATATTTTAAAATACTACATATAACTGAAGCATTTTTAATCCAACTAAAATTTTAAAATTAAATTAAAAATACCAAATTTAAATGTTTGGATAATCTGTACGTTTACCACCATAGTTCCAGGAAGACAAGCTTCTTCAGTGTAAACATCGCACTGAGAGCTGATGGAAAATTTTTTAAAGATTGAGTAAATGACATAAAAAGCCATTGGGGTTTTTTTTTTAACGAAAATTTTGGTAATACACCATAATTAAATATTAACATGCTATTTCTGTGACATTAGAATCTACATCCCATCCGTCAATATTTCGATTTGCTTGATTAGCTTGTCGATCTGATTTTCTTGCGGACTACAGCTGTTCAACCTCAACTAAGTATATATTTGATGTTTGTTTTCTCATAACTATCGTATTAAAAATACACTACTGGCCATTAAAATTGCTACACCAGGAAAGCGGCACACCACACACGTGAAATTTGCATGACAGGTAGAACTTGCTGTGATACGCAAATGATTAGATTTTCAGGGCATTCATACAAAGCAGGCGACAGTAGCGACATCTACAATGTGTATAAAACCAGAGATTTGACAGCAGTTTTCTCATACTCAATTTCCGTTTCAACATTGTTTTCGGCAAAGAAAGTCGTTGTAATGCCTCGTGTAAGAAGAAATGCCTATCAGCACGTGTCTGACTTTGATCGAGGAAGGATTATAGCCTACCGGGATTGCGGTTTATCGTACCGCAATATTGCTGCTCGCGTCGGTCCAGACCCCATGACTGTTAGCAGAATATGAAATCGATGGGTTCAGGACAATCATACGGAATGTCATGCAGGATCTCAGCGACCCCCCATCACTAACAGCAGAGAAGACAGACATCTTATCCGCATGGTCACAAGGGATCGTACAGCCACGTCACGAACCCTGAGTCGAGAAATGGAGTCATTTGCAAGGCAACAAGTTTCTGCTCGAAACAGTTCGACGACGTTTGCAGCAGGATGGATTGTCTGCACGGCGACCATGGCTTCGGCTACCATTGACGCTGCGTCAGAGACAGGAGCGCCTTCAATGGTGTGATCGGCGACGAACCTGGACGCGGGAATGGCATCACGTCATCTTTACAGATGAATCTTGGTTCTGTATACAGGACCATGATGGCCGCATCCGTGTTTAGAGGCATCGTAGAGAACGCGCATTGTCAGCTTACATTGGACATCGGCATACTGGCCCATCTTCTGGAGTGATGGTAAGGGGTGCCATTGGATACACGTCTCGATCACCTCTTGTTCGCATTACCGGCACTTTGAACAGCAACCTTTACATTTCCGATGTGTTAAGGCCCGTGGCTCTGCCCTATCTTCGAGGCCTCCCTTATGCTTTGTTTCAACAGGATAATGCACGACCGCATGTTGCCCGTACTGTTCTGAACTTCCTTGATACAGAACAGGTTCGACTGTTACCCTGGCCAGCACGTTCTCCTGATCTGTCACCAATTGAGAACGTGTGGTCAATGGTTGCCGAGCGATTGGCACGCCATCACTCACCATCCACTACTGTCGATGAACTGTGGCATAGTGTTGAAGCTGCATGGACTGAGATCCCCGTACATGCCATACAATCGGTTTGACTCCATGCCTACGCGGATAAATGCTGTTATTGCAGCCAGAGGTGGCTCCTCTGGGTACTGATTTCTCAAGATCCATACGTCCTAATTTCCTGTAAATCTAATCACTTGTTCTTTCCACTATAATGTATGTGTCCAATAAATATCGTTCTGTTATTTGCATTCCTTCTTGGTATAGCAATTTTAATGGCCAGTAGTGTATTTGGGTGCATTCAACTTTAAAATATTTTGCCGAATATCTGTGGAAATATTTGACGAATTTTCATGTAACTATGAAAGTAAACAGCACAGGTTTGAACTTATTTGGAAAAGGTTTAGTCACACAGCAATTAGTGGGCCAACAAATCTGCTCACTTTCTCGTGAAATACTCAAAATTTGTTGATGCAGCAAATCGCTGTGGACCCAGAACAATATTTGCTCATAAGCATGAAAATCGCACACACACTTATTGAGTTACATGCCCTTGTTTCAAAAACTTAAGTGTCACCTATCCTTTTCAGACTGAAACGCATATATTTTACATAATTTAGCTAGTTATTTTTCCGGTATAAAATTCCGTCGAGAAATATACATCAAATTGCGATTAAAAATGAATAAAATATTTGATAATTTAGGCATTTGCGAAATTAGTTGTACACGTAAATGCACGAGACAATTCTTTCAAAATTATGTAATTTAGCTTGGTTTGTCGCTCAACGGTTAATTTTTGCAAAATTTATGTAGACTACTATTTAAACAAATTCAAATATCATGAATAATGAGTTACACCAACAAAATTATGAGCTTCATTTGTTACTTTCTAAAAACATCGAGATAAAGTAGTTTGTCATTCTACGCTCATTTTTTGAGCAAAACTTATAAACAAAAAATATGGATTAAGGTACCTTTCGAACTATTTTAAGCTCCTAAGATCCGAAGGAGGAGTTTATGAATTATTGAAGGCCAGACAAACAGCTACTTTCTCATATAAATGGTTAGAATATTTTCTCAAATTGCATTTATTAAATGATGTCTTACACAGAAACACAAATCTTACTTAATATACTATGTATATACCGACAATATTATAAAAAGTGTTGAAATTTGAATTATAAGGGCCTGATTTCAATTTTTTTTTTTTAAGATGATTTCAAATTACCATATAAATCTACACCCAATGTGAGTCGAGTCCCCGAGTTGTTTAAGGCCACGGTTTGATTTGTTTGGTTTTTGTCGCTCAGCGGTTATTTTCTGCACAGAAGGGCTAACTAGACCGCGGGACATACAGTTTAAAGTAGATTCTGAACGACTACAAACATCCATGCCTGAGGTGGGAATCGCCCATGAACAGTGAACCGAAGGCAAAATTCGACCTGCTTAAGGCTAGAGTTGAATCGGTGGCAAAATTGCTCTTAAACCTAGGATATTTACGTTTCGCAGATCATGAGCCAACCAGTGCACATATAAAGGTTTCATTTCTTAAAACATTTCTATGTAATTTATGAAGGTAAAATAGATGTTTGTGTAAAATCATAGAATTCGAAACAAATGCATAACAGTATTGTTTTGCAAGAAACAAACGTGCCGATCTGGGATGACTCAAAGGTTTCGTATTAATTCAAGGTATTTCAAGACTAAGCAAAGCCATTTGGAACAGATCTCTTCTGGATACAGCTACATAATTGTATAAAAGTTGCATGTTCGTTTCCTGAACAGATCTTCTGATCAATGAAATAACTCAACTGAAGTCATTACTCAACTATTTGTGGTAAATTAAAGCATTACTCAGTATAATTTTATAAAAAAAATTTCGTGACTTTTGAAGCATAAGCTGACAAGGAGGAAGTCATTGTGAATGTTAGATTCAATCCCGGGTTGATAATGTGTTTTATTTAATAGCGAAAGCAATTGAGCGACAGGAACTTCACTTGATTAGTAATTTTACTCTTAAGACTTATTCATAAAACGAAAAATAAGCTTTTATGAATATTAGCTTGATCTTTTATCGTTCATTCCTAAAAATAAAGACTTAAAAAGTGATTTTCTGCAAAATTATTTTTAGTTTTGTGTACGGCTACTGTTTATGGTTGTGAAGATCACGCGAAATTAATTTTTTACATTTTGTGTGTGTTTTTGCATTTCTCGTCACTTAAATAAAAACTTATAATTTAGCTCGGTTGAAATTAGTGAATTTTTCTAATTGAGGATTGGTCACTCTGCCTGTCTTGTTTACAGATATGCATCACTGTAATCTATAAAATTATGAAGGATAAATACTTTTATAAACACGTATGCTCAATAAAAAATGTACAAATGAAGATCATATTTCAGATATTCAGTACAATGTTGCTATTAAGGTATCGTCTGGTTGGTTGATTGGTTTGTCGCTCAACGGTCATTTTTTGCACACGAGGGCTAATTATACCGGGACCTACAGTTTAAAGTGGATTCCGAACCACTACAAACATCCATGCCCAAGGTGGGATTCGAACCCACAAACTGTTGAACCGAAGGCAAGAGCGCTAACCATTCGGTTGCCAGCTCGGCTAAGGTATCGTCTGAATGCAGCATTAAACTTCATTCATTACAAACACACTGCGTGCTAAAAACACATCGAAATTTTTTGAATTTATAAAATAAACGTTTGTAACTATCTACATATGCCTCTTACACAAATTCATACATTGTTCATATTCTCTTGTCGAGAAATTACAAATTAAGGTTTTTCTATAATACAGAATGGTTGGTTTGTCACCCTGTGGTCACTTTTTTGCCCACGATGACTAATTAAGTGTAGACCTACGGATTAAAAAAATTTCTAAATACTACCAAAGTAATAGTTCCTTTCATGAACTAATGAATATATAGCGTTGAGCCATAACAGAATTATCAATTTATTGAATTTAGTCAGGATAGAAACTAGGGGGACTATGAACTTCACAGAAAAATAGCGGAGTAAGCAAGATTTTAATATTTGAATTTCTAGAAAAATTATTTCTCCAGATATTAAATGAAACTTCATTAACCCGAAGATGGCATATGCTATTCATGTTTAACAAAATGAAAAAGACGAAGCAAAATATCTATGTTAACAATTGAATGATTAGACATTTTACATTTCCTACTAAACATCTTCAACAGTTCCGTTAACTAAAATGTACCTTCAACAATCCAGAATAGCATAAAATCCTAATTGTGAGTGCGAATAAATTTAAAACTTTCAGTTATATTAAGAATGCTTAAATCCTTATTTTAGACCAAATAAAATATTTTTTATACAGAACTTCTATAATAATTTTGCAAATTTAAACATTTAATAACAAAAGCTGACAATGAAATTTATGAAAATCCACATACAGATGTTATACTTTACCTTTTTAGGTTATTTATAAAGTAACTTGTATAAAAATATGATCGCAAAGTACGAATACTGCTTCCAGCAAGATTTTTAAATTCTCGTTAATATTTTCGGCAAAGACCCTATAAGACTTATACCCGTGTAGACAATTTACGAAAATATTTACTGTAAAGATATTCAATGAAAAAGAAATCTATTAGTGCAGAAAAATGTTTCCCAGAATTCATGTATTATATCAATCAGACGAGCAGAAAAGAGCATAGTAAGGCCTGTCCTAGCAATCTGAATACACTCATGTTCGATGGAACTATTAATAACTAGACCAAACTAACAGAAGACAGCCATAAGGAACTCTTGGATGCATTTCAAATTCAGAGCTGCTCTTAGCTTAATCTTCTTTTACCGAGAAATGTATGAAAAAGAAACGAGAACCAGAAAATAGAAAGGCACTTTCAAGTATCTTGAACGATCATGAGCGACAGAAAATGGGAAGTTACGGAGTCTTATTTTTCCACTAAAACTAAGCGAATTCAAAAGAATAGTTCATGAAATTTCTTATTTTTACCCTAGTTCAATGACTTATAAAAGTAACATTAAATTTGTACACTATGATTTAACATTTTACTCCTTCAAAATAAAATAAGATTCTTTTGAACTTTTAAAAGAATCTAAGGGAATTTTGGCTATTTATAAGCAATGTATATAACACATCACTTATAAGCGTCAAACAGAACATGTTATGAGAAGGTGATTTGAAGGTTTTGCGAAACTAAGTTATTTTGCTCTCTCACACAAAAATATGTGGGTAAAATAAAAAAATGATCATTAAAGTATACCATCGGAAGTTATATGAATAAAGCTGTTAAGGGACGATTAAGCTACAAAATTAGGGAAATTTTACTCAAATAAAATATCGTGAGGAACAGCATACATATTCCAATTTCTTATAATTTACGATGAAAGGTGATAATCAAGATATTTAAAAGGTACGATTCTTGCTTAATATCAATATAAAAAAATGTAGACTGCTGCTTAAATTTAAAAAAAATGAAATCCAATGTGGGAATGGAACGCATGATCTGTTGAACTGAAGACCACAGCACAGATTATTAAGCAATTATTCAATACACTAGTTACAATACACAATAGTTTTACTAAAAATACCTATTGTCAAAATATAATAGAAGATTAATTTCATTATAAAATTCATAAAAAGCATTACTCTAATAGAGAAACCTAAAAATCTTCAGTTAAAAACTTTTCATCACAAATCTAATAAATTCAAAAAATGTATCCGTATTCAAGATGGGAATCGAACCTACAAGCTATTTAGGTAATCTAGAGTGCATAACATCCATTTGACGGCTCCGCCAGTCTCACAAACAATTATTTTTAAAGCATAGTTCAACACAGAAGTATTCCTTCATTAAACTAAGTATTAGAAACCACAATACATCATCGAAAACCACAAAGCATCCGGTTATTTTATACTAATTTAGTATTGAACGCATATTTCTGCAGAAGTTTTGAGTTAATGCTTTTTCAAAAATGTATTCAATTTCGTAATTATTCTTGATACTACTACTTCTTTTAAAATTGAGTATATTTTTTAAACAAATAGTATGAACGTTTTACGCAAATGTTTCTCAGTAATTGTTTTTTCACATGTGACTGTTTTTCAAATTAGCACAATATATATTATTTCTTTTAATATTGTTTTCATAGAAATATTACATTCACACCATTTCTCAAAAGCTTTGGCAGGACTTGAGGTTATGATCCTCTCTTTAGCAAAAGTTTTAATATTTTTAAGGACTTTAAAAATATAAAAAAATTGGAATTTTAATAGTGCCGGGATGTTTTAATTTGCTTAAGCAAATATCGTACAAAACGCGTACATTAGTTAAAATAATAAATTATGGCTCATTTTTTGAACAACTTTTATAATGCTCATATGAAATTAAAGCATTAATATTTAATTCTTTCTCGATAATTATGAAGCAAATACAACGCTAAGAAACGTTTTGAAACTTTGTAATGAATCATTACAATGCATAGCTTAACAGTTACAAGTAATTTAATATAATTGGTACATATTATATAATTATCACATAATATGTAGGTTGCCAACGATAGCTACTTTTTGTACAGAAATCTAGTAGAATCAAAAATTTAAGATGGGTTCCTAGCAAGCATAATTCACGTTTAAGGTGGAAATCGAACTAATGAACTGTTGAACTGAAGATCAAACTACTGACGCAAGCATAATATGAAATTTATAACGCTCGTCACTCTACAGTCACTTTTTTCACGTAAGGAGTAGGGACCAAAATTTTTAAAATTGATTCTGGGCTATTGTTAATCGAGGTGGGAGTCGGACCGACGAGCTACTAAATTGAAAGCCATAGCTCTAACGACTTGGCTTATAATGTTCAATAGCTATAGACAATATACTATGTTTTGAAAATATTAAATTTTCTCCATGAATATTACTTTTTATAAAATAAGAGACTTCAGCGTAGATATCAGATTTGTATTTTAAAGCAGTCTTCAAACGAAGCACATATAAAATAATAATAAAAATCATTGAAACTTTAAGATACCAAAGGAACTTACCCGGGACATAGCTTTTAAAGTGGAATCCCACTAAAGCGAATAAACATGCCGAGGTTAAATATTTGTTGACGTTTTCTCAAAGTTTCCGTTCCAGATAACCACGTCAAGGAGTGAGTCAAGGTCGTAAATACAATCGACCATTATTTCCTCGAATAAAATCTGAAGTCCAACTGAATGTATGGATTGATGTGAACTATTTTTCGAAAGGGTTTAATAGAAAATGATAAATTCCTTTTATTTCTTTTCCTGCACAGTTGAAACTCAAATTAGAATATTGCATTTGTATTTTTAAATTTTTACTAGAAATAATGCAAATTATATCCAGAAATGTATGATAATGAAACATAATGTATATTTTATTATTCGTATCGCATTAAAAACAACGATCTAAAAGAGTTATTAATAAAAACCTATGTAGATCCAGTTTGGCAAGAGCAAATTTGCAAATCTGTCAAAGCGAAAATTCCGTTGAATTTTAAAGTGGTATACTTCACTAATTTAAATTTTTAAGACTATTACATAAAATAATTACATGGGCTGCAACAAAATCAAAGAGAAATAGAAACAGTTCTTTTTAAAACAGAAAATATCTATTCGATATAAAAAAAAAACTGACACTTTTATAAAAATAGATATTTATATTGTTTTTCCGCTCAACTGTCAGTTTTTGCTCAAGAAGGCTTAGTAGATAAGGAACATAGTTTATAGTGAATTTTGAATCACAAAAAATATACATGCTAGAGACTGGAATCGAACCCATGAATTGTAGAACCAAAGACCAGAGAGACGGAATAATTTGCAAAGATTATAAAAATACAAAACTAAACACAGAAAATACTCAAATGCCTTAGTTCTTTAGCAAAAATGAATCAATAAAATGATATCACAATAAAGCCATTTTCCAAATAATTATAACTACATAAAAATAAGTATATTTTAATAACAGTTAAAAAACAATTATTATAGAGTTGATATACAACAAACACATCAAGATCTATGGGTAGAAGATTACAATTCATTATATAAGGATTTTGAGAATCACAAGAAATATCCAGACTCCAAGTGCTACAACTCACTATTCTACAAGAGATCCAAATCCTCAATCTTTCCGTTGCTATTTTTATGAAATTAAGGAACTAAGAATTTAAAGTCATGCAGTATTTTTAGGTAGTTTAATCACAATAACATAATTACTCTTCATTATGTCAGTTGAATTTTATGAGAAATTATAAATATTTTCCATTTGTCTGCTTCTTTTAATAAGGAATATATAAGATTATATATGGAAGAAATAACTATCGCAAATTGCATGTAAGTAATTAACCAAAATATAAAACCTGAAATTAAAAAGTTTAATAATTTATAAAGGTCAAATCAAGGAATATTCTCCATCCTATTTACAAATTTGTTTTACAACTGTTCAAATAGTAAAGTTCATATGGAAAACTTTCTGAACTGACCAAGTTTGTGGACTAGTATGAAACTATTAGTTTTTCCATTGTATAAGTTAGTATTTATTGATAAATACTGTTTTCTAAACATCAAAAGAAAATATTAAGATTTGCAATGTGTTTAGATTTTAAGAATTTTGGGATGTATATGAAATATTAATATCAGAAAAATAATTAGATGGAAGTTTTACACTACTTGGTAATTTCATAGATTAGGTTTATAAACAAGTAAGGGATTATCAAAACTGCAGATACAGGATTATACAAATATATGCTCACCCATAAATCGATATCTCAATTTCGAAATCGTTTTAAAACCAGATAACAATTAAATTATTCTTTTGTGTGTAATCTATTATTTTTTATAATTTAAATATTTTAAAAATAAATTTTTTTAGATAACTGCTTAAATGAAAGATTAATTATACATTTTAGATTAATTGAAAAAAAATTTTATAACAAATTTCTATCATTTTTTTCAACTGATAAAACATTAATAGGTATTAAATGATAAATGCAGTTTAATATCGCTTTTCAGAACAATTACTTCCAGAATCAAAAGCATTTTTAATATAAATTATTCGTAAAATAACTGCAATTAAAGAAGTTTGATAGATATTTACAGTGACCGATTTTTAATACAATGGCAAATTTATTTTTCAAGACCAAATTTAGATAATTTTTGGAGAATAATCATAAGTCAGATGACAAAGAAGCTACAGATTACAACGGGTAATAAAGCAGATATTCGCCGTCTAAATTAAACTTTATCGAAGCAACTTCTTTTCACAATCAAAGATTAAGTTTTTATAATTAAACATTTAACACATACGATAATCACAAATAAAGAAACTAAAAATTTTATAACTTTTATATATATTTTCGCTACACACACGTGTAATGTTGGAAATAAAAATTTAAAAAGGAGAATCAAATTATTAGCAGACAACCAAATTCCGCAGAATATTTGTTGGAAAAATGTATTACAAATAAATTACTGACATAACAGTGACAAAATATTGATACAAGATCAGAAAAAGTTTAAGAGAATTTACTTACTGTGGTCAGCTGAAATATTTAAGTAGCTTTATAAATACATTTTACCGCGAATTCTGACACACAACTAATCGCATGCACTCCTCGAGGGCAAATGCACTCGGAGAAAAACTACAGGATGCCAAACTTTGATGACTAATAAGCCAGCAAGTTTTCACTTTTCTTCATAGAGGGTGCTGCCCTCTAGTGTACAACTGATATATTTCGAAATTTTTTCTTTAAAATAAGTTTTTGTATAAATAAATCGGAAAATAAAATTGTTCCAGAAACGAGTTGCACGAACTTTAGGCTTCGGTCTTTGCGTCACAAATGAGTCATAATCACGAGCTAGCAGTTTTTATCAGTCAAATTTGAGTTTTTTAAACGTTTGGAAAACAACCAAATTTAATAATTCGCATGATTATCCGGAAGTCGCATTCGAATTTGTACGAAACCGGAAGCCGGATTGTTCATCGGTATTTATAAAAGGTTAATGTTTAGAACGCTTGGTTTCTATTTTTATTTAATTCACTCGAAAGGTGTTTTTATTTTATTTGTGAAAAGAGTGTTTTTAGCTTTAAACTGTTTCGCCCATCACATTTTTATTTGAATAGTACGAATACATAAAATTGTTTTGAAATATTTGTTGACATCGCAAATGTAAGTTGGAAATAAAAGCAATTAATATATACGCACTTAAATTCTATTTTATTTTTAATCAAAAGAACATAGTTTTATAAATGAACATTTTTAACACTTGTTCTCATTAGCAGGTTTTTATTTAAAATTATTAAACATATTTATTGAAGGTTATTGAGACGATAAATGGTCATTTTATAAACAAATATTTTATTTTTCTCTTTAAATATTTTTCAATTATTGGCCAATGATTTGAGAAAAATCACTTGCAGAATTATGGAATTAATACAAAAAACAGAGTAATGTTTAAATACGATGGATAAATATAATACAAGAAAATTTAAAACGTAATAGAACAAAAACAAAATTAATTGGACTCAACTACCGATTGAAATATTTCATTCAACAATAAAAAGGAATAATAGATAGAAATTAATTTAATGTTTTAAAATAAGAAATTATATAGAAATAGTTTTAATTTGTTTTTATAAGGGAAAGTTTTGAACTCCTTTAAGTTAATTCATTTTTTTCAGTTTCCAAAATGTGAACTTTAAAAATATTAGTATAGATTTTCAAAAAACACGTTATATTAATTCTTTCATTAATTTTCAAACCATTTATGAAAAATCCGGAATGGTTTAAAATTTTGATAGGGGTAAATTTATTTTTAAAAAGAAATTGTTTGTGTGTTGCTCAGGTATCTAATTAAGTGATTTGTAGAATTTAAATAAAAAAAACTCTATTTTTCGCAGCTGATTCACCACACTCATTTTACATCTGCTCTTCTCAAAAGCAGTAACTCGACTCCTTTCCCTCACAGTTTTTGTGTGTTTTTCTCATATACAAAGATGGCGCTGCTGTCACAGCGCTTCATGGGTATGGAACATTTCTTTTTATCATTTGTTCAATGTTATTTGAATAAGAAAAATAATTATTTTATTTTAAAATTTCTTTTTAAGTCAAGATTAGCGAGTTTCAGAAACACTTTGGACTATTAAATTTTGTAAATCCAAGCTTTCAGTTATTTATGAATGAGTCCTTTTATTAAATTCGATTTGACATGCTCCATTTTATTTTTATGATTCTTAGCACGTAGCTAATGAAGTGTGAAAACAAGCGAGGCGAAACTTACTTTAATTTCCTATTAAAAATACTTAACGGTTCATTTGATAAGTTCGAAGTTCATAGAGTAACATTGTTGAATTAGTATTTATTATTTCCGTTTTTTCCTGAGTCATGTACTTATTCCTCTCTAGGAATGCTAATTTTAAGAATCTGTAATCTTTGAAGTAAAATAATTTACGAAGATGCTAAAGTATCAAATGATTGCGGGAAATGTTACAGGATAAATGATTCTTAACAATGGAACACATCTACATGAATGAATAATGCAATAATATAAATTTTTTAACTAAAGAATCTGCTGAAATAATGAAAGAACAAGTAAAACTTTAAGGGAAAAAAAATAAGAAATAATCATTATTATATGAAGATATTATTTAGTAAAAATTTACTTCAAAGAATTCATT
The DNA here is from genome assembly GCA_037975125.1 of Latrodectus hesperus. Lineage (NCBI taxonomy): Eukaryota > Metazoa > Arthropoda > Arachnida > Araneae > Theridiidae > Latrodectus > Latrodectus hesperus. The sequence continues at coordinate 58,883,800 of CM075854.1, read as the reverse complement.
TTTTCCATGATTGAAACTATTCCTTATCCATTGTGATTTCCATAAACTAATATTAAAATTTTTAACGAGCTTGCCGCACCCAAAATAAAATTTCGCTTTAATTATTATTAATAAAAATAATAACTCTTATATAATTCAGCAAATAAAATTATTTTGATTTAAATTTTAATTTTTTTAAAATTTATACTTAATAGTTCTTTTCTGTAGAATGTTAGCATTAGTATAGATATTATACAACTGAAGCTCATTTATTTTGATTGATCCTTCAGCTGTCAGTTTAGATACGGTCTATTTGTCAATAAAAGCTTCAATGAATAATGAATGTTAACTGCACAAAGAGCCTCTGACATATCTTAGAAGAATGAAACCATTTTCTGATATCCATCGATCTATCTCAAAAACGCATTTCACAAACAGTCATGATTATGAGACTTAAAAGGCAATTTATAATAATTGGAAATCCATAAAGGATATTTCTTTTCAGTCCTGGACGTTTCAGTAGTCAGAAGTGTAGAATAAATTTCTTTTATAAATGTTTATTGTAAAACTATAATAATTAAACAAAAATTAAAAAACAGATGATATCTTTAGAAGATATCGGTTACAAGTATTTATTGCATACTTAGAGAAATTAAATTTTCTCTGCGAAAAGATATTCTTTCAGAAAAAAGTTGTTTGGAACTTGGATGCAGAAATTTCTTCAGTTAGTAAAGAAATCAGGAAAAACAACCAAATGCAACACTTCTAAAGTTGGATTTTATGTGAATAGGGACTTCACCAATATCATGATGTATTTTACGTAACACCAGCCTTTTAATTTGAAAGCAATTTTTCAAAAATGTTACAACTGAAATAGAATAATTTCCAAGAATAGAATGAATAGCTGATTTTAAGGATCATTTCTAAAATAAGTAAACATTTTTTATAATAAATGCTTTTCTCTGGACCTTTTGAATAAAATAAAACATACTATTGTCAAAAATGAAATGTTGAATAGTTAAATGTTATTGGAAGTTTCAAATATAAAGTTTTGTAATTGCTTACAATTATTTTGAGCATTGAAAGCAAATGAAAGAAATGTTTGTCGAATATTGTTGGTTGCATTAGATACGTGTTATATAGAAAATATTTTGAAATTTCTCTTTACCATGCAATAAAATAAAATAATGTGGCTTTGATTTTGTTCCAGTTATCCCAAATGCTAGAAATGAATATAAATTTTGTGTTCTTGTTTCTTAGAAATATTCTTGTGTTTAAAGAAATTATTTATGAATAGAGAATTCATATCTTTTTTACCGACATTATCGAGAATTGTTATCTACCAGTGGCAACAGTTATTTTTGCATATAGAGCTTATAAGAATCGATTACTGATAATGGAGTATTTCAATTGTATAGAATTTGAATAGTTAAGATTTTATACTTTTTTATTCCTTTTATTAACTATATTTGAATATATTTTTATTTCCATTTCATGTAAGCCTAAAACACATAGTTACATAAAAGAATCTTTCATGTTGACGAATTTCTATTTTTAGTATACCACTAGAACACTAGAATATTGATTATTAATTTATCTTTGTTATGCATTTTGTAATAAAAAGTACTGATTCTGTTTAGAAAAATCTTTGTGATGACTATTATTCCATGTAATTAACATTTGAATTTCTCCTGTTTTTCCCTAAAATTCTTAAAAATTGGTAAAATGAAAGAATGTAATTCAAATATACTTTTAGATATAAATTTATTAGACTCTAACATGTGTGGGATAATTATAAGTGCAAACAACTCGTTCTCAAAGCCAACTTTAATATAACAAAAGGTTTTTATTTTTAATTCTCCATTTCACTTTTATCTTCAAGTTATGTTATCACAAATTAAACAGAGAACGTTTCTCACACTGAAAGAGTCATCGTTATCGTTTTTAGATAAATAGAAGTGGGAAAGTTGAGACGTATATCACGAATGATGACGTCATTAAAAATCCTTACTGTTTTAAATAGCAGCTCTATCTGTTAAGATTTTGTATTGTGTTCACAGTTTTCGGTTATATATAGGATACATATATAAAAACATAGAACTTATTTTTTAAGGTACCGCACACAATCAAGTTTTAAAATTTTAATATATAAAAAGATTATAAAAATATATGACATTTTTGTTTTTGTAAAAATAAAACTATTTGGAATTTTTTACGAGTTTCAATTGAGGACTAAAAAGTAAAAACAAGGGTTGTTTGTTAAAAAGTAATGTACTAGAATTTTATCTTTTAATTAAGCCCTGAATCATTTAAATAATATTTTGTGCATTGCTATAAAAATTAAAGCCCAAATAATGAATTATACGTCAATAATAATAATTACTACATTATGATTAAACTTGTTGCGTAAGAACATGTGCACTCTAAAACATAAAAAGTTTTAAAAAATTTGCAATATGGTTAAAAAATTACTTAAAACATAACACATATTCACACAACAGTCTAGCTTAAGTGATACCTGTTTTTAAGGTTGCGCACACACAAAAATAGCGTTACAACTGTTTTTCCACTTTCTCTATCAGATTTTTTTGAAGCTCCCCCTGAATGATAACGGAAGGTATGACACTTTTTTTAGACTGGAAGAACATTTATAAGGTACCCAGAAGAAAGTTTAAGCTGTATGGAATATTTGACCATTTAAAATAATATTACAAAAGCAAATATTCTTTAATCATAAAACATGAGTTTTCGTGCTTGTTGATTGGATATGAAGTACGTTAAATTTTCTTTAGGTTTGTTTATATCACGTTCAAATGCTTCCAGAAGATTCCTATTGTATGTACGAGGTCACCTCTTCGAAACATCTTCCAATTCGTTCATGAAGCCAGTTGGATTTTGCATGTTAATTAAACTATTCCCAGTTCATAGGGAGTATAATTATCTATAGTTATTTTTGCCATTAGCCAATCGAATTTTGCATGTTTGTTAAATTATTCACATTGCATGAAGTATAATTACTAGCATTTGCTTAGTGAAAATGCGAAGAAATGATTATTTCAACCAGACAACTCACTTTTCTTGAGTTTGTTTCGCATAACATTATTATTTATGTAAATGAGAAAAGTACAGCAATTGTTAGTCGTAAATCTTTATATATACCTAGTTATATCAGAAGTACTTTGGTGTTAAAACATACTGAACTTTTGAAGTCAAAAAAGATAAAGAACTAGCAATGAGTGCGTTTATGTTTCGAAATGTCGTCTTTTAAGTATTTCGGAAATTAATGAGTCAAGAGATATAACAGTTTACATAAACCTAGATAAAGTGACCTCTGTGAAGGAAAACAAAGCACACAATCGAAGATAATTCAGAATCAACAAGCCGAAAATAGTTGAAAAACACACTCACCCTAAAATATAACATTGAACTGCAGCAGACGATATTCAAAATCTTTCAACTCTAATATCCCACATCCTCCAAAAATATGTTGCTACCATCCACTGTATAGTAGTTATCCCAAAGTCGTCAGTGCCACCAGAGAAAATTTGAAACTATGATTTTAAAGATTTCGCACTCATTAAAATTGGATATAAAAGCAATGAGAAAAAATAACCTTATCTGACAAATCATGATTTATATTATTTCAAACTTTTATTCTGAGGTGATACTAAATCTGTTTACACTATTCATTTATTCAATCATTGATAGATAAATACCATGCAGAATATGTCTTGTATTGTCCTCAGTCTTTTGATCATAATTATTGCAAGATTTCAAAGATAAGTATTCGTACTTTATTTCCTCTTGTGCAGAGTTTTCTGTATCAAGAATAACTGCGAATTTCTTTACATATTATACGTGATCTGTTTCTGTCAATCTCATGCGTGATACAAGTGGTAATTAAGGGCAAGAAAGGATCGTCATTTATACTACTAAAAAATTTGCATGGTTCTTTAAAAGTTATCCTCGCTGCTAACAGGATTAGTAATATGCAGAATTTAACAAATTATGTATTGGATATATTGTGTTTAAATTAATGATCTTAATTTTCTAACGTAAACTGCTAAAAGTAATTGCAAGACTAAATATCTGAATGTATGTAAATAGAAGGGAGCTACAGTCTTGCTATAGTTATGAAAGTAAAAGAATCATTAAGAAAATTTCAAACAGATTATTTTATATAAATTATACTGTTTCCTTTTAACTATTTGGTATATAGATCTTATAATGAAGACATACACAACACGAAATTATTGCTTAGTGGTGTTTAATCAGGAGAAATGTAGTTGAAGTGTGACACAAACTATACTATAGTGCACCAGATCAGTCTCTCAACAAGCAATAAGATTGTTTGCGGTTGAAAAAGTGCTTTAATTTTTCACAGAAAAGTGCTGCTGGTTATTTTGTGCTATTAATGCATTATTTAATTTTCCAGCACATTCTTATTATAAGTACCACAAACGCGCACATTAGCTTGTACAATTTCATGTATAGCATGTTTAAATTGATTTAAAATTGTATAAAAGTCAATGTGTCATGAATGAAGTTTAACGGCATGATGAATGCATTGCTGAAAACATCGTGAGGGATTTAATTTTTGTCTCTGAATTAGTGTAATCAGCCAGTGTTATGTAGAATAATCAAGATTATATGGAAACGTTCAAGGTCACTATAGAGCTTTGAGATTAAGTAATATTCAGTTAAATTAATGTCCTAATAATTGAAAGAACAAATATTTTAGGATAACTTATCTGTACATTGAATCTTTTATTATAGTTTAAAATATTAAATTATATGTGTTTTTTCACTAATTGTGTCAAATATCAATGAAACTATTCTTATTTGCTGAAGTTTAATATTAAAATTCTTATAATAAATTTTAATTTAAAATTTCATCAGTTGTTATTAAAATTCAAACAATGAAGAATTATGTATGAAAGCTTTAACGATTTGAGTTCTTCAGATTTTGATTTTTTTCCTTGAGACACAAGGTTTTTCTAAAATTATGATCTGGAATTTTATAGATCGAACATTTTTAAAATTTGAGATTGGGTCTCATATATTTTTGGATGCTCCTTAAAACAAAAGTATTAAAAAACAAATTTCGAATGGATTGTTATAAATATTCATAGAAAAGACTCTTAAATTCATAGAAATATAAACAAGGATTAATTCTAATAACTGTCGGTGAAAATTAACGCAGTAAAGTTTCGCTTAAACAACTGAAAAAGTAAAATGGGAGTTGCTTAAAAACATTTTTCAAAACATCTCTAAAAATATAGTAATCTCAAAAACAATTTACTTTTTAATACTTTGCATCAATAGTAAGAAAAAACAACGTTAAAAAGAAATAAAAAAAATGTTTCGAAAGTATACACATACTAATGCAGGAAAACTTCAAATATTACGAAATTCACCATGTTAGTCAGACCGAAAAACGTGAATCAAGGTTTCTTTGACGGGAAGTGATTCAGATATGAATTATTTGAATCGAGTCTAAGCAGGTTTAAAAACAAGTTAAATGGTGATGATGAATGGGATTATTATTTGTTTATTTTGTTGAAAAAAATTATATTAAAGTTTTTGGGGTTTTCGAATGATTAGTGTTGTACAAGAGGCTTAAGAATTATGGAACAAGATTTTAGTTTCTTGTACTATACTGTAATCTTAGTGACATAATGTCATTTTAAACAAGGTAGGAAAAAAATGTCACTGCAAGGACAATTCAAAAAAAATTTATATGTGATAATTTTATAACGAGTTCAATAAGATAATAAAAAAATACCCTATTTTATAATTTTCTGTCTGTTATGATTCTTTTACAAACTATCTGAATATCAACAAATTTAATGTAAAGACTTGCACTACATGCCATATAGCATTAAATAAGGAATTCGTTTAAAAATTCCTTTTAGATCGAATTTTTTTGATTACGTAGAAGGAAAGATTTTCTGTTATGACGTTGAAATCGCTCAGAATTTGAGGTAATGAATCATCTAAGTAATTAAATGTAATGAATCAGCTAAATGCTTGAGATATTAAATCAAACCACTTATAGTGTTTGGAAAACAAATTTATTATAATATGAAAATTTTTTATAAAAAATGATAAATGTATTAATGTTCTAAAATTAGTAGTAAATTAATATTCTAGATACTATTTTATAAACAATTGCATTATTTCAGTGATAAGCAAACCCATTATATCACTCTATTTTTCATAAATACAAATAAAATATTCCATATATCAAAACGGTTTCATTTATATTTCTCAAAACAGCGAAATTTAATTTTGTTCGGATCAGAAAATATTTCATTTTATCTCTCTTGTAATTGGCATCAGTATACTTTTAAAAGTTTAAATGAAGCTAATGGATGTGCACACGACTGTGCCTAATAGCATATAGTATATTATTTTCTTAATGATTGTAATGTATTAATTAAAAAGTCCATAGTTTAACACACATGGGAGCAGCTAAAAAAACATTCATGATATTCAAGAAAAAAATGTATCGAATTAATGTTTTTGTTTCACCTATCCCAAGAGAGAGTTTGTGGGAGCAAATCAAAATATATTCTATTATCTTTTGGAATCCAACTCTCTCCTAATGATTAAAAAATCACTTTTGGAGGAAAATATGTTTTTAGAGCAGAATATGTTTTATGCTTTTTCTGCTCTGTTAGGGAATTTGCTCTGTTCATGCTACATGTATGTCCTCTCATAATTTCAGGCCTAGTAGGTCTTTTTTCCATGAAAAGTAGTTATGTGTTAAGGTTTGGTAGACCTCATAATTTGCATCATTAAAAGTATTTCTGAATATAGCAGTCAAATAATAAGACTTACTAACAAAGAATGAAAATATAGATATTTCTGGTTATCCTATATATTATATTATATCCTATATATTTCTGGTTTCATAGATATTCAGTATCATCAGAGAGACTAAATAAGGCGTATCCATAAATGTTTCTTAAGAACATTGTTGAATTATCCCGTTCTTATGCTCCAGGTATATGACAGTGATTATTATCTTAGATTTAATTGGGTTACATGCTGTGTTATTTGTAGAGAAAACAAACTAGAATATGCAAAGTCTCCATTGCATTTTAAAATGTTATTTCGAATAAACATATTCAGTTGATAAAATAGTGTATGATATGTATTTATACAATCTGCGCTATCGTTGCTTTATAATTTTAAATTTCCAGTTTGGACTTTAGGTTTTTCTTCTAGACCATGTCGATCCATTTTGTAGCTTAGTAACGCAATTATAAAATGAAAAAATAAGTAAAATAAAAATTATAAACATTTTTTAACTATAATAGTTTCTAGCTAAAATCATTTAAAAAGCTTATACGAGGTTTTCGTGCTACTACGTTTTCTATGTTTCACTAATCATAGTTAGATCGACAATAAAATTTGCGTTTTTCAGAGAATATATGCATTACGACTTTTCATTTCTTTTTAAAAAACAGTTTCACGTTTTGGGTCCTCTAGTTTCGTGACATGTAGCTGGAAGACTCATTATTGTAGTTCATTATTTCTTTTTTTGAATTTGAGCTCACTAAACAGTTTCATTAAATAGCAACGAAACAAAAGCTGAGTGAAAGCAAACTATGATAAGAAAAATCTAGCACTTTCTTTCTTCCTAAATTATTCGACAAACTTAGAAGAAATTATTTGTCTATAGATTCCATAACATAGTTATTTATTACGCTATACATTTAAAATAATCAGATCAGAAAGGTAAGAACATCAAATTAAGTAAATATAAAGGAAATTGTATTTTTCCCTAAAAAATGATCATGTTAAATTAAAAATATATAATTAATGAAAAAATTATAGGCTAAACAAATACTATGGTAGTCCGGATTGTGTATGTAATGATGAATCCAAGTAACAAATCCAAAACAATTGAATTTTAATAGAAGAAAATCACCTAGTAACTGAAGGATTATACTGATTTTTCATACATCTTCTGAGAAATGTGTAAAAAATCAGTATAACGCTGTAAAATAGGCATCTATCTATTGAACTTGTTCTTATCTAAAGTAGACCATATTCACTACTGATAAATCTAGTTAGCAATTTTTTTTCTGTAAAACAAAAATATTCAAGTTGAAATATTTCAATATCAACTATTGTTGTTAACTGCATCAAACAACTGATTAACATGTGATATTAATTAATCAGTGTTTTTAATATAATTTCATTTACCTAATTATATTATTATTTATTTTATATAAAAAATGCTTAATTCTGTAGGAGCAAAAAATTTATATGAATATACTAGATTTGAATATACCATATTGTACGTAATTCTGTAAAGTTTTAGCAATCCCCAGGGGAGTTCATGGACTACAGCTTTCGAAACACTGTTAATTAAGAAATATGAGTGACATTATATTTTATTATTTCGGAACAGAAGACGGATCATGTAGTTGAAAATTTTGCAGTATTGTTTTTTAAACTCATTAGAAATAACTAATTTTAACACTAAAATTTAAAGTGAATGTTTCCTGGTTATATTCAGATTTATTTTTTTATGAAGTGTTTAATGTTTCTACTTTTAATTGTTATACTGTACTATTTATTTTTCACTTATCTACCTATTTATAATCAAGATATAACCTTTGTTCTAGTTGATACAATGATGAAAACAGTGTAATGTATCTATCCCCATTATGCAATACAACTGCATCATCTAAATCATATTTGATACTAGAATGTAATGCAATTATATTCTACATGCACAATATATTTAATGAGCTCTGCTAGGAAATGATAAGGTTATTTAAAAAGTTTAGATTGTATTTCGCACAATACAAAATAGGTACATTTTAATAAAAGCAAATAGCAAACAGAGTGATCAAATTCAACTATTTCACTAAATTTCAAAAGCATTTGCTTTTCTCCGAAAACAAATATTTCTGAACACGTGCTAACAATAGTTTCAAATTAAAATAATCGGGTAGTTTCACGTTTTAACTCTTGTTATAGTACAATTTATTTTATTTTACTTCACTGGATTCTTATCATTATTTAAAAGAGAAGCGAGTTCCTTTATATTTTTGGAATTTACATTCGAATATGTTAAACCTTATTTTAATTAAAAATGAGCAATTTGCCCCCAAAGTGAATTAATTTGCGTTTGAACAGTTTCTCCGTAAAGGACAAAAAATAATTTCCATGTTAACAATCAAATTTAAAAATGAGGCGATAAAGGCTATGTGCTCCAGGATAATTTTATTCATGTCCCTGCGGGAATGCATGCCCTTAGATAGGTTATCACTAGGAGGTTTCTTGACTAATCTTTCAAGTAGTTTTACTTCACCTATTTTGAGTATTTTCTCAACTTTCTCTTCACAAATGTACATACTTCAACTGCAAGCGAGTGAAAATAGTATGTGATTATACATTGTTATTGTAGGTATTTCATGAAAATATCTTCTAAGGTTGTAATTAATTAAATTTATTTTTAGCAATATTCAAAATTAAAGATTTCTTAAAATGTATGACTTTTAATGAGCAAGTTGATTATCTTGACAAAATACATATCCCAAGTTATTTTTTCTTAAAAACACTTATTCCTTAAATCTTGAGTCATTTAAGTACACTAATAAAAATGAAACAATAGACAAGGAAAGACACTAGCTGAAAAGTAGAAAGTATTGGGAAAGTTGACACAAAAGTTGCTATTTTTATTCATAGGTAGAATTAAAGAATATTTAACTTCCAAATAAACATTTATGCATATATCGTGCAATATTAAAAAGAAATTTCATCGACTAAAAAAACGAATGATATTATAAATTTGAATCATCATGCTATATCTGATTGATTAATGAGTAGTATCAGGTTGGCTAAGAGGAAAATGCAAAAAGCATTTATAAATTTTCTGAATACATACCTGCCTTTTATTATGAATAAAAACATCACTTACTCAAAAAATGCTAAAAAATTTCATGTTTTAATAAAACAATTAATAATTTAGGAATGGATATCATTTTAAAATTGAAATAAGTTTGTAATAAAATTCAAACACATTATTTTGAAAGAAAATTGTTGAAAATATTGATATATCCTGAAATTTAGTTGTTGATAAGTTGGTGATAACGTCTGTAGTAATTAGTGCCTATACAATAAGACTATATAACTTAGTATTGATTACTAAAATAGAATATCTATTCTCCTCCAGTATTAGCCATTTTCAAGAATTGTTTCCTCTTAACTGTCATGCACCTTTACTCTATGACGTCATTTAGATATTTATTGGAAAAAAAAATGTATTTTCAAATAGCTATCTATTTTTCAACCACGTATATTTGTCTTCAATATGGCTGGATTGCCTATTTTCCTTTCACATAATTCTAGAGGGAAATCAGAATAGTTGATATATATCATCTTTTTAATATAGGAGAGAATAATAACATGACTCTCTGAACCTCGTTTCCGCCCTGCTACGTAAAGATCGCCGATGTAACCTTGAGATAAATGATGGTGAATGTGTGCGTAGTGACATAGCTCAGTTGGGTCATCATAAACATTTAATCAGTACATTCATTGATGATTAAGCAGTCGTGATGACTGGAATCGTACGCTTCGAGCCTTTTCTCTTTTGATTAATTGATTCTGACTCAAGTTGTTTGTAGTTAACTTCGGGTTGCAAATGAATTTTTTAATGAAACTCGAAAAACGTAATTAAACTAGTCAGTAAATTGTCATTAAGGTATCTACATTTTAATAGTGGGTGATTCAGACTTCCAAAAGAAATGGTGTAGGGGTTTGTTTGAGGAGTAAACTAAAACATTTTACCATACATGGTAAGATGAACGTTGAGCATATGTTGTTCGGGAATGAGACATAGTAAGTAATAGTAATATATTTTAAGGAGCATTTTATAAAATTCGTAGTATACTAATTCGTTAGTCACTAAATTAAATCAATGCTGGTCATTTTAATGATGGTTTGAATGAACTTAAACCGGTAAATTAACTGAGCAGGTATTTTCTTCTACTTATAAAAAATCTGAAATTTCATATTTTATGTTAGTGAGTAATAAATTTTTGTCATCAAATTAGCAATACTTTTTATAAGTATTAATTTATTATTTTGTGCTCTTTTTAGTTTCACAAATTCTCTCATGTTTTTGAAAAATTTATTTGTTATTTATTAATTCTTCAGTTTTAGTTTTTCTTTCAAATATTTATATAGCTGGCTAGATATAAAAACATATTTAAAAGAATGTAAAATTTATGTACGGTATTGTTACTATAACTGGAATCACGCATATTTAAAAACCAAGCATACAAAAAGCAATTGAGGGAGCAAGAATACGCAGATCATTTAAAATAGGTTGTCATTATCTATCAACGTAAATTTAACTTCGAACTCATTTTTCGCAAAATGTACACCTTTAATGAATACTTAGGATTTTTCTCAAAAACTGCTTTAAATATTGTGGTGAAATTTGAACAATATGCATACCACAAAATATCATTAAATTTATTAACAAATCAAAAAAATTATTATTTTGACCCAACTTTAATTAAATTGTAAAATACCAGCGACTGTGTGAGATTGAAGCTAATCTTTCAATTTATAAATGGTAATGAAGTTTGAATTTTTAGACAATATTAGGCCAATCAATTCAGTAACGTTGAAGAGTAAAAAGGCCCGACCCTGTACTTGAAAGTATCTGAGTTGTACACCAAAACAATGGTCGAAAGTACTCTGGAGTGGTGAATATAAATTTTTGATATTTGAAATATTTACATAAAATTTTTAATTCTTTGTTTCTCAGAAATTTTATTCCTTAAATATTCCATTGATTTTCTCGATTTTTAAACATAAAATGAGTATAATTAATTAATTGTTAAGCAATTTATTATTATTAATTGTTAAAATTGTAAGATATATTTGCTGAGCAAAAATGAGGATTAGAAATTGAAAACATTCCCTTCATCATGAGGAATTAAGTTTCTTTAAAACTGAAATGAAAAAGTTTGATATTGTTTTTCATCCAACGAGAAGTTTCTGCACAGAAATATTCTCTCAACCAGGACTTATAGTTTTAAAAGGGTTCTGAGACACTGCATCCATATTCTTGGTGGAGATCAACGCTATCAACAGTTGAATTAAAGGCCAGATTCGCAGCAGTCTTATGTTGCATTCTCGATAATTTTCATTTTGTGCAACATTGAATATCATATTCTATAAAGTGAAGAAAATAGCAATTATTTTTAAATGTATTCTAGGCTGAAAGAAGCATTAGAAAAGAAAAGAAAGAGAATGATAGTCTTCTGCGAATTGCCACAAAATGAGAGAGGTAATGAATTCATTATTTGAAAATACGGAAGATAAAACCCAGAAAATTGTATAATGATAATTTAAAACTTTGGTGAATATCAAAATAAAGAAAGTGATTTGTGAATAATTAAATTAAAATGCGTACATATAAATTAAAGTGAAAATGCATTTTGTTAAATTGGTCCTCCTATAGGAGTTTTTCTGTTGATGAGTTCTCTAGTAGAAAACTTCTGTGCACCTTTTTTCTTTAGAAGTATTGTGAATTTATTGATAAATCCTATATGATATTGAATGAAATATTGATAAATTGTATAATATATTGTTTTTCCCTTCATATTTTATGTATGAATCCAGTTGCTAAACTACAAGCAAAGATATCAACGTACCTTCAATAGATTGTCAGAACATGCTTTAGATGTCTTTGATCTATACTGGTTCGAGTAACTTCCTGATCGCTGCTTACTTTGTATTGCTTTTATACAAAGATTGTCAAAAACGAGGCAATAGCGTTATCATTGGAGGAATCACTAGGTTATACCACGAATGACAAAATGTCCCATTATTCAGTCACATTATCTTCCGATTGGAGTGCTAATATGTTTATTTACCCGACTCTTTCAGCCACTAATCCTCATCAGTAGCAGTGCTATTTTTAATATGCTCATTTTTTAATTTCCTTGTAGACCTGAATACATCGTTCTTTATGCTTAATCAACTTTGATCTACAAGTAATGTCTTCATCAAGGGAAGATTTGCTGTTAGTTTAAACGTTTAGAAGCCACTATAGTAGGGATAATTCAAACAGTTTCTTTTGATCTTTGTGAAATTAGACAAAAATTCCTTTTGGTAATTCTTTGGGCAGCTATTTAATGATCACCGGTTGCAATGATTGCGAATAGACGATCTTTTGCTCTAGCATTCATCTAACATTTCTTGGTTCTGAAAATTGTGTTTTGTTTAGATAATGACACTTTTGGACAACCATCGCCTACCGCCCCCGTTCAACTATCCTACAATCAATTACTCGTGAGAATTCGAGTAAAATGCACTGAAATAATGAAAATTGTAAAAATATTTTTTAAAAGTTATATATAGTAAAAATATAATTAAAGCATCCATTAATAATGAAAGAAGAATTATTAAAAGCTTTACTGGAATTCTCAGAATTTTGATCTAATTTGTAAATTTCTGATATCGTAAATATTAATTTGTATGGAAAATGTTCTTCTGTTTTTCATTACTCACTGATAAACTTTTCCTTTTTCATATTTTTTCTAGTCATTTATATAATTTCATTGATATAAAGTTTTTTTAATGCGAAATGTATTAACTATTATAAGCTGAAATATATGAAACTGCTTTCAGTTTTTTTTTAAATAAATTATCAGAAGTAAATATCTGTGTAATGATTTAGAGAAATGATCACAATAGTTATTAATAATGTAACTTTTTCAGTCATTTCTGGCTACTGTTAACTGGATATACAACAAAATATTTTTTTTAAAAAAACACATTATAATTTTACATAACTATTATCCTCAAAATGATTTCTTTATACAAATTTCTTTTCACACCTACCTGTAGACAAGAGAAAATATCTTATCAGTACTCTCAAAATAAAAAAAGACATTTGTTTTCTTAACTGCAGAAATAAAATTGTTAGTTGCTGTCTATGATGACCTTCGTAAGCTTAATACAAATGAATATAAAATATTTTATAAATATATACGTATACATAATTTAACTAAAAGCTATAAAAGTTGTATTACTGAAGGAAAAAAAATGTAAATTATGTTTAAAAATATTCTCTGAGAAAAGGGCATAAGGTTAGTGGAAGAAGCATAAGTAAAAAGGAGGCACAGAATGGTTAAGAATTTTTCACAAACAACTCCTTTTACAGGAACTGCCTGTACAGAGTGCCTATTAAAGTAAATACATAATTACGGATAAGATTCTACAAAAGTAACTTCTTCAACCAAATGACAATTTTATAATCTGAAGTGTACAAATTTAGAAAGAAAAAGAACTTCTGTGCTAGATTTTAAATCAATGAGTTGATGCAAATGGGAATCCATATTTTTTATTTTTTGACAGAACAAATGGAACATTGGCAGATAACAGCATGTATTTCTTTAAAAGTTTGTAACGTGATGGTTAATAAGTAACTACATATGTCAATAAATGTTTTGTTATATTTCAGTCATCCAATAAAAGAGTTTTCCTTTGGTTAAATTTAATTACATATTGGAGCAGAAACTGTATACATAAAATTGAACGATGAGTCTAGGTAAAATTCTTTCTGTTTTTATGATCTGATTGTGATCGCAAAAAATTGCGTTTCAGAATCAATTCTGATAATCAAAGTACTGAAAAGGGTTAAAGAATGACCTTAAATTGTTAAAATTCTTAGATAAAAAAAAAGTGTAAAGAGGATTTTCTTAGATTTATTAATGTCTGTTAAATATTACAAATTCTTATGAGTATTTCTAATCTTCCGATATTTGTATTTTATTTGCAGATGAAGCAAGTTCCGAAAAAGGGCTTCAGACGTATGTTTCAAGTTTTTTATCGTTATGGTCCGAGCTCCCGATGTCCATCTTGATTTGTCTTTTCTTAAGGGAAGGTTCACATATCTATTTTATGAGTCTTTAATTACATATATGTGAGCTAAAATTTTGATTTTTTGTGACAATAAATTGCTCATGAGCCCTTTAGAAGCCTGAGATTCTAGTTTCCGGATTCACCTCTGATATATTCTTCTCTATTTCTCTCTCAAATTCGTTTAGTTGGAATTATGATCATGCTCTACTGGTCCACTTCATTTATCCTCATGTCACTAAACTGTACTATTTGTGCAAAAATAGTAACAAAATGCTTTGAAAAGAGTAATTAAATTAGTAACCTCATTAGCACACAGCAATAGGATAGTAGATTGGTATATCATAATCGTTAATATTTCAGTGAATATCAGATAATGTTATGTATTTTGATATACTCTAATGTGTCAGAGAAATCACAGAATGTATATGAAATAACATATCTGATCTCATTTAAACTACTTAATCACTTAAGTCAGAATTAACAGATCGTTAAAAGTTGTAACTAGAGATTTCCAACTATTCGGACAATATTTATAAATTATTAATATTCGGACAACATTGCTCAATTAATGAGTATTATGGTGCAGAACCTTTGTCACAAATAGCTCTTTCCAACAAATACCATTTGTGTTCAACATTGAGTCTATCTACCTATGTTTTAATAAATGCAAAATACATTTTCATAAAAATATCTCTCTTTTGCTTTACAAAATCATATACCAAAAATTGCGTCATTGAAGTATCAAAATAACTAATGAAATATTCAGGGACTACTTATATGAATTGAAGATTTGTTGCTGTTGTATTTGTTTGCCCATAATTAGTTCAATGCAACATTACAACACACAAGAATCTGTCCTTAAAATATTTATTTAAACATTAATTACTAAATATAGTAACGTCATATGAGAATATATGAGTCACATCTAAAAGGAAATACGCGCATCACGTGACATCAGCTTATTTACATATCTCTACTTCTTGCTAGTTCACTCCAGTTGCCATTCAGCCAACACAAAATTTCTAGGAGAATGCTGTGTTACCACAGTCCTGATTTTCGGAATAACGAATCTTCAGTTCATATATAAAGTCATCTTCACTACATATTCATTATATACATTCAGGGAATACTTATATAAACTGAAGATTCATTAATTTTGGTAGAAGTAAATGCCCATGTAACACATGCACAATAAATATTAGAAAAAATAATGACAAGTTTTGAAATACTATAAACTAAATACATATATAATTCTACAGTTATACATTAAACATTTTTGGGTTCTGACAACATTAACATTTTTGGAAATCAGATTTGAATTTTTGTAAAAATAACTAGAAAAAATAAAGAAAATTACTCAGATAATATTTTGTGAAAATAAACCGTTTGCTTAAAATAATTAATTGTTAATACGGAATAAAATATTTATATACAGTTTTCAGCACATTATAAATAGAAGTATGCGTATAAAAGTAAAAAATATAAATAAATTCTTATATTTTATGACTTTCTTGTCTTGCATTTATTTATTATTAAACTGTTATTATAAGCAATATAGCTATTTATTACAAGCCACAAGAAAAATTTATTATTAAGTTATTTTTTCTGAGCTTAGTAATTAATCTTCAATTTTAATTTGAGCTGCATAAAAAAAACAGGTTTCTAAATTATTTCAAAATTATTTCACTCATCAAAAATATAAAAAATTTCGAAGAAAAAATTTTCAAATTATTCTATTAATGGTCTTAAAAAAATCACTGTCTTTGATAAATCCACTAAGAAATAAATATTCAAATATTTTAAAAGGGGGGGGAAAAGCGTTGCAGGTACGTGGGATCCGAGATTTTCATCTCTTATTAAAAAAAATAAAACTAGCTAAAAACCTTTCCCGCAGAAAATTCCTGAGAAAATATATCAAAAAAGATCGCTAAAACTTGATCTAGCAGTTTTTGTTGAAAAGATTTCCCTTCAAAAGGGAGTCAACGATTTTCATGAAAGGGGGCAAAAAGACGTTTGACCGGTTGCTTGAAGAATTTCAGAGTTCAAATATTTCCCTATACGAATTGGCTTATGAGAAATCACCTCCCTTAAATATATAATGTCGAAAACTATTTTTAATACTCTCTAAAATTAACCAAAGGATATTAGTACACCTTTGACTAAGATGTATATAAAATTGAATTACTACATAATTTTTTTAAAGATTTTTTAAGAGTTTTTAAGTATGTTTAAAGTATTCTTCCATTGGAATTATTTATTTATTAATAAAAATAATACATCAACTTAGATAAACTTAGCCTGAGAAAGAATAAATTAAATTGTGATGATCAGTATTTTTGACAATGAAAGTTGTGCTCCTAGTTATAGAGGAGAGAATAATTTACCCAACAGTAAAGGGATCAGTTACTTTATATTATTTTCTTAAGTTTTAAATAGTTATAAACACAGGTGTACAGGGTGATGCAGAATTACTATTAAACATCTACTGGTAGGACAGTAACATAACAGTCAAGCTAGATAGTTTATGGCGGACACTTTTGGAGCTCGATACTAAGATGCTTATAACAGTCAAGAATTATATAAGTATAAGATCGCATATGCATTTCTGGATCACAAAGCTAAAGAATAACAATGTGAAATAGGACATGATAATAATTTGTTATGAGAAGACATGTTTACATAATATTTCACAAGAAGGTTTTACAACTAGTGCTGCCTGAAAATGTAATACATGCCTCGTGCAACGACGACACAGAGATCGACGGACACTCGTATTAATGTGTGGTGTACTGGCTGTAATCTCACATGCAGCATCAATCCATGTTACCAAATAAATTCCTGATTCCATAAGAGTTTTCAAATACAAAATTGCTCTTTCAAAGTAAATTCGTGATTCATATCACCCAGCTCTCCTTATGCCATCTAACGCCATCTTTCGCATTTAGGATGCACATGGGAACACGTGTTCGTATATGATTTTTGTTTGTAATATTGCTCCTGACCTGTAATGTAAATTTTTAAACAATAATTCTGAATCCTACATTTAAAAATAAAATATAGTTCACTTTCAAGTATGTTGCCATTAATTTTATAATTAAATGTTTAAATTTTATTAATAGTTACAATTAAATAATAAATACTAATAATATAAATTCTTCTGAACATGTTATTAAACGATAGATTTATATAGTTAAATGTGAGATTCACGAATTTTTTGCGTGAAATTTGTTGTATTGATGAATAATTTTAGTTTGAATATATTTTTCAGCTAAAATTATTCATCAATACAACTATACCATATTTTTACGTTGTGATAATAAGGACCCATTTAAATTTTGAAATTATTTAAAAATATTATAAAATGACTTTAGAATATGTATTAGTGTGGTCGCACACACAATAATATATATTTAGAAATTATTAGCTTTACGAAACAAAATAAAAAATAAATAAAAAGGAGAATAACAAGGAAAAATAAGAAGATAATTGGAAGGAAGCATAGAAAGAAATGCACTTAGTCATTACTTTCAGGTCATCGACCCAATTGTAATTTCAGACTTTTGTACTCTCTCTAAACTTAGAACATAAATAACCTTACTTAAATTTCAAAAAAAGAGAAGCCTTTAAGAATGAGATGGAAATCTAAATTTAAATATATGTTCTGAAGACTGAATTCAAAAATTGTTTGTATAAAGCTAATAAGAATGCAAAGAATTATAAAAG
This sequence comes from Latrodectus hesperus, assembly GCA_037975125.1. Lineage (NCBI taxonomy): Eukaryota > Metazoa > Arthropoda > Arachnida > Araneae > Theridiidae > Latrodectus > Latrodectus hesperus. Next base: position 58,865,188 of record CM075854.1, on the reverse strand, counting down.
TGACTCCTTAAAATTTTTTTCTTATTTTAATTTCAATTCTGTGCAATATATTATTAAATAAGATGAAAAGTCCCTAGTATAGATTTATTCTAAAGATAAATAAATAATATTTTATCTCTGACACACACACAGTGAATAAGAGAATCATTCCTACAGTAAAGGTTATAAACAAGGTTTTTATGTCAGTTAACTTTTGACAAATATGATGGAAAAATCCATGATATTTAGAAAGTCATTTAGCAATATAATTGAAAGAAAGGTTGAGAATTTTATGTAATTTTTTGCCCGTTTTTATGTAATGCGTGTGTGATTTCGATTAATGCTTGTTGATATTCAACTGTTAGCACGTTATTATATTTCCTTCTTTTTGGTTTTTATTTAGCGATTCGTTAAAATTGGTGGATAGATAAAAACATTTTTGTCATTAGTTATTGCTGTTAAAAGTTCTACATGTTCCAACCAACATAGAATTAAGGCTACAGAATCAAAAATTTTATTATCAAGAAAACTAATATTTACACTGTTAATAGAAGCACGTCGTTCATTCCATAGACTGTATTATTTTACCTTCAACCACCATAAAACGAATTGTTTGAAGTCTAATGTTATTACGCATTAAAAGAAAAAAATTACAAATAGTTGCAGATTGAAGTACAAATGAAGTCTTAGTATCTTGCGTCCATAAATTGGGGCCTTAAACTGCCATTTCAAATTATATGCAAGTCTGCCGATCCAATTATGGTGATTTCAACGTGTACCGTCAAGACACATCTCGAGCACGTAGTATTATTTTCTCATATGCATTGTGGGGTTATTTTCTCTGTCTCTCTATTATAAATCAATTCTGCCATCATCCTTTAAACTGAACTGGAAGTCGTTAGTAAATAGTATTTATATCTAACTACTTTGCTTTCAGTCTCGAGATTAGGTAGCCCACTTTTTTGACACATTCGTTATCTGGAAATCAGAGAGATACAAATATTTTTCTACGTGCATATTTCAATGTGGGAAAGTGGTTGGAAAGTTAGAGAACGGGCGTAGAGCGACCAGTACTGCTGAAGAGATCGAAATCTACAAAATTGTCATCTCGCGCATTTGACTGATATATCGTCCTGCAGGGGAAAAGAGCCAGAAAGTAATCTGCAAACTCTATTTCTCATCAACTGTGTACAGTAACGGAGCGATAAATGTCCCTGTTTGATGTGTCGAGACTCCTTTACAAAAATAGCTTATTCATCCGCTGTCCTGAGTGCTTCATCTTTTTGAAAATTGCCCATCGGTTCTACCATTTGATACGATGCAAGGAGAAAAAATGTGGATATCTCATCAATGAAGTCGTGTCCTCTTTACATATAAGAGTCGTTTCATTGCCACAATCGATTTTTAATACCAGTTGATTTGGAAGAGCTTGGGATATGGTTTCATCCCAGAAACATTACAGAAAGAGACTAACAGTGGTCTTGGAGTAGTCGTTTGGAGAGACATTATGCTGAACGGAAGGACAGAGCTTCCCTTTTACGACAAGTGTTCTGTAACCGGCAGTCGCTATTGTAATGAAGTACTTCTTTCCCAATTGTGTCTGTTCCGAGGTATCATTGGAGTAGACTTCTTTTTCACTATGCGTGACCACATCAGATTCCTGTTGTTCAGCAGCTACTAGAAAAGAAATGTATCACTCGAATGGAGTAGGAAGGGTACTTCTCTGGTTCAAACCACATAGAAGAGTGAGATACTTTTGGAAGACGATTTGCGGCACAATTTCATTCTGTGGGGAACACCCAAAAACTGAAAATGATGATTCAGGAATGGGCACTCTTATCACAGGAATTGTTGCTCAGCCGGGGGCTGAGTATGGAGAGATGGTGTGAAGCAGTCATTGCTATAAGGGATGGGCATTTCCCATACTAAAGACCTTCTCTTGCCGTTCTTCCTCTTAGACAGACAATCATGTGTAATGAACGATATTATGAGTTCAATAAAGCCTTTTTTGTTTGTTTCCATATTGTATGCATTATATTCATTTTTGCACAACTATGCTTTCGTTATCGCTTAAGAACAAGATGTTGTCTTTTAATTCTGAATTTCATGTCACTTATGATTTCTTTCGAGTTATGGCAAAAAAAAAGCAGCTGTTTCTTAAGTTTTGCCTATTAGTGTATACATATACACCAACAAAACATATAACACAAAAAATAATTCATCCAAAGGGCTTAATTATAATGATGCAGTTAATACCTAGATGTAGCGCAAGCACACAGAAACAATCAAGGTAGTTATGAGATCATGTCAAGCATGCTATAGTGGTCAAATATTCCTAATCTTCAATCTGGATGTAAATAAAGAGTAGCCTAATAGATGAATATATTATTCTCAATTATTAGAAATATTGCTGACTATAGTTTTTTTAAATTTTTACTGCTTTCTTTTTTTGATATTTTTTGTTTTGATCTTTGTTTATTTCTATTCTATAGTCTATTCAATATTTTTTGTAAGTTTGAAAAGCATTACACACAAGATGTATAACATTCTTTATAATTATTACTTTAGTTTTATATACTGTTAACATTTCCTCAATTATGCTCAATCAATTTCATTATCTTATTTAAGAAAGTGAATTCGATAACAGGAAATGAGTTTTATTACTTTACTTCCGGATATCCTGCTGTTATAAAATGTAAGAAATTTAGTCCTCTTTTTTTTCCCTATCTTCATATTTTTTCAATTCTTAAATTATTTTTTATTTTCCTTTGTTTCAAACTGTGACAGAAACAATAAGGTTAATAATCTAATCATTCATCTGTAAAAAAGTTTTCTCTGCGTGCTTAACTTTTCTAAATGACAAATGCAACTTAATGTTTTTGAAATTTATGTATGCGATACATGACAACTGCAAAACAAAAGAATGAGCAGTAACTTTCATTGTGAGCTGAAAAGTGAAGGAATCATCAATAGTAGTAGATTTCCATCTACCGATACAATAAGATTGACTCACACAACTAATCTTTATGTAACAAAATTGAGAATAAATTCACCTTGTGCATATATCAGTGACAAAGGAAGTTAGGTCAATAGTTACCAATAACCTCAACTAGACTCGTTGAATACAAAAATCTCAGGCGTGCTTTTCGCTTATATTTACGAGAAGAAAGTAAATATATATCATCGATTAAATGACTTCAATTCAAGTGACAAGGAGAATTCTTATACATGTGTGTAAAACTTCAGACAATATTATTGTGCATTTTTGAATTACTTCCTAATTCTTATGAGCAAATAAAAACAATAAACTTCAAAGATTAAGCCCTGAAAATTTTAATATTTACTCTCCAACTTCTTCTCATGGTCACACAAAATACATATTGTTTTAATATAGTAATTAATTTGAAATAACATTGTAAAATTATATTTATTTATATGTTATATCCTTACTTTTATTAATAGTAAGCAAACAATTACTTTTAATAATTAAATCGTGAGAATTTTAATATTCACTTCTGTATTTCTTATTATCACATGCTATGTTCTGTCTTTGTTTTAGTCACTGAATTTTTTAATAATACAAATTTAAATTACAAAGCTAACAATTGCACTTTTAAAAGTAAAAAAACTCATAGTGTTTTTGTACACATACAGTATATTTCATTACTTCTTTTTCATTAAGCAAAATAAATAAATTCCATTTTCTTTTGGAATAAAAGCACATTAAATTTATATACCATCAACTTTCAGCGATGGAGATATCAAGGGTATTTCAAAATATCAAGGACAGTAAAATAGAACATCACAATAATTTTATTACAAACAGTGAAAGATTTTGCATAAATTTTTATTGAAATTTTACTTATATGTTCCTTTTTGTGTTTTGTTTGTATGTTTTATTTTATTTTACTATAAAAATAAATCTATTGTAATTTTAGATTTTGAAAAATGAATTCCTTTAATAGTTTAAAATCACACTGAATATAAGTGGGGTTTCATGCATTTCATTTTCAGAATAATTTTGATACTATATTGTATTAGTTAAATAATATGAAAAACCCAGAATTTTTTCTTAAATTCATAATATACTTTAGCCTTAAATGCGAGTCCAAGCTTGCAAACCAAAGTATTTGATTTCTAATTAATCTTTAATATCGTGAATAATACGAATAATATGTCATGTAATAGATTTCACCAAAATAAATTATCTAATCAGAATCGTTTTCTTGATATAATTCAATTTAATTTAGTTAACCAAACCTTCTTCCGGAACTTTCAGTATAAAAGGAATTCCAAATAATATCCTAAGTGAAAGTTGTTCTTGCATAAGCATGCTTACCCTGGAGTTGCGCTCAGCCAGACCATAAGTAAGAGTCGAATCTATGAGCTGTTGAGCCTAAAATATGAGCGCTAAACAGATGAGCATAGTCTTTTAACAATCTACAGAAGCGTCCATTCCATTCTGTTAAATATTGAGATCAATATTTTTTTACACATTATGCTACAATGTAAATGTTGCCTGTTTTCACTTTGGTAGACAATTTTGAAAATTTTACATTAATTTGCATTTTAAAAAAGAAATAACAAGTATTCGAAGTAATATATCACAAAAAATACGCCAAAAATTGAATGTTTTTTGAAGTACATAACAAATTGTGATTCTATTTTCTTTTTATTCATCTTAAATTTCTTGTACAGTTTATAAAAGAACTCCATTAAAATTTCTATATATTCAGTTGGAATGAAAAATCATTCCCTAGCAGATCTGTATTAATTTTATAAAAACATTTAAAATTATCAAAGTATCTTTTTATTTCAAATGATATTAAATTTATCAATTATATCCTAAAAATTAAATGTATGCTGAAAAGATTAAATTATGATCGCCATTCAGAATGTGATAGAACTGTACTTGTTGAAATAAAAGATTGTAGGTTTCACACCAAGTTAAGTTGCCATTGTAAAGTGGGCGTTGTGTTTTTACATCATTGCATACACTTTTATTGCAGAAGCTGCTTGGGAGTTAATTCAGGTTTTAACGCTCTTGCAATGTATGTTTAAGAAAATATCTCCGCCGTAATACGAAGCGGGATTTCTTCCAACTACTCTTAACTATTAGGTTATACCATCATGGCAACAAAAACATTTCCAACCACTTTTTTTACGTTTATTCTTGAGATTAAGTCTCTCAATTCTACTCTAAGTTGAGGTCACCTCTCAAAAAAGTGTCATTTAAGATATTGCTTTATAAACTTTAGTAAAATAGTTTATTTATAATGTATTATCAAATGTTCTAATTTATTGTGATATTTTTCCTAGATGCAATTAAATTAATGTGTGATAACAACTATAGAAATTTTATAAAAATATTTTTAAATGTTAATTATTCTTTTGTCAAGCGATGCTTCTAAAGTTTTTGCATCTATTTCTTAAAAATGCGCAGTGGTTTTCTACCCCCCTTACATACATTAAAATGTTACTAAATTTTATTTGATACCGCACACCCAATTCTTTCGTTCCTAATTTTTCATATCGAAATATCTTTTTTCCATCTCAGTAGTTTATGTTGTTTTAAGTCACTTGCATTAACTGAAGTGTATCACCCAAAATATCGAAAACAGAATACGTATTACACCAAATGTTGACATTCAGAGATGATAACATAAATATACCTTCATTGATATCTTTGTCAACTTAACTCAATAACTGTATTAAATATATTGATAAGAAAGATTGTGTCGAAGCAAAAGAAATCACGGGAAATACATTCACAAATGTGTGCTTATCATCATATTTATAGTTTCTGTTTGCAAATTGCTTAACTTTTTACAGTTCAATTATTTCATATCTTTTAATAGTTTTGTTGATAAAATACTCAATTTGAAAGATAAAATATTATTAAAACTCACCTATGTATAAAATCAGACTGAATATGCAACGACAGGGTTTTTATTTTATTTTCTTTATTCGTAAATATAAAAATCAATTTAACCTTATGCATTATATTTTCATTTATGATCAAGAATACAAAGTGAGTCATATTATTAATAATTCACTTGAACAAAGTTCAAATATACAGTTAATATTTTGATTCCAAATTATTTCCTTAAGGAAAGAGAATTCAGAACCAAAATTCTATGGTAAAAAGTTAGTTTTTTTTTTTAACTTTATATGTTTTTTTCTTTTTACAGCGCGGCACCTAGTGGGTGTGCCATCTTTGCCCCGAATGGATAAAACACACATACACAGAGAGAGAGAGAGAAAGGGGAACACACATATATATACATGCCCGAAAGAAGATTTGACTCTGCTTCGAAGTTAGCGACGATAGCCACTCCACCATCGGTCGACTTAAATTTATAAATAATACTTGGTTAATTGTTGTTAATGTATAAAGAAAATTTTGCAAGTTATTTAGAAATTTTAATTCATGAAGTCCAAAATTAATAGCTTTTACTAGACCGTCAATAATATATGCCGTTAAACCATTAAATAATCATGTTGACTAATTTCAAACTTCGATGTGTAAATTATGTGACGAAGTATATTCAGTACATACACTGGAACTCTAAATAGGATCTTAAACAGTTACATTTAACTTAAGGTAATAATTACAACTATTTCCCTCTTGTATTATTTTTATTGCATTTAGAAAGGTATAGATATAAAAAATTAAATATAAATAAAGGAAGCTGAGTTTAAAGGTGAGAATGGTTAGCACTTTGATAAGTAGTTCAACTCGCTCCTCGGGTGTTAATGTTTAAAGTGGTGAGAAATTCATTTTAAAATATAGGTTCTAATCTTATTAAACATGTATAAAAAGGCACCCTAGAGTAACTAAACTGTTACAGAAGTACCTTTGCCATATGATTTATATTTGTAAAATTTATATTTTCGGTAAAATGTAAATGCACAGTTTTAAAAACACTTGGAATGCATTCTTCTGCTTCTATTATATTTCGTTATACGCTGTGTATAGTAAGTATTTGATTGTATGTGTTATGCTAATATATAAGTAAAGACAGCCAGGAAAGAATAATATGTTTCGAAGAATGAAAAAGTATAAGGAAAAATTAACATTTATTAATAACGGATAAGAAAAGTGTGATTAAAGGTGGTAAAGTATAAAAAATGTCTTTTGAAGAATGAGAAATGTAAATATATAAACATGTATTAATAATGGATACTATTGTTTTTTTTTTCGCAGTGAGCTAATATTTTTTTATTTTCAATATTAATGTTTTGCAATTAATGTTAATTGTAATTGTTGTTTTCAAATTCAAATCAGCAAATGGATTTAGTTTATGTCTGTAGTGTCTGTTCTGTAGAAGAAAGCACAACTCAAACAAATACAAACATTTATTTAAAAATTAAAATTAGTAATTAATAGTATAGTATATTAAAATTATAATTAATGAAATTTGATTATGGTCCTACATGGTCAACAGAACAAACAGCCAAGGAGAGCCAGCCAAACCTCCTCGTTCGCTGGTCCAGGGCAATCTCTCCCCGCTGGAGTGGACTCCCTCCTCTCCTCTCTCTCAATCACTACAGCGCTATCACATGAAGAGAATGAGGAGTATCCTAACACACTACACACAATGTCTATTTTATAATTTATATGTATCCTAATTATCCACAGAATGTTTGCCCAGAGTTGAATTGAGAACGACAGCATGGAACAATGAAACTTCTCAAGAAATCAGTCTCTGGCTCACTTAAATAAAATAAAACTGTTTCTTTCAATATTTTGCTTACAGCGTTTGCTGTTAATTTAAAACATGATTAACGATGATTTAAACCTCCTATAAAGCTACTTATTCTATGATTTAAGGAATTTAAGCGATGTAATATTTTGCCCCTGAGCTATTTTTGCTTCACAAAAGAAATGTGCGGTACTTTTCTTCCTTTTGGAATTATAATTTGGAAATAAAGAAAAAATATTTGGGGCCTTGAATTCTCCTTCTTTCAACTAATTTTTGTGCAATTTTTTAAAAGTAATGATATTATATACATATGTTTTCATTTTCGAAAGAGTATTTATTTTTCCCAATTACAGAATATGCGTTTACACTTTTCCCAATGCACCGCCGATCGAATATGCATTGGAACATGGATGAAAATGTTTGATTACTTTGTAACCTGATTTAATATTTAAAAACTTTTTTCTTAAAGCAATTTTCTAGCATTCGATGCTTCATTCAATTTGTTTTTAAATGATCTATACTTGAGATCTAATTTTATGTCGCAAAACAACATTTTGAACAAAGCTATGTTAATATTGTTATTTTTCAAATCGCAGTTTTTCCCCGAAAGTTTTCTCCTCGAAGCAACGTCCCACAAAACCAGATGTCGTTACCCTGCTAGTCCATTAAAATTAAGGATCGATTTACTAAAAATCATGGACATTCCTGAATTTCCCAATGATATTTCACAAAAGGTATGTTTAACATTTTTATTAAAAGTATTTCATATACATATTTTCCGTTTTTTCCCTTCAAAAAGAAGGTGAGGTTGACCAAATCCATGGGTTCTCTTGGCCGACACCCATAATGTAATCTTTTGAATGAATCTTTATTTATCAATGACATCAGGATAATTGTATATGCTCCTAAATTTAATACAATAACTTCTATGTTTTGTGTATATTTCATTGCAAGTTTGTGTAACTTGTGGGAAGAATGTCTATTCAGTTTACTCTCCTTTCTCTTGTCTAGAATGTAAATAAATAGACTTTCCAATATATGAAAAAGAGTCTCCTATTATCTTAGACGTAATGAAGAATATTCCATGTTTACAGTTGTTGCTTAAATATTATAATTATTTCGAGCTGTAAGCAGAAATGTCTCCATAATAATAGCAAAAATAACTTTATTTGACTGAAGTTACAATTCATTTTAAGTATGATAAATAAATATTATGTGTTTTATTACTGGTAGATAATACACGCGATGATCAGGATTTGGAAAAGCATATACGAGAACACAAATTAAGATTTTAAGAGTAAAAATTTTCCTTTCTCAAAGCACCTTGAAAAGTTTTAATTTACTCTTTCAGCATTTTTTTAAAATTGATTAATACTAAGAGGGAAAAATAAATTGTAAAAACATTGTGTTTTTTTTACTCCATTGGAGTTTTTAAGAATGAGGAAAATTCAACAATGATTCACAATTTTATTTTCAATTTAGATTTACAATGTTTAATATAATTTATATAAAAGTGTCTATGTTCTCAATATTCAAAATTTTATTTTAATTAAAACACATTAAAAACAATTATATATATATATATATATATTTATAGAAATAGATAACCAAGGGAAGTAGTAAAAATAAATCCATTTGTTTTCATCTAAAATAGAAAATTGAAAAAAATTACAATTTTAAAGTTGATAAAAATGTTTTTACAAAATATCCAAATCTTTCATTATTAAAAATCCTGACAATGCACATTATAAAAGAATTTATGAAATAACAAAATTTTTAAAGTTAGCTTTACAGGTTTTATGTAAACATTCGTTACATTTAATATGATGATTAGTGTGTAATAAATATATTAATAAAAGTTAAAAATTTACTTATACAGTCTTTAGGAATGAATTTTAGCGCAAATTTTTGTCATTCGTTGATATGCATCTAAGAGAGAAAATTTTTAATTTTAATAAAATACGTCAAATCAATTCCCGTTCATTCGAAAGATTTTCAGGTTCCATAATGTAATTTCTTTAAGAGAACCAACTTAGAACTATTTTTACGTCAGATAATTGATATCTTTTCTAGTTTGAATTTTTCTTAACTGAATCTCGTTGCAGTTTGTAGAAAGAAACAGCATGCTTGATTCATAAATAACAAAAGCAATGTGAAACTACATTTTAAATTAAATTTAAGAAGGAAAGGAAAAAATAAATTTGATTTGTAATGTGACAGAGTGTAATTTATATACATATTACTAGTTAGGGATAAATTGTAACATATTACTAGTTACACATAATTACTTTATTAAACAAAATAGTATTAAATTTCAAATAATACAAATTTTAATCTTTCCTTAGTGGCAAGTCAGGTTAGGATGGGCCATGGCCTTCCACAGAATTGATTTCCAGATCGCCCTCTACTTTCTTAGTCATTCAATTTTTTTTTATTTCGAGAATCTTCAGATCTGTTAAGAGACAGTCTATCCTCCGAATCCACTGTCTTCTCTTGTTTCGGGTTCCAATTGCTTCAAATGCTGTTGAAGCTATCTGTGAATACATCATACCATGTATCACATACCACAAATACATGCTGTGAATAGTTCTATTAACTCCTTGCAATGATTAATAATATGTTTTTGATGAGAATTTTAAAGAAATTACCATAAAAATATTATTTGAATAAAATAATTATAAAACACAGTCAGTAAGTGCAAAACTTTTTTTAATGAAATTATTTTAAAAAAAATCTGTAGCTTCTTTAAGGCAAATGCAAAAAGGGGATTATGGAATTATTGAATAATTTTTAGAATTAATTTAGGGAGAATTTTTGGGTATGATCTGTGAACATGGAAATTGAGCAATGTTTACAACTTCAAACAATTTCATGTTGCATAAAAAATAATAATCAGACACAGAAATCGATTATTTATTCGATAAAGATGTAATATTTTGATGAAAATTGCGCATCAATAATGATTAATGGGGCATTTTGAAGCGTTACCGAATTCCGTTGCGCACATTTTTTCATTAAAAATTCGTCTGAACCACCCTCAAATCTCTGATGTGTCATTTCTACCCTTCCTTTAAGTAATGCTTTTTGGGATATTTTAAAATATCTATCTCAGTTTAAGCTCCATTTAACTGAAGTTCTTTTTTAAATTTAACTGGATTTATGTTTTTACCTTTTATTATTGCTTTATTTATCTACTAATCATTGCATATACACAAATAAAGTCCCTATTCTGAATGTTCATTGAATTTTTGTCCAGGACTGAATTGAGAATGGCTGTGCAAAATGAAATGAAACCTATATCAGAATTTTTGTCTCTAGATAACTCAAAAACATCGTCTATATTTCATTGCGAAATTCGATTACAACATCTGTAATTAACTTAGACCATAGTTAATGCTGATCTAGACGTTATGTAAAGGTGCTTATGCCACGATACACAGCGTTCCAGAACTCAGCTCGATTCCAAACAGAAATTCTTTTGAAATTGTCTTCTTTGCTAAGAGAAGGAAAAAAATTAGCGCGGTATCAGATCGCTCTTTTTTAAAACATCTCCACAGTTTTATTTGAAAAGAATGACTTTATTATTTCTTCGATTTTTGTAAAAGTATTGCTTTTATGGACTATACCGAACATGTTTTCGGTTTTCCCAATAAGCCACACCGAAATGAGAGGAATGCTGATAAAGGAAGTTCTGACTTCAGTATGCAATAATTAAATAGAAAGATAAAAATCATAATACAGAAGAAGTACTAACAATTTTTTATATTGAAATTGACTTTTAAAAAGCAAATTTTATTAATTTTGTCAATTTAGCAATATCTTGTGTTCCAATGAAATATAACATCTATCACTACTAAATAGAATAAATAATATTTTATTTGTTTTGTGAGATTCAACAAAATTGCTTGACAAAACAAAGCAAAATTAACAGAGTAATTTACAGTCGAATGGATGGGTCTTGTTTGAGAATATACATTAATTGTATGTAATTTATACATGCAAATTGTAATAATAGACCAGGGGTGGCCAAGCTCCTTGATAGTCTGAGCCAATTTTCAAATTTTGAAATTTTTTTCGAGAGATTAATAAAATGCGTACTTAAAAGGTATGCAAAAAATGTATTAAAATTTTTTACAGAAATATATATTTATTGAAATCATAAATAAAAGTGCAAAATATGTGTATTGAATATAACATTAAAAACTCAATACATTTATTTTACTTCTCTTAATAATTCTTTAAAATTTGCAGTCTTATTGGTGACAGTACTTCTTAGTAATTCTTTGAGATGTTGGTTAGTTACGACTGATTGGTGTTTGAATTTCACGAATTTTAAAGAGGAATAAAATGAATCACGTAAGTTGTTTCGAATATTGAAATATTTCGAAAAGCAGCCTTTTTTTTAATTCAGAATACTTCAATTCTGGTGTAAATTTCCAAAATTCAGTAATCAGCGTCAACTTATATTTTAATTGTTGAGCTTGATCTTCTCTCGAGTACATTTATCGAGAGCCACAAATAATCCTTCAAAGAGCGGCAGGTTGGCCACCCCCGCATTAGTCAATGAGTATTAAATATCTGAAAGTAATGCATAATTGTGTTTTTGTCTGGTATATTCTGAATCAACAAGATATGTAGAACTCATATGACAAAATAGTTTACCAAAAGTTTATAAAATAGAAACCTAAAACACACACTTCAAAAATAAGGAACAATCTTATTGACAGATGAATACAAAAACTAGAATTTATCCTGTTAAGGTACTGTTTTGTTTAAAATTTGATGCTGTATTTTTTAAAATATTGTGATAGAAAATTTCCTGTGCAAAATGTTTTACAACGGAAAGGAAAAGAGTATTCGCGATTTATTATTTTCATCTCGTTACAACATTAAAGAGAGCGTTGAAAAGTAAAGAAAAGGTGACGGCTAAGATCAATAAACAGAAAAAAAAGCAGAAAAAATATAACATGAAAAGAAAGTGTAACTTCTTTAAAACTGAAGTTTCAGCAAATAAAATATAGGTTCAATAGAAATTCCAAAATAAGTATGTGTTAAAGCACGAAATCTTTTCTCAAAAGAAACAATTGTTTTATTATTGCCCAGTCAGAAAAAATTTAACATCAAAATAAATTTTATTTTCTACAGAGTATAAAAAAAATGTGGTATAACTATAGTATCATTTCTAAAAAATGAGTATAAAAGATAAAGGAAACTTTAATTGATGAAATCTTAATAGCTTCATTGAAGATTATGTAGCATTATAATTTTTTTAGATATTTGTTTGCAATCGTGAAAAGAAATTGAAAAATTTATTTTTATATATTAAAAAGTGAGTGGTAAGGACTATTTTTTGAAATTCAGTATTTTTTAAAATTAAATTTACAAATTTGTGAGCATATTTATGAAAGTTATTAATATGGGAAAAGGAATACATCTCAAAAACATGCTTTTTTAAAATATTGTTAAATAAAGAATCACATGAAATGTAATCTTGCTTTAGAATTTGGAATTAAGGGGAAATTTACAGTTGCATTAAATTCATAATTCACATTAAAAATTATGACTTTTACTTAATTTATTATATTACTCTTATTATTTTTGATGTAATTGTCAACAAACATACGAAAAACGATGGTTTTAATTCTATATTGTGTAACAAGAAATTAAAAAAAAATCATTAAATATATATTTTAAATTTGAGATACTCTGGTACAGTTTAACTACACAATAATGTTTACAGTAAGAATTCATCTGTCATTATAAAAACTCACTCCCATTCAACAACACTATAAGCAATCACTAACTCAAATTGAAATATAAAGTTACATTAACCATGAGTACATGATACAGCATAATTATATTTAACATAATTATACAGTATCATGTACTGAGATATATTTAATTAAATTCACCATTCAGTGTGAGAATAAAAAATATAAGAATATAGTGCCAAAACAACACAATGAATTTCTAATGATAATCTCTTCTCAGCTGTTGAAGTTAAAATTATAACTTAATCTACCAAAAATATTTGTTTCTTTTAAAATGTATGATATTATATAAAAAGAGTTAGGTGTAAAGCATGTATATCAGAAACAGTTCCTTTTAGAGATATATTTTTAGTAGATAATTATTATTAAACATATAAATAATAAGTTGTATTTTGTTCGTTTAAAAATTAACATTTGCTTATTCGAAGAGAAGGGCATTGTACGTTAATCATGTAAAGCTGTTTTTTAAAAATCATTTGATGATGTATTTTTTCTTGTTTTATATAACAGTTCATCAATTAACATTTTCAAACTAAGCCTTGAAAATCGAATCTTAAAGGAGACTTAGTTTTGTTAAGGTCATAGACACTTTAATCAACTACCAACAGCTGAGGTAAATAATGTGTATTCCCCCAAGCATACGTTGAATATGCATTTCATAGGCTGTCACGCAACGAAGGCTATTAACCGTTTCTGTTAAGGCTATTAACCGTATAACCCTGTTAGACTATTTGATCTACATATTTTAGTGATCTACGATCTACACTGTCTTAAAACGAACTTGTTTTGTAATTGTGCTGTATTATTTTTGTGTTCTGTGTCATTACAAGTTTTGCTATTACTTAATGTGAATTTTATTTATTACTATTATGGAAGTTGAATTCTCCTAATATGTATTTTTTATTGTATGAAGTTAATATATTATTATATATGAAGCAGCATTTCTCTCATTTAGTTAATTTACAGTTTATTTCAATTTATAAAAAATAATTTTACACAATATAATTATATTCAATTTATTAAAGATTTAGATGATGTTTTGATTCGTGGTTATTAAAATCCTATCAAAATTAAGCAAAACATTTGACAAATAATTTTATAAAAAAAATTAATGTTTAGTCAAACACACAATACGTTACATTCTCTAACTTTTTACTAGCCAATTAATGACTTTTTTAAAGCATATATTTCAGAATTTAAAAGATGATGCTTGGCCTAAGGATGTTTTCATGCTTCTATTAATCTTTTTTCCTGGATGATAATTATTCTTCTTCTGTTCACATGATAAATAAATTAATATTTTTTCAGCAGATCTTGAAGATTTATTCTCTTGCATACATGTTCTTACTAATACGAATTTTCTTTAAAGCGATACATTATTATCAAATACCAATTCTTCTTAGAAATGCAAACAATTTATAAGAAATAAATAAAAGACGAATGAAATAATGACTGCGTCATTTTGCGTATATTTCAAATTTTTTACATTTTTCTCATTTATTCAAAAAGAGGCATGTTACCTGATGCATGTTGAAGTCATAGGAAGTCTGTCTTTGTAGTTGACCACTGAACTGCAGAAACGCCCAGTTCAGTGACAATTCAAAATCCAGATGAAGCAGTATGGTTGAACAGCAGAACGAAACCAAAACTACACACATATCATGAGTTAAGGCATAAGAATCAGAATTTAAATATAATTCCAAAACTGCGTTTTTTTTCATAGAAGTATAACGAAAAATACTTGCTTTGCTTTATCCAAAACAATTTTTAATTACAGGCAAACAGTTTTTCTCAATAGACTTACATAGAAAAAGGTTTTAAGGAATTAAATGGCACACAGTTACCAATCATTTTTCTATATAATTATAAAATATATTTAGAAAGTTACTTGAATGCAGGATTACTTGTTTTATCTTATTTAGTAAAAATAGCTCCCAGCCAAATTGTTAACGTTGTGACCTTCGGTTCTAAAGTTTGTGGGGTTGATTCTCATTTCAAACGTAAATGTTAGTAGTGATTTGGAATCCTCTTTAAACAATAGCTTTTAGTTGTAATTAACTCCCATGTACAAAAAGTCCGTAGACAAACAAATGAAGTTAAGTAAAATCCACATCCCTGCACACTGAGAATTCGTTAATTATTTCAGTGCCAGAAAAAATTTTTTCGCCACATAAGTCAATTTCAGATAAAAAAAAAAATTGCTGGTTGTTAGACATAAACTGTATGAGGGATGTGCTTAAGATTTTCTACTATCTAAAAATTCTACAATTTGTTGAAAAGCTGTGAGTTGTGGAATTGTTGTGGAATAGGAGAATACCATCATAAAACTCGTCTAGTTGCTTGCGTGATTTAATTGTGAATTTTAGAGGCAGATGGATGCTTTACCTATAGAAAAGATTAATGTCTTACAACTTCAAGTGAGATCCTTTTTCTAAAAGTTTGGCCACTTCAGTCGCTCTTACATGCCTACGTCGTATCTACTCATACAATGACTAAAAAACTAACTAATGTCATCTGTAACTCCTGCAGTACTGCATCTAGTAATTTTTTAGATCTATCTCTGTAATTCAACTTTAGGTGTTCTACTCAACAAAAAGCAGAAAGCTGAAATGTGTAAGTAACAAATTAAAGGTCAAAACCACTTAATCATTTCACATGAAAGTCTATTTCTTATTTAGAATATCGTGACTTCGTATCAAACCTGAAAATTCATGATCGATTATCAAATGAAAATTCAAAGCATACAATTGTTACGCACACTCTTTGCTCTTTCTCTGCGACATTTTACATTACTAATAAATTATTTAATCAACATATATGAAATAAAATATACAAGTAAGCATTCAAACTCAATCACTGCCAAGTACGTGTTCAAATTCAATCAATCCAACTTTTATAAAGTAATTATTAATGACTCTGTTGCCAAAAGTAATTTCTTAAACTACTTCATAACAGCTTGCGAGCCTTTATTTCATTATAATATTGTGAAAGTTTTCCTTGTAAATCAATCAAATGTCTTGTCTGAAATAGCAGTTAACTGTCTTCTCAAATATAAATTTATGACAAACTGCAACTTATACAACTTGTAAAATATGATTCAAAAGCCGCAGTTGAAGATGTTACTCTTATTAGTGCCGTTCAAGTAGTCTCTAAATAAAAATAGGCGTTAAATGGCTTTGACAACAGCCATCATAATAATGAATTATTTTTTGAAAATAAAATTAAAAACTGAATTGTTAATGAGTACCAATGAGAACCAACAAAAAATAAAAACCTAAACTAAATCTTCTTAAACTAAGCAAAATTAATGGAATTTATAAAATATCATAGACTTAGAAACTAATAAAAGAATTCATAAACTAATAATATATATTAAATATCATAAATTGTATTGATTATTATGAAGAACTGAGATATATTCGCGTAAATGTAGCATTTTTATATTCCATGAATTGATATACTTCAAGGAGAAATATAACTGAATTTAAAAAACATTAGTTTTCAGCTTACTTTCTGATATATTATATCAAAATGTTTAATTATATTAAAAATGTGCACTTAAATTCTATGTAAATCTAATGCTTTATCTATTATAAAATATACGAGAACTTTCGAAAGTCATTGAAATGAAAAACCAACTAACCAGGACATGAAAATAAGAAATTTGAGAAACCATATGATACAGAAATACAAGTATAGAACAAAATAATAGAAATACCAGCGAAAGAAAATGAAAATTTTTAGTTAGTAAAGGGTCGGGCAACCTTTGACCTGAATGACAGTTTGTATTCGACGTGGGATTGACAAATAAAGTCCTAGAACGAAATTCATCAAAATTTGCACCCATTCCTCGTGCAGAGTCGTCTCGAATTCAGACAATGTGCGTGGAAGATGAAACCAAGCATAAACTTTGTTCTCAAAAAAAAAAAAAAAAAAAAACCCACGAAGGCTTAATGATATTGAGATCAGAAACTGAAGTCACCAGGCTAGATGTTCCATTTCATCATCATGCTGACGAAACCATGTTTGAACACGGTGAGTCGCATGAGCAGAGGCTTTGTCATCTTGGAACACAAGACGCTCTCCCGGAGAGAGAGCCTGAAGCATAGGGTGAAGACGAACTGTGAGAATGGTTCAATAATGGTAGCCTGTGACCTCTCCTCAAGACAATGAGAGGCTCTAACCCACGAGAAGATATTGCGTCCCACACCATCACAAACCCACTTTCCTGTTTCACGGTGCGAACTGGCAGTCAACATCAAATGCTACAGCCGGTGTTCGCCAGACGAACACACACCTTTTAGAATAATGTAAATGAGGATTCATCAGATCAGATGAATTGTTCCCATTGTAGTTAGTCTCCAGTTTTTCAGTTCAGGTGGTCTCGGCACCACTATAGTTTCTTCATAGCATTCCGGGCCGAAACTAACTGTTTTGGAATAGCTGCACTGCCGTGAATATTCGCAGTATACAACGTTCGTTGTACAGTTACATGGATATGCGATTTTTTGAAAGTGGGTATTCATCTCGGACGTTATTAACAGGAGTGTATTCTTGCGATTTCTAGTTATTACCTTCTTCAAAACCCGTTTATTACTGTCGTTCAACTTCGATTTTTTGCCCACTTTTGTGCTTCAAAGAAGACACCTTACCTAGGTTCGTATAGGCAGAGTCATAACGCATGGCACAGTGGTCCTTGAAGCACCCACAAGATTGGTTGTTTTGGACACTGATTCTCCCGTAAGGATTGATCCAATTATCATGCCTCTTGCGTTTAGATCCAATTATCATGCCTCTTTTCACTTTAGAAAAGTTGGATATTATCACGTTTTGCTTGGAACACAATTTTCTCATGAAACTCTCACACGGTCAAATGCTTGTCTGATATCTTCCATTTAGCCACCACTAAGGGACAAACTGTTGCGACACGCTGCAGCCGTTTATTGGATTGTCGAAGGATGACTCATAATTAAATGGGGGGTCCTATTATTTTGTCCCATGCTTTTATCTTAAAGAGTTAAAACAAAGATTTTTCTCAAATACTTCATTAACTCTTTCCCCCATTCTTGCTTTTTAAATTATACTTTTTTAAATTGCTGTCTCTTTTATCCGCTTTATTTAATGTTAAATCATGGTGTTTTGTCCTATATTGTTAATCATTTGGTTAGTTGATTAATTGCATCATTCTACATACGAAAGATTATTCATGCAGGACTTTTGGTTAGAATAAATTCGAAGCTACTGAAAGTAGCCACAACAAAGGAGAGAAAATGACTGAGAATTTTGTGATTTAATATTAAAATATTAGAATGTAATTGTGTAAAGTTAAGTTGTATACATGACAAAACTTGTTCCATATTATTGGAACCATTTATGCTTTTGCTTAACTAAAAATACTTGAATTTTATTAACAGATAGAAAAATAGTTTTGAGACGAGAATGAATTTTTGTTTTAGCTATTATATCAAGATCTTCTGGAGCGACCATTATTGGTCATTGATTTCCTGAGAGTGTACAATGTCATAGACTTGGTCTAGCGCTGCTAGACAACAGGGATCAGCAACAACAACAACAGAATAAACTTTAAGTTCAAATCTTTATGGTATCGTTAGAACAGAGGGATTTTTGATATGATGTTTATTTGATTTTTAAGAGTTGAATTGGTAATCAGTAATTTTTTTAATAAAGTCATAAATGGTAGTCATTAAACGCGAATGTCACAATTCATTATGACCGAGTTGTGAGACTTGCGTTCTTTAAAATGGAAGGATTCCTATTTGATAGCAGCCTTCACGCCAGATGGATGTTTATATTTTTCGACCACTCGCGCGCGCGTACTGGATAAACTAGTGGCCTAAGGCTGTTGCAGGATAATTTAATATCTATTACGAAATTGCTTTCAGAGAAGTTCTTTTTGAAAGATAGATTATCTTATAGGGAAGAAATGTAGGAAACTCCCAAGTGAAGCTCAACAAACAATGGTTTGTATCAAGTCTTGTATCAAGCAATGGATTGTATCAAGTCTTGGAAAAGTCTACGGGTATTAGACTGTTAATAAAATTAAAAAAAAAAAAAAGAAATGTCTCTTCTCCGGATATAAGAATCTAAATCCCGAACTTTTGGAATGATGACCAAATTTCAACCCCTCAATTACTTGCTCGCCTCCTGTTTGAAACACAAAAAAATATATTTGTTTAGTTATAGAAATTACATTTAAATTAAATTCTCTAAAACTAAATAAGAGTAAATAATTTTTAAACATACTTTTTTCTTAATCTTCACTGTACTGAAACATGGGATTTTTTAATTGAAATTTAATAAGGTTATTCGTTACTTTGTATTTATGGAGATCGACCGACTTAGTTAACAAATTCTTCGTCAACTCTAATATAGATTTCAAGAAATTAGAGATTATAATTTGCCAACAGAAAAATAAAAATCTTAAATGTGTTTTTAAAATATATTGTACTTTATTCTCTTATTCAAAAGTAATTATTAGATAAGATTGATGTTTAGGTTAGATTGCGGTAAAAGTGTAATTCTAACAGACAATATTACAATTTTATTAAAAATTATTAGTTAAGCCGCAAAGAAAGTTTTTTTTCCCTTTCATGATATACTTAGGAAAGTTGATCAAAATATTTATCAAAAACCTTTTGAATTTAATTCTCTCAAATTTTATACTGACCAAACATTTTCATTCTCCTTGACCACACCAATCAGGAACAAGAAATAAAAATTTTCAAATTTAGCAAATATAAATTTAAAGTTAGTTGCATTGCACTTCACACATGCGAAAGAAAACTAAATAAGATCGCATATATATCATATAAATGTAGTAATTATTTTACACTTTTATATATACTGTACACATTGTTAAATAGTGTCGCCATCTAGTGTGAAAGAATAAATCTATCTACACATTGTGGCTATTTTTCTTTATATAATTGTAAATATAGTTGATTAAGTTAAATATAATAAATAAAATAAATATTAAAATTTTTAAAAATAATATTCTTCATATTAAATTTTAAGCGTACAAAAATTAATACCATTACTAATAAGTAAAAGAAATAGTTAAACATAAGCTAAACATTTAAAAAGACTAATGAATTAATATATTCCGTCATTAGAATTTCAGTTTAAATTCCTAAGCATAAACCGTTTCAATTATAAATAGATATTTTTCTAAAAAATTATATAAACTTAATGTTTTTATATGATCACATTTATTATTCCTAGTTATAAATTGGATGCAGAATTAATTTTAATTTCATTAAATTTTCTTAATATAGCTTTGAAAATGCTTATGGTTATTTAATGTTTAATTATAGCACATAATTACTCAGCGCTATTGCAGACACACTGAATTAATTGTAAAATCTAGCTTTGCATAAAAAATCTCATCATCTATGAAATATCTAAATAAATCGAAAAAAAACGAAAAAATACTTTAGTAAAATAAGCAGCATATTTTTACTGCTTTATATATATTTATACATATGAAGAAAATTACACGAAAAATTAAACAATTAGAGTGAAAAATATTTCCAAAAAAAATTTCTAGAAGTGAATATTTCTGCATGCGTAAAACACTACTGTATATTTTTCAGTTAAATTGATTTTGTGAACTTTCAAAGAGAACTAATTTTTGCTCAATTAAAGTACTAATTTGCCATTTTAAAAGAGGGATTATTCATCTAATTTAAGTATCATAATACACATGAAATTTGTAATAATAATACTTATCAAGTGATCTATTTTAATGAAGCAAATGACTCAGCAGTACACAGTTTCTTGAAAAAGAAATGAACTTTTTAAAACATCGAATGAAAATGCTTATCGCGTTTGGTTAACATGACTGATTTTTGTTGCAAAAAACATATTATATCGAAAATTGTTATTTTTCTTTATATATTTAATTTTTCTTTTTTTTGTGGGTTTCGCATCTTTAAATACATTATGGTGTTCGCTTTGACTTGAATAATTATGAATCTTTACTTATCATTAAACTATAATGAAATCGAAATACTTAGCTTACAAGGCTTTTGAAAAAGGGAAATTCCCTTAATTTTCTAAAGTTTAAATCACATCACACAAGGTATGAACATTAAATTTATAAAAAATGAAACAGAACAGTAGAAAAAACTGACATTTTGTTAGAAGAATCTTAAAAAATTACTATATATATTGTTGTAGTCATAAATTAAATTATATAATATACAGTATAAACAGAAAAATTACCTAAGCATTACCAGAACAATTTAAGCATATAATCAAAACATCTCGTGCTAAATTTAGCACATTTATTGAGTTTCTTGATAGGCTAAAGCCATGAATCACATTTCAATAAATACTAAATTTAAATTTCGAGATTTTTGTGTTATGTGTTATAAAACAGGATGACCTATTATATGCTAACTATATGAATTTATGGACTATGTAATAGAAATGCATAAACAATGCCATTTAAACTTTTTTAGACTTTAACATTTCGCTTCATTTAATCGATTATTCATTTTTTCAGTACTTTCTCAAATCTATATATTTTATGGGTAATATAGGGATGCATTATATTGTTCAGTATCAATGAATTCTTAACTAATAATTTTAAAAATACTTATATAGAATTTTTGATACATGGATATTTATATTCTTTTCAATATTAAAAAAAACTAGCTTATATTTTTGGGAAAAGTTTGCTTATTTGATTTCTGAATGCAAGGATATAAAATTGCCACTAGTATCCATAGCTAATTTGAAATACCAGTATTTTTAAACTGGGAGTAAGAAAATGCTTAAATATTAATTGAAATATTGAAGAAATTATTTTATCTCTTGAAAAAATTCTACACAAATATAAATTTCGAATAAATAAAATGCCCTCAAAAAATAATACAATTTTTTGCAGCAAATATAACAAATCATATAATACTATGGCATCACTTTGTATTCATATTAAGTGCTAAATTGTCTCCAAAATATTCACAGTTGAAAAATGATCTTTTAATTTTCGAGCAAATTATTTAAATTTTCCTGAACTTGCAAATTTATAAATTTTATAAGAATCTATAAGTATAAATAAAAATTTATAAAAAAGTTTGTAAGGAAAAGCATGTAAATTTCCAGGAGTTTGTATTTCTTTCCCTTGCTAGTTTTTATCATATATATATATATATATATATATATATATATATATATATATATATATATATATATATATATATATATATATATAACTCATATTAACTATAGCAATGTTTTTCCTTCAATAATTCGACATTTTTTCTGATTTGTATGCGTTAGTATAATATTAAAATCAATATTTTAATTAATTATCAAGTTTGTAAAATAAATCGATTTCTTTTTAAACTTTAAAAATAATCCATAGATTATGAATAAAAATTTAAAAAAATTTTAATAAATTTAAAAAATAATCTAAAAAAATTCCTTAAACACTGAAATAAATGTTGTCATAAAAAAATTCTGATTTAATTGATATGACATTTTGCTTAATGTTTTATTGCACATAGAAAATTGGTAATAATAAACTATAATCTAAAATTTCATGCACATGAGGGAAAACTTTAAATAAAAGAAATTGCTCAACTGAAACTAAAAAATTTTTGTATGTTTTACTTAGAATGAAGAGAATATATCCAAAATTTATGATACTTATACTGAAATAAAAATCATACAGTATACAACTTACTCCCTTTAAAATAAAACGAGGGTATTTTTAAGGTCCTGCCGGTTTCACTTGAGGTCACGATAAGTAACTGGTTTGGAAAGCTTAAGAGCAATTTTATTTTGGATAATGACCTGTAGACCAAACTGGTATCTTAAGATTCTATGACCTTCTAAAAAAATTATTTTATTCGCAAAAAATAAATAAATAAATAAAAAACAGGAAAAACTTATGACAATTAATAATCAGATTCTAAATTTTACTCAAAATAAGTTACAAGAAATTTCAATTTATTCCTGCATAAATAAAATAACCATTGAAAGTAATTTTTGCTTCAATAATCTAGACTTGAATTTTGAATGAATAAATAAATATAGACTATCAGAAATTTGAAACGAACACTAAATTTATATTCAGTTAAAGTTTTAAGTTTTATAAATTATACAAAAAGGTGTACTTATATATATATATATATATATATATATATATATATATATATATATATATATATATATTATTTGAAATCGGTTTGACATATGTATCATTTGAAAACATTCTTAATAATTTTTTAATAAGAAAGAGTAACTAGTAATCTATTATTAGATTATATAATGGAGTTTTATTTATCCAATATAAATTAAAAACTAGTTTTAAATAACTACTTCTTTTGAATTAATTTTAATCAATATTTAATTGAATTCATAAATTAATGCAAAATTACTCTTCTCTGTCCTATTTTCTCCTAGCTATTAAATTCTATCAACAAGCTGTTATTAGAATAAGTAAAATGAGCTGTCCCTGGAACCAGGAGGTACGCGTACCTTCCTGGGGCTTGAGCAGCCACCAGGCGCGTCGGCAAGTGGTGGATAGCCAAATGTCCTGTAGGAATGACAGGATAGCCTTGAATATAGAATCAGAGGCCGTGAACCAGCTCCCGTAAACCCTGGTGTTATGCGACCCGTGCTTGGGGTTATTTGGCACCGCGGTAATGGTGTCTTAACGGAGCCTCTTGTTGCCTGGCGAACTTCTAGAGTAATTTGCCTTGCCCAGTGACTCAGGCAATGCTGGGTGGACTTGTATTACCTGAGCTTATTAATTGTTATCTTGTGGCTGAAAAGACACAAGAAATAACAAACCTTTCTGTATTTGCAGGTGAAGCCTTTGAAGTAGACCTTGCTGAAAAAGACAAGGGAACTCAGAGGCAATCTAGTAAAGGGGCAGCAGTAAATCCTTCACTTGAGGTAGAAATGACCTCCAAACCATCTTCTTTTGGTGAAAGTCAGGAAGCTATCCCTAGCATGACTGACTTTCTGACCAGATGGGACTGTTTCAGCAAGACCCTATCTGCTGGAAATGTCATACGCAAGAGGAAACGGCAGAGCATATCATTTAGGAATGCGAGGCTCTTGCCCTCCCTAGATTAACTTCTTTAGGCATCATCCATACTAGAGAGTTACACCTAGACTCCATTAAAGGGTTATCGGACTTTATTAATAAAGAGGGTGACCCGAGCTACTGGTACTAGGAAACATAGGGTTTGGAGTTAATGGTACAAAATGCTGATAAAAGCAGAGGTGCCCAATGACATACAAACCCAACTCTAAAAAGAAGAAGCAGAAGAAGAAAATGAGCTGTCTAAACCTATACATGGTCTTTTAATCATGAAAACCATGTCACGTTTTGTTAAATATTATATTAAATAATAATGTATTTTACTAGTATATGCTAATTTTTATATAAGTAAATTATAGCCGAAAATGAATATATGCAATTTTATCCAGATTACTTAACTACATTACTTAACTCAAAAGTAATTTCTTGTAAATAAATTAAACTAAAGTATAAAATACATAATTTTTATGCAACTGCATTCATTCTAAAACATTTAAAAAATAAGAAAACATATGTATTAATTAAAATGACAGAATTAAAGAAAAGTACATAAAATCTAAAGCATTAAAGAGTTGTTGATAATCTTTAAGTTTTAGGGTAGTCAATATATATTTCTATACGTGACCTCTTGATGTGAAATAAAAAATTCTCACCCTCACACACACACATCGTAAATAGAATTTTTTAGCAAGCTTTTTAATCTTCAATAAAATTAAGTCAGATTTAAAATGCGCCGACCAATGGCTGAGTGGTTAGCATTCCTGACTCTTGTGCTGTGGGTCCCGGGTTCAAATCCCGGTTCGGGCATGGATGTTACTATCTCTCTATGTTTCTCTGTCCTTTCTTGTGTGTTGTTGTATGAATGTGGCCCGCCCTATAAACGGGTCTGTGGTGGTATGACGCGGGTAATGCTACTCGCCTCCGTGACTTGGTTCACAGGTGCCCGCTGGGTAACGAAAAAAGCGGGTTCCGGCCTTGTTGTGGTGAAGGGTTAGTCGCCCAAGTGCCCGCCGTTATTAAAAAAAATAAAAAATATATTTAAAATGTTTTATTTATGCAATAAAGTCCACTTGGTCCTTTTAGATAGTGATACTGGTAATGTAACACATACACTGTTGTGAATGTGAAAAAAACTTTTTAGAAATAAAAGTTTGTTCTATCTATAACTTTAATATCTTAACTTTGATTTTTTTTACTGTATTGGCGTTGTATATCTTTATATTTTATTGCTATTTTTTGGAAACTTATCTTGATTTCATTACAAATTTTTGTTATTGTGATATGCCTCAATGATGCTGTCACTTCAAACAAAAGAAAAATTTAAGAGTTAAGCAATTCATATTTCTTATAAGAAAAGGAAAATCATATGTCAATTTTAATTTTTATTACTTATGTTTTAGTTATAAAAGGATTAAACGCAAGTAGAGGTACAACCGTTTATGAAATATTTTTATAAGTAAATAAAGACAGTATTGATGTCCAAAATTTTTTTTCCAATTTTATACTTGTACAAAAAATTAAAAAGTTATACAAAAAAGTTTTTCCTGTTTTTCACACATAAATTTTTCTTCCAAGAACATTCTGCTGAAATTTATAACTAAAGTACCGAAGAAAATGTTGATTATAAAAAAGTTTGTTTACCACAAATTTTTATTTACACATTTTGTTATTGAGGAATTCTATTGTAAAATTAAGTTATACCGGGTAGTTAAATATAACATCCCTCTGTAATATTGTCAAATCTATAAAAAAGAGATACCAAAAAATTTTAAATGTTAATTTATTGATTTTAGGGAAGCTAGAAACTTTCTAAGCTAATTAAGAAATTATTGAGATTTAGATATCATTGTCAATTCTGATTTGTTTTATTAAGAGGAGAGCAAAATTGATACGGAAATTACGAATTAGTCCATTACCCCTTTATTCGGTTACTATATTTTCCCTTTGACAATCAGATTGGAAATCAAAGATACAATATAAAATACTGTAACGGAGACATATCTCAAGATATTGGTTAGTATATTCAGTGCCAAAAGATTCTGTGTCAAGCATTTTCTCAATTCAAAATTGAGTTCATTTTTAAATAAGGTTTTCAGAAACTCTAAAAAATTAGTAGTGTATTTAGAAAGCATAAGAGATAGAAATTCATGCAAGTAATTTGGAACTGAAAAACTTAAGTGAGAACATTTTCGGGCAGTAAATTTAGAGCTACACACAAAGATATTTTAATTATGTTATTAAATATTGGCATAAAGCAATTTTGCGCATAGTATCATTTATTAATTTGCTTGTAGAAAATTCTCTAATCTTTCGGGGAACAAATTATAAACTTTATAAACATAATCACAAACATTTTCTGCAGTCATTGGTAGCTGAATTTGAAATAATAAGAAAAATATTGGTAGAATCATTAGTATTGTAGAAGAAACAACAACATACATGGAAAAACATTCAGAGCGAAATTATCGAATTATTATATGATAACTAATTCTTATATAATAAAACAAGTTCAGACACAGAGAAATATTATTCGCCTATTCCTAATTGTACTCCCAATTAAAGTACGGTTTTATAAACGACGTCTGTAATAAGTTTCCATTAATAAATTTGAAGCGGGATTTGAAGGTTGCATTAGTTAATGTTTATGGGTTTTCTTATTAGAAGATCTATTGGACAAAAATTATATCACTAGATTTATCAGAAAAGTTGGAAAAAATGTATTAAAATTATAAAGTATGAGACATCAAAATTCCGACAATGCTTCATATATGAAAATAAATAAATTGGGAGTACTATTGAATATTAAAACTTTAAATCTCGGATTTTATGCGGCTTGCAAGAGGTATTCATTAAACTCAGAGATATAGCAAAATCTTCTTTGTAAGCACCGAATTTCTTTAATACAATTAAAAAATTATTCACATCTTTTGCATCATCGAAATTGTAGTCGGATATCTTAAAGAAACACTTTAACCTTCTTCAACTGAGAACAGTGAATGATACTTTTTGAGAAATTCATAAACATAGATTCCCTAAAATCTTACGTTTTGAAATAAAAGATATTCAGGATACTTTGTTAATTACTTATGAAAATATAGAAATAGTTTTGGAAGTTTGTGGTTCACATTGATCTTAATAAAACACTTTTATATTTGGTTGTCGTATGATGTAAAATTTTTTATAATCCTGTAAATAAGTTACTTTACACAAAAGATTTTGATTCATCTTAAGCAACTGATTTATTAAATAACTAGTTAATTTGTTAAAGAATTAAGTACGGATGAGAGTCCTTTGAAATGCTATTTTATGAGACAAAAAAACTTGTTGACGAAATGCAGCTTTGCATAATTATAAGACCACTCAAAATATCATTCATTTTAATAGTAAATTGCATAAAATGAATAATTTTAAAATACTGAGGCAAGTGAAATAAGTTATATTTTCTCAAATAAAATATTTAAAAATAAAAATGTAAAAGTTTCTCAAATAAAAAATACTCAGTTAGTTTCACACATCAAATTTTTTTTTAAAAAAATCCGGGTGATGCATAAATATAGGACCACTTTTGTTTTTTAATCGAAGTCACTTGAATTTTTAAAATCATATTTTTACTTTCAAAATATAGTGTAAATTGTAACTTTGCATCACACAAATAGTAGAGTAGTAATATGACAGAAACAGTTTTGCAGCTTTATGCTCGTAGGCTTATAGCTCGCATTGAGTAAAATTGAGTTTTTTCACAAAACTCGTCCAAAATTTAGAATACCATCACAAATAATACAAACTACACTACTGATCATTAAAATTGCTACACCAAGAAGGAATGCAAATAACAGAATGATATTTATTGGACACATACATTATAGTGGAAAGAACAAGTGATTCGATTTAGAGGAAATTAGGATGTATAGATCTTGAGAAATCTGTACCCAGAGCAGCCACCTCTGGCTGCAATAACAGCATTTATCCGCCTAGGCATGGAGTCAAACAGCGATTGTATGGCATGTACGGGGATCTCAGTCCATGCAGCTTCAACACTATGCCACAGTTCATAGACAGTAGTGGATGGTGAGTGATGGCGTGCCAATCGCTCGGCAACCATTAACCACACGTTCTCAATTGGTGACACATCAGGAGAACGGGCTGGCCAGGGTAACAGTCGAACCTGTTCTGTATCAAGGATGTTCAGAACAGTACGGGCAACATGCGGTCGTGCATTATCTTGTTGAAACAAAGCATTAGGGAGGCTTCGAAGATAGGGCAGAGCCACGGGCCTTAACACATCGAAAATGTAACAGTTGCTGTTCAAAGTGCCGGTAATGCGAACAAGTGGTGATCGAGACGTGTATCTAATGCCACCCCATACCATCACTACAGCAGATGGGCCAGTATGGCGATGTCCAATGCAAGCTGGCAATGCGCGTTCTCCACGATGCCTCCAAACACCGATGCGGCCATCATGGTCCTGTATACAGAACCAAGATTCATCTGTAAAGATGACGTGATGCCATTCCCGCGTCCAGGTTCGTCGCTGATCACACCATTGAAGGCGCTCCTGTCTGGGACGAAGCGGCAATGGTAGCCGAAGCCATGGTCGCCGTGCAGACAATCCATGCTTCTGCAAACGTCGTCGAAGTGTTCGAGCAGAAACTTGTTGCCTTGCAAATGACTCCATTTCTCGACTCAGGGTTCATGACGTGGCTGTACGATCCCTTGTGACCATGCGGATAAGATGTCTGTCTGCTCTGCTGTTAGTGATGGGGGGTCGCTGAGATCCTGCATGATATTCCGTATGATTGTCCTGAACCCATCAATTTCATATTCTGCTAACAGTCATGGGGTCTGGACCGACGCGAGCAGCAATATTGCGGTACGATAAACCGCAATCCCGGTAGGCTATAATCCTTCCTCGATCAAAGTCAGACACGTGCTGATAGGCATTTCTTCTTACACGAGGCATTACAACGACTTTCTTTGCCGAAAACAATGTTGAAACGGAAATTGAGTATGAGAAAACTGCTGTCAAATCTCTGGTTTTATACACATTGTAGATGTCGCTACTGTCGCCTGCTTTGTATAAATGCGCTGAAAATCTAATCATTTGCATATCACAGCAAGTTCTACCTGTCATGCAAATTTCACGTGTGTGGTGTGCCGCTTTCCTGGTGTAGCAATTTTAATGGCCAGTAGTGTATAATACAAGCTTAACAAGAAAGTTCTTGCCGTTTTCGGGTTGCCATTGAATGAAGTGAAAATAAGTATACAAATTAGTGAATGACGTGGTTGAGACACCGGTCAGTCGAGAAAAGAAATGTCAGTCATTGTAAAAGCAGATCCACCGCGCACATTCATCAATCGTAACTCGTACATTAGCGAAGGGAAATGGATGTGTCGAAGTAGCTCGTTGGTGTTGTTTTCTTTATGATTTCTAAGTGGGCTTATCAGCTGCTGCTTCAAATCGCAGAATATGTCAAGTGTTTGGGGATAGTGCTGTGAATGAACGTATGGCAAGGCATTTGTTTTACACTCTTAAAAAAAGCGAGTGGATTTCACTCAGAAGGAGTGAAATTTCACTCTTTCATTTTCACAAAATTCAACCAATCTTTAAGATAGAAATTCACTCTTTTGAAAGATGCGGGTAAATAAATCCTTTTAAGGAGAGAAACAACAAATTGCTTAGAGGGGTAAATTAGATAGAAAAAAGAGTGAATTTCAATCTTTTATAGAAGTATTGCTGATTTTTTTATGTTGACAATTTAATGCAGAAATTAGGTTATGAATTCTTTATTTTAAGGATTTATGTTTTCTTTTCTTTTTCTTTTTACAATTATAATATAAAGATATATGATTTCTTTATTCAATAATATAACAGTACAATTGAATATCACATTTTAATTGATTTGGATAATTATAGTAGTTTTTAAATTACATACATTATCAAGCAAATTGTTCAGCCATTTATTACATTATTTATATCGATTTAGTTTTATATGCGAGTGTAGCACTCTCAAAAGAAAAAATCGTCACACTACTTATTTTTCAGTTTAGTTTACTATGGGCCCATTAAGTACAAAATTAATTTTTATACTCTTTATTAGTACAACAAATTGTACACAATTTAAAAAATACATAAATATTTTATATAAGTAAATATAAATTAAGTTCTTTTGAAAAAATAATTTATTTATAGTATAGCTAAATATTTATTTTTGAATATTGATAATATGCATTTTTGAAGTTACAAGAGGATAAAGACAAATATTTAGATTATTCTGTTGAACAAAACTGACTTATATTTTTGCAAATAAATCTTGTTTTATGTGTGATATATTTTCCAAGTTTAAATTAAACTGAAAATAACTTCAATGAAACTAAGAAGGAAATTAAAAATAAAATGCAAGATTATACAAAAAACATTCATACAATTTTTAATACAGAAAAAAATTAAATAAAAATATGTATACAGAAATTCTCATGCTTATGATGTCAAATTAATACTGGAACTTGACAGTTGTATTGTCAGTTTAATAAAACAAAATAAGAATACTATTAAAATAAGAATAAAAAAGCATATTATGCATTTTAATGCTTGTATTTTGAAAAATTTAAATCTTGATCGATTATAGTAAGAATATGAAGTTTAAATTAAATTCCCAACTGAACCATTTTTTAATTTATAAATCATATAGTCCATGAGAGCATAGAATACAGTAAGTTTAACATCGTACTTAACATTAAGCACATGATGACATTTATATAAAATATTGAACGCTTTTTAATCTTGCATATCCGACATCAATAAATCCACTATCCACACATAAAAAGATTTCATATTCAGGTCTTGCTTTTGACCACAGCAAAACAAGAGTAGTTGATTACTTTTGATCGTTGTTCTTCTTCTACAGATCTCTTCACCTAATTCGATAAAAAAAAAACATGATAATTAAAATTTCTATAATATTTGTATTCTCATTATAGTGTCTATATAAACTTTAATACCAAAAAATTTCATAAGAATAATACTTCAAAAAAGATAAAGCCTTATTTATTAAAAAATAAAGCTGCAAGAAATCAGATATCTACGTAATTATATTTTGTATTGGAATGTTATATTCAACATAAAAAATACTATCATCCTGAATTCTCACATATTTATTCCATATTACAGGACAAGTTTTTGAACATACGATAATATTCTAGGAGCATAGAATGCAGGATATTTATTAAGAAAACAGTCAGCCTCTGGATATCAAATTCCAAATCTACCTGAAAAAAAGAGAATAATCATATTTATTAAATTAATAGAACTTTTTATTGTAATTTAAAGCAAGTGTAATTCGTTAAAAAATGGTATCATTAATTAATTAATTAAAACGTAGTAACTTATGTTAGTAAATTAATGATTATCTAGTAGTTCTTGAAAATTTTTATAAGAATGTGGCAAAAATGATAAATTATTGATATACAATAAAGCAAATACAAAATAATTTTGGATTTGTCTTTGTTATGAAATAGATATAGTCCCTATCATAATTTAAAAATGGATTTTTAAACATTAAATAAAAATGTATACATGCATACATAAATTTATTTTTAATGTTAAAGTATTTTGAATCAATCAACAATAACTGAAAAACAGGTGAAACTAAATGAATAAATTTTTTACAAATTGCAACAAAAAAATTTTGAAACTATGCTTTTGTATCACATATACTAATATTCAAATACATTGCGAGTAAAATTATTTTTAAAAATACAAGATACAAAACTGCAATATAATAAAAGACATAAGCAATACTCCATATTTTGTAAAATATAGATATAAATTACTTTCTTTTAGATCATGCAATCATTAAACAAATATCAAAATAATAATGAGATTTTTCTTCCATTTTTATATAAAAAAAATTTTTCTGCAAAATTTTAACTAAATGTTTTTGGCATTAAAATAATTTAAAATATCTTATTCACATGCAATAAAAAAATTTGGAAATGCATGAACAGCATGTTTAATGCTCTACCATTAAAAATGCAGATATACAAATTATGTAAGAAATTGTAAATTTTGGTGTGCTTTAATCATTGTGACATTGTTAGAAAATAATGTTGATATAAAAGTTTAGTACTTTCATTAGAATATTTTAAAATTCATAAATATGCAAAAAATGCAGGTTTTATACTACCAATGTTTCATTGAAAGCAGCCTCTTTTACATACTTAGAGACATAAATTCTGTTATATAATAGAACAATAGAGGATCTATTTTTCATTACAAAATGTTATTTTGTTTTAATTAGCTACGAATTTTATTTATGAAAAAATTTATTCTTATTCATTGGTCAAATGTTGTATTTGATATAAATCGCACTTTCAATTCAGTACAATAAACTATATTAAATAATATTTTTATAATATACATTGGATACTTAAATCAACGAGAAAATTAATAGCTATATTCACAAGCAATTTCGAAATTAAAAGAATTTAAATATGTATTTATTATAATTTACTATTCATTAATAATAAATTAAATTTTGGCAGAAAATAGTATTTGAAATAAAAAATAAAAATTTCCAAACATATTTTTATGTTATTAAACATTATCAATTAAGTAGAAATTTCAAATATTATAAATATTACAGGAATATAAATTCAATAGAATTAATTCATTCACACTTTCGAATAGAAAAGTTTATATAATGGTGAAAAATCACAAATATGAAGATTTGATTTAGTCATTCAATTAATTATAAGAAATAAAGACTTAACGTAATGTTTCTGCACTCCTTTTTATCCAATTATATATATTTAAATATTCTAATAGATAGCTTTTACAAAATGGAGTACTAAATTCCTCCATTTTTAGCGAAACTAAACCGAAAGCATAGAGCTACGTGATGATTAAAGCCAATCAGAGCACATCACATTTTCTTTGTGCCATAAACACGTCAAAAAAAAAGAGTGAAAATTGCTTTGAATCGAGGATGGAGTGTTTGAAAGAGAACTTCTCTACCCAATTAAGTAGAAAAAGATTAATTTTGTATCTTTATGGAGTGCAAAATATTCATCGCTCATCGAGTGATGAAAAACCACTCGATTTTTTTAAGAGTTCACAAATTCAGGTCGGGAGATTTGTTTCTCTGTGATGAAGCTTGCAGTGGAGAACTACAGGCCTTGGACGATGAAGATCTGCAGACGACCATTGAGGAGAACAGAAGTCAAACGTGTGATAAATTTGCCAGACAATCCGGTGAAATGATTAGATTTCATCTTCAGTGCTTGGGTAAAAAGTACAGGCTGAGCAAGTGGGTTTCTCACACGCTGTTAGAAAGATCCGTAAGCAACAACGAGTAGCAGCCTGCTTATCGTCACCGTACCGCATCCATATTTAATCGATTGCTGACCAGAGACGAAAAGTGGATCCTGTATAACACACCCAAGCGTTCCAAACATTGGTTGTCACCTCAAAATACTGTCAAAATACTATGAGCTCCAACCACAGGGGCAAAAGGTCACTTTAGACCTGTAGTCACATCAATTAGAGCATGTGGAACAGGCATTGCAACAAAAGGAGCCGGCACTAGTTAATCGCAAGGTTGTACTGTCTTCGCATTATCTGATAATGCGAGGTCACATGTCGTGGGAGTGGCCAGAAATACCATACAGCGGCTTAGTTGGGAGACTTAGTGCCCTCCTCCTTACTCAAATGACCTTACACCATCAGATTAATACTTCTTTCATTCCCTGGACAGTCATCTTAGTTGAAAATCCTTCACCAATTTGCGTCAAAAACTCCCGACTTACACCGCAAGGGGATTGCCCAACTGGAGTCACGTTGGCAGAAGGTGCTGGGTGCAGATAATGATTACTTCGAGGACTAACAATAGGATACACATTGCGTAATTCGTGTTCATTTGGTTAATAAAAAACGGGAATAACTTTCTTGTTTACCTTATATTATAAATAAAAACATTTAATTTATTTGTTTTTATAAGAAAATTTACAATGCTGCATGAAAGAGAATAATGGTAAAGAGAGTAATCTGAGCGAGATGTTCATAAAACTTTATTTTTAAAGCTCCTGAAAATTGGAATTGGAAATATAAGTAATAAGATATTCTTATAAGTTCTAAAAAAAAAAAAAAAAAAAAAAAACTCCTATCTATGATATTTTAAGTCAAAGAGACTTTTATGGAAAATAACCTGTAACCTGGAAAGAAAATTTCAGTTAAAAAAATTGGCATTTTTTTTGTATAGACAATTAAGTGGGACCATGGAAATTAACGAAATTCGTGTGTTGATGAAGTATGAATTCCACCATCCATGGAGCCACAACATGGCAGGCAGTCGCCAATATCAATAGGGTGTTCGGCATTCAAGTGGCTACAAACGCGCATGGTTTGACAAAGCTGAATCACCAAAACACTGTCTTAAACAAAACATCCACCAGAAGAAGCTGATGGTCATTATTTGGTGGTCTGGCTGTGGTATCACACACCACAGCTTTATGGATCTGGGCCAATCAATCATGGTGAATGACTACTGTTATCAACTAGACGAAATTATGAGAAATCTTGCGATTAAACAGTCAAAATTATGACGAATGACCGCGTCAAAACTACAAGAGTTGAAATTTGGAAACTCTCCGTCACCCATTGTACTCGCTAGATCTTGCCCTATTGATTATAATTTCTTTCAAAATTTAAGCAACTTTTCATCTGGAAAAAAAATCAATTAAGCATAGGCTGTCAAAATGGCGTTTCAAGAGTTTATCGACTTCCGTGATCCAGGCTTCTACGGCAAAGGAATAAATGAGTTGCCTGTAAAATGAGAAAAGTGTATCGATAATATGGATGCATAGTTTAATTACAAATAAAAAGTTTTTATTTAAAAAATCGAATTCAGTTATGTGCATTTTTTTTATCCATTTCCTACTAGACAACCAAATATTTCAAAAATAATTTAACATGTAGCTTTTCTTAAATTAAAAGGAAACTAAGACTGATAAAACATAATAAAGAAGAGAGGTTGAAGTCGGGAAAGGAAATCGTGACATAGAATGTTACTTAGAAAAATAAAAAATTTCAAAAAAATTCAATTTGGATGGCCCGAACAGTGATACTTAAAACTAACATAATTTATGAAAGTAATTTAGAGATTTCTTCAGAGACAGTTCTGTGATGGCGTAGGTCACTTTTACACATGATGAGAAATATGTGCTACAGCAAATTCTAGGAAAAATTAACTTCATTTGTTATGAACAAATATTTTACCAGTACCTTATACCTTTCGATCCTCTCTTAGGAAAGTCAAGCTAAAAATTTTAATATTAAAAAGATTCTTGCTCTGTGTTTAAATCACATTAAAGTTGCATTCAAAAATAAATAATCGAGGTTTTACGCTTGCGAAGACATAGTTCAGACTTGAATTCCATCAAAAAATTAGCTCGTCAAGTGTATACAAATAATTGTCAATATGAGTCTATATACGAATTAAAAGTAGCTACCATAGATGAATGGGACAAAATCCGTAAATCTTCCCTCAAAAACCTGATTAAATAAATGAAAAATCGAGAACTTCAAAGAATCCAAAAATAGTGAATCATCTTTTTAGTTTTCTTCAAAAAGTTATTTTTAGCTAGTGATCTTATAATTTTGCGACAGATATCCTAACGGAAAATTTTGAATTTGTTGATTAAATTTAAATATCTCTTAAAAATATCACCATTATATTTTATATTTTATTTATTCACAACAACTTAATTTAATTAAAAAATATGTATTATTTATAGTTAAAATCGCGCGAAAAACACTGTGTTATAATTTTGTAACACATTGCATATTTAGAAAATTTTTAAATTTACACAATTCATCGAGTTTGATCTGGGAAAAGAACTTCTTCATATGAAAGCATAGATGAATTCATATATTATTTAGAAGAAAAATGTAAAACGAATGTTGCTGGAGTGGAGATTAAAGGAACTGAATAGTCTCAAGGACTTTTAAAGTTTTATATATTATCTCCACAAACCTAAAGAATTGAGTAAAAAAGAATTGCTATCATATTGAGGGAACATCTTGACAAATAGGGATTTCTCTGATTTTAAAGCTAGAAATGGCTGATGAAACAGACAATGTTTCTTCACTTAAAAAAAATTAATTGACACACACATTATTAACTTTCTTATCTCCCTAAAAATAATTTAATTTAGATTGAACATTGCTTTAAGAAGTTAGTTGATCCTGTTTATATTTATTGCTACTTGCGAAAGGATTGTTAAGTTAAAAATAATACAAATTTTTATTTAAGAGAACCATCACTACTGAAAATCAATTGACGGTATAACAATGTCCACCATCGAGCATGAATTCAATTATAAAGTAGATGTAAAAGAAATTATTCTTGATTTCGAGAAAAAAAAATTGCGTAACAGATTATTTTAATCTAGATTTAAACTTTGTTTATTGAAATAGTATTATTTACTCTTTATTTTAAAAGTATTGTTTGCTCTAGACATAGATCCAAAGTTTATGAATTTTCAGAAAAAGTATCGTAAATATTATATAACTTTTATGGTTTTAATTCAATTTAGAACAGACAATAATTTTCTGGTTATGACTTTTATAAATATATTTGTTTCAGGTTTATAGTGTTTGAAACTTAGAGTTGAACACTTTTGTGGTTTTCCTACAGCTACAAAGATACTAAGATAGACCCTGTTCGGATGTGATTTCTGTAGATTTTTGGCTGTTAAATTATTCAAAGCTTTTTATCTACCTATTTTCCATAAGCAGATTAAAAAATTATCATTTTCAAGAATGCAGATGGAATTCATTCAGCCATGCTGCAGTAAGCTACCATATATGTTGTGACATGCTTCAGTTGTCACATACCATGTAGTAGACATCAGTTAGCATGTTTTTCATAAGAATTCATAGAATGCAATGTTTTTATTATCTTCTAATTCATTTCCTTTTTTATGCTGTTTTATAATATTTTTTCTTTGGTAACTTTTGGAAGTATAACCTTATCATTAGAAAAAATAGCTTCATTTCCTTACTGTTCATAAGAAAAACAAAGCATTCTTTCATATTCTATGTTTATTTATTTTTATACATAATATCAAATATTTATTTATTTTTATTATCATATATTTATTATTTATAAATTTTAAAATAATGCTTAACCTTGTATATTTTTAAGAAAATATAAGTGAAATTTACTTTCAAATATATGAGTGATTATTATTTTTTAATTTACTAAATTAATTTTCTTCATTTACTCAAAACTTATTGTTAAATATATTTCAGTTTTATGTTTGATTTGTTCTGTTTCCTAATGTCAGAATACTTGAAATTTCATATGACATATATATGTGTGGGAGAGGGAGAGAGTGGTTTTCTAAGCCGTTTCTCAGGGTAGCAGATAAAAATTAAGAAATATTTTTTTCCCACTGATAGATCTTTTGTGCAGTCTTATTTTGCTGAAATATTCTAATTTTTCCGTAAGATTTTAATGTTTCTTATATTTTTTTCTGGAAATTAACTGTTCATATTATTAAAAAGGGATAACTTGAGTAAAATTCAAATGTTTTAAATTGTTAAGTTGATTTGCTGCAATATTAACACTTGGTATTTGTAACGTTGACCGTAAATTTAGACTTCATTAATCGATGGTTAAGATTCTTATTCATAAATAGCACTTGCATCTTTCGGTAATCTTATTAGCATTTTTATGGATTATTTTCATTTGTCACCATTCAATGAAGGTTAAATATAACAGGTAATATAATATGCCGTTTTTAAATTAAGGGATTAATATTTTGTTTCAAGAAAAGGAAAAATTATTCTATAAATGAAATTCTCGCGAAACTATGCAGTAAAGGACAATCTAGAATCAGTGTCCTCACTCGACAAAAAATCATCATCATTCTGCTGAAGTACTTATGGAATTCTTCCATGGAGTTCTTAATGTTCGGTAATTTCCCCTTGTTTTTTGTTCTGGAGCTAGTTTTATTTCAAACATAATGGTTCCAGTTGTAAGAACAGTGGTCATTATTATTAATACTCGAGTGTTAACCTACTTCCTTCAAAGAACAGAACTATCTCCTTGCAAATGAGAAAATTCATTTTTCCTTTTCATTATCCTTCTGCACTTTACATTTATTCTTTAAAATTAAAATATAAACATTTAAATTAAAAACTCGATTGTTTTGTATTACAATATATCAAGACACTCTGTTTTTAGAAATACAAGTCAGAAGTTTACGCTCACTTTATTGTTCTGTGAATATTGTTTTAGATTTAGAAAATTCCTTAATCAAAATTATTTTAAAATTAAATTTAAGTAAGCAATTTCATTTTTCTAGTGTTTGATAAATGTTTATAAGGAGAAATAATCAGATATTTAAGTATACAATATGTGTTTCACAAGAATTAAATTATTTATCAATTTCAGAAATCTGAATTATTCAAACAATTTTGGAAATATTTTTAATGATATCAAATATTTTCAATTATTTTATTGTTAATTACTACATTTATTTATAACTTTTCGTAATTATATTCCTGGAACAAATTTATAAATAGGAGATATTATATATATATATATATATATATATATATATATATATATATATATATATATATATATATATATATATATATATATACATATATAATATCTCTATTATATATATATTGATTGATTTAATATTTTCATGTTTCTGAAAATTTGTTGTAATGAATTATTATATGAAAATTCTTCGTCAAAAGATATATATACACATAAAATTGATTCACTAATATTCAGAGAATATTTGTAATTCAAGGAAATCAAATCCAAATCTCCTTATACTTTCAAACAAAACCTTTACTTATACAACAACGTTGAATTAAACAAAACAAAAGTAATTACTAATTGGTATAAAATATTATATTTTCTTCCTTTGCAAGAAATGAATTAAAAAAAAAAACATTTTCAACGTGTTTCATTTTTCAACGTAGATTACTTTGTTTCTTCAGCCTCCCAACTTGATCCAATTGATGCCCTGGCCTCTGAAAGAACAAACTAATCTTTAAGATGTTTGTGGAAGGAATAAAAGAAGACACATTTATCATAAATTTTTATACGTTAATAGCTCATCAACTAAAATAGAAAATTCTCAGCAGGATCTTTTGGTTTGCCAAGAATATTTTTTTCGATAAAATATATGCAAACGAGATCAAATTTTTCAAAGGAATGTGAAGAATGAAAAATGGATAACACCCACTTTCGCATTTGTTTCAGTTAAACATTTTTCTGGAATAATATTTATTTATCCAACTCTTAAAGATTTACTGCATTGAAAACTCTTTAATGGCTGAAACGTCAAATACTTAGTGTTTAAGTTTTGGATTCTCATTATTTCAATTCATTCCTTAGACGAATTTATATACTGGAGCTTCCAGTTACTCAAAAATTCAAAATCACATTTGAAATTAAAACTTATTAATTCAAAAGAAGTATAAAATAAAAAGATTCTAAAATAAGTAAAGTAATTTGCAAATCATATTCAAGTTACAAATAGCTATTGAAATCTGAAGAAACTATCCAAGAGCACAGGAAAATTCAAAAATTCCAATGATAACTCCAGAGTTGTAGCAAAATTAACATATGTTTCAATGGGAATTAACATACAACTAGTTAAAAAACTGAAGAGAAATAACTAGCATATTATGAAGAAAATAACTATTCTTAGCTCACGATTTAGAAAATAACCAAGATATTTTTTTAATAAGAAAAGGAAAATATACCAAACTAAAAATAAGTTTAATCGTTTTGCCAATAATCAAATGGAATTTTGATGGCTATTGCATTTTATAGTACAGCGATTTAAACAGCTTAGCTTTGTTGCTGATATCTATATCTCCAATCATTCTATAAAGAAGTAAAATTGATAATTATCAGAACTATGCGAAAACTGGAAAAAAATATTCAGGAGAGAAGTTATGAGAATAATATCTTCGAAAACATATTTATATGTAGTCAAACTTATAAATGAAATGGTTTAACTCATTACATGGGAGAATTTTGAAAATACCTTCTAATATTTCACGACATTGTTTTTCCACATAGATAAGAATAAATTGTAACACATTATTTTATAATATTCCTTTTAAAATATTTCATTGTATTAATTCTCTATGAAAGTAATTCATACTGAATTTACAACATTACACACAACTTCGTATCCAATAACTAATATCTTATACAATCAACTGAATATTAACACAGAAAAAATTACTTATCATTATAAGTTTTAATAACATGTTTTTATTTTTAAACCTTTTTTATATGACAGCGCGTATTTATAATTTTTAAGCAAAATTAAGTAAAAATAAATTGTCATACAGCAATTACAAGTCATTGTTATTAACTTTTTTTAATTTAATGCTTTATATGAGAATAACTGAGTTATTACAATACCAAGCTATTAATTGAAACAAAAATATATTAGTATATCAACCTTTCTAATGAGCTAAAATAATTTAACCGAATTTATACATTTTAGGGCTTAA
This sequence comes from Latrodectus hesperus, assembly GCA_037975125.1. Lineage (NCBI taxonomy): Eukaryota > Metazoa > Arthropoda > Arachnida > Araneae > Theridiidae > Latrodectus > Latrodectus hesperus. The sequence goes on along the minus strand of CM075854.1, from coordinate 58,824,094 downwards.
ACTAAATATCTTAATACATGTTTTATGTTTTTAGGAAATGATTTTTGCGTGTAAAACTTAAGTCAAACATTACTTAACATTTAAATAAATTTTAATTAAAGAAATGACTAATTAATTTTGCAGTTTATTTATACAATTGATTAATTTTTAAAGGAGTAAATTAAACTACTGATAGAATGTCAGCTAACCAATTAATTTAACTACTTATCAGACTGATTAAGTTCATTTAAATTTCTTAATTTAGTATGATATTGGTTAATTTTAATAATTAATTTACGAACTCTCATTAATTTATTGATTACACAGTGATGCACAACAAACTTATTTTATTATAATATTAAAAATTTCCTTATTTTGCTCAGCAATTTTCCACAATTAGCTCGTTCTCAAAGTTTTTATAAATTAAAATCTATTGAAATTTAGGTGTATAATGTCCATATTTCTTACAAAGTGTGCACACTTTACAATAAAAATAAATCTTTTATCATCAAATAATAAATGTGTGTGCATGTACTTCATTTTCTGAATTATTTAAAACTGGAATTTTTTACTTTGAATTCTAAATAATGAGTTCTGAATCATTGTATAAGACTGTATGAACAGGTCAGGCATTGATACAAGCGTTATTCTTTACTAAAGATACACTGAGCGCTTACCATAAAACACGAGAAAAGAAAGCTAAAATAACTTTAACGTCTCTTGTCAAAAATGGAATTAGTTTTGATGTCATTTTTAACAACAGTATTTAGAATTCATTTAGCTATACTTTTCCATGTTTCTTTATAATATTTTATTTAAGATTCTATAACTAATCTGTTTTAGAATATTGATCTTTTACATTGTATTTTTGACTTGTCTTTGCTTTTGGAGAAATATTATTTCATATGAATTGTAGTTTACTAATTATGTCTTTATCAGGAAATGATTATTTAATAACTCTCTCTTCTTGTAAAATGTTTCGTATCATTTCATGAAAAATGTTCCTTATCATGTCCAGTGGTATATTTATTCAATTTCATATGATCAGGCATTATATAAAAATACATTTCCTTTTGGTATCTAGTATTTCCTGTCCTGCAACATAACATTTTTGAAAGCACATAGTGTCTTGAATAAGGACAATGGAGGTATACTGAAGTTTTTTAGTAAATTTGTTTTAGGTCAGCCTACTTCCTCTAAACTATAGCATATACACAGCTAATAATAATAAGAAAATGGTTTTCGATGAATATACAAGTTTTTCAAACCTTTTGATATGGAATTTTAGGCATATTTAAAGAAGCAATATTAAATATATATCATGATAAACAGAAATGCATGATTGTATAGTATATTGCTTGGAACAAACTACTGTGCTAGTTCTGTTTTCAAATGTTTTGGTTTTCAAATAAAAAATAACGGATCAATTGTAAGTTTTTTTTTTACTTCACAGTGTGTATTTTTAGATTAAGCAATATACTATACAATCAATTTAGATTAAGCAATATACTCAACAAGATGGTATTTTTATTGTGAACATAGTACTTTATTTTTTTTATGAGTTTTATCTTTTTAAGCTATTTGTAGAGCGTTGGAACACAAATACTGAAAGTTTATTATAACATGAAAATCAGTTTAAAAGCTTATGATAATCGTGTGATGTTTACTTATAAGAAATAAGTCTCATAATTTTTAAATAATTTCCGGGGAAATATAGAAAAGTTTCTAATTTAAATTTTTGATATTTTACTCGATTGCATGTCAATTTTAATAGTTTAATTTACTTAAATTTTAGAAAACTACTTTTAGAATATAATTTAATATCTCGGTGGCCTATTAATAACTTTCCCGCTAATGTTAATTTCCATACACATTTTTAACAAAGCTCTGTGATAAACTAAAATATTTAGCAAAAGTTTTTGTTTTGGACATGCTTAAATATTTTTAAATTATTGTCTTACGATTGAAGGGATTTATATAAAAACAGATTGTATCTCTGTATTTTCAGTGATGCATTTTTTAAACATAAATATTTTTGAAGACTTTTAAAATCATTTAAAATTTTAAATTTTATAATGTTTATATATACAGCATGCATTAGTCTTCAGGAACCTCTAATTTACGAACTAGTATAACTGGTTACTAACGTCATTCCATAGATACAATGATAATTTTAATTTCTATTTATGAACTAAAGTTCTGAAAAATCTCTTCTATGTGAACTCACTTACATGCATCTTTTGTTTGCGATTAGTTTTTATCATCTGATTTCATTATGTTTTAATTTTTTTTCTTCGTTTTTTTATTTTTATTTTAGAGCTGAGAAACTTGAATGGACATTGGTTTTATGGACGTCAAATTATGGTTGACTATCTCCTGATATTGAATCCTGAATTTTTTGAAAGAATTCGCCTGGAATTTCTTAAGCCCAAATTAAATCCTGTCTTACAGCCCATGCATAAGAATATAATCAGTAGATTTAAATGAATATGCAGTAAAATACTTTGCAAGAAGTAATCATGGATTGGTATCGCTAAATGGACATTCAAGGCTGAATGCACTTGTGAATCATCATTTTGACATGCGGGTTTTATGAAAGAAACCATCGTAAATGAAAGCAGCCTGGAATATTCATTTGATGATTTGTGATAAGAAATTTAAACATCAACAAAGAAACATACTGCTTAATGTGGACATAGATGCAATTTGTATGTAAGAAATATATCTGATGATTAAGAACATTCATAATGAATAAAAATGAAATAATATTATTTTGTACTTTTGAAACGAAAAGAAAGTGATCACTTTTCCTGGTTTTTTATCAATAAAATGAAAATAAGAATTGCTGTTAAATATGAGTTTATTTACCATGTGTTTCTTATATAATGCACACTAAATTATTTTTATTACAACTTTATTTATAAAGAAAGAAAAGTTTGGTAAAAAAATTAGTTTTAAGGTTTAACACTTACATTGATTTTTCCATTTTACGTATTTTCAATTTTAAGAGCTATTTTATCAGTCCCTAAGAATTTGTAAATTGTGTAGATTCTTAAATGAGAATCTACTGATGTAACTTTTTTATAATACAAAAGCTTATTTTATTTTACTTTAAAGAACTTGCGATACATTTTATTTGTATGTATTTTGCTTCTTTGCACAAAAAATAATAATTTCTTTTGTAATGCATATGATAGCAAAATCGATATATTTTACACAGTAAGAAATAATTTATAAATACCTCATACTGTATTTCCATCTCGTTTTGTCAAAGTTTACGTAATTTAGTTTTCTTACCATTCATCATATATTATTTTATTTTAAATAAGTACACCAATTGCTAAAATCTGTCACTTCACATTCTACTCAAAACATGCTAAAAATAAATGTACTCTTCATCTTGACTGCATTATTTTACGAATCTCTTTCATTTTTATCGTGTACTTTCGTTGCTCAATTTTGAAATGTGTTGTGAAATTATGTTGACAGAGCAACAGTTTTATAATCATAATCTTAGTTTACAATAAATTTCCATTTTTTTATCTTAGAAACTTCAAAAAAATGCATTGCAAGATCCAACGTACAATTTTATTCAAAGCCGAATGATTAAATGATTTATGATATTTAGCAGTGCGCAGTTTCAGTTAAAAATTTATTTTTAGCACAAAAACATTAAAAAACAAAATATTTTTGATTATGTATTTAACCATTTTACTCAATTAATCACTTTGTACTTTTATCATCCAAATAAAATCTATTTTTTTGTTTAGGTATTCGAGTGGTGAAAAACTCGTCGATAAGCTTTCCAATAAGTCTTTTCCAACTGTTGAACTGATTTTGTTGATCAAAATGCTTTCTTATCACAATTCGAGGACTTCATTTCGATATCATGATTACAAATAAAGAGAGATTGTCTACTTAAAGCCTTCTTAAATAATATTTGCTTTTTTTCATTCTTGAGATTTTTGTAGCTTCGAAGCAATTATTAAGTAAGCAATAATAATTAATGGAATTGCACAATATAGATATTCGATTGTTAATTTCTGAACTTATTTCAATGTCATCCAAAAAAATCTGTTTCTTTATTTTCATATCAGAGTTCATCAGTATATTCTCTATTTCTGTTTTTCTAATAAATGATTAAGCAAATAATTTAGTTATTATTTCCTACTTACCTTACATTCTCATTTGTCCCTGTACTTATTATAATAGTATTATATCATACTTATATTTTTACGTATAAAAATTTGAAGATACAATTGAGTAGTTTATTTTATTGAGGATTATTTCTTACGTAGCTTAGTTTTAAAAATATTTTCGGTAGTATGATTTCTATTTGTGCATATTTTAACATTTTTATATCTTCTTTTAGCCAAAATTATAATTTAGTTTCACAAATAATTTGAATTAAAATTATTTTGAATTACAACTACTTCAAATAAGCCATTCACGAATTTTGATAATAATCATATTTTAACTTGTGTGTGCTTATATAATTTTTCCTAAATTTTTAGAAATATAACATTTTTTTTTACATTACTATTTTATTTGAAAATTCTTACTGGTTACTAGAATTTTTCATTATTCATTGATCATATTTTCTTAAATTTCAAAAATTGTTCCTTTTTATTACTTTAATCTTCTCAACTGAATATATCAATTTAATATATTTAGCTCTAAAGGGAATAAAAGTGTATGAATTTTAAAATTAAGTTTTTAGGAATATAATAAATTTATTTCCATCATTAATACATCTTCGGGTGAAAACCTTCAATTTAAGCGAACATTTCGTCATCTTAATCTATACAAGTGATCTGAGATTTTGTACTGAAATAATGATAATGTCATCATGTGATTCTCCATTTGTGGTAAATGTAATCAAAGCGAATCTTTGTTTATTAAATATGCATTATCACATGATTGCTTCGTGATCTTTATTATCGATAAAAAGTGATGTTATGTCGAGTACACGTACTATAACTGCTTAGTAAAATCACTTAAAATGCTATATATATGTATATATAAAATTATAAAAAAATCATTAAACGCTTAAAAATTAGAGCGCAAACCATCCATTCAACTGTCAGCTCGGCATGCTTACCTAAATCATTACATCGGTTTTTTTATTGCAATTTAACATTTTTCCTATGATAGCAGCTATGTTTATCTTTCACAGCTCCTTAGTGTTTCCTTTATTTAAATACTAACGGATGACCAGAGTTCTTGATCAAAGTAAATTAAGCTAGTTACAATATTTATTAAATTTGTAAATGAAGCTTTTTTAAGCAAACTTTAACTTTTAAAAGTGATTCTTCAGAGCAGCTGCTGTTCTGCTAGCTCCAAAATGTACTCAAAAATTTTTCTCAATAACGAGGATCAATTGATTTTAGCTTTAAATGCGCTTGGGGAGATAACAACTTTTGTCAAAAGTAACTGGTCATATGCTTTCATCCATCAGCATGTAGTCAATCATGTTGAACATTGAACTGAATATAATTGTATACCAAATATTTATTTGATATATTAAGTATATTTAATATTTTAAGCATAAAAAATTTTATCCTAAGTAAACATTCTAAGAAACTATGTCACATGTTCATATTTTTAATCAGAATAATTTTTTTTTGTTTCTGCAAATAATAGACTGAGCAATACTTTATTTGATAGTGTCTTCTCCCTCTTTCTTAAAAAAAGCATTATTCGAACTAATTATATATTTTTACATTATTTGGGCTATTTTTTTCAGTGTAATATATGTCCTATATTTAAAACAGTTTAGGATTTTACGTACACTTACTTTAAGTCCTTCCAAAATTAAAATATTTCGGATAATGAAGAAGAATGAATGCAATTATCTTCGAAATTAATCGAATGTATGTTCGAAAAGATTAAAAAAAATGATAACTAGCAGGCTTCTATTTTGCTAATTAGGATCCATTCTCTAAATAAGACCCAAGTAACACAATCCCTCAATATGTAAGCTTAATTTTCTTTGCTTAAAGATATTCCCAGCTTCTGACATGAAATAGTATTTTTTTAATTCATAAACACATTATCTTTATAAAAATAGTAATCATATGCTTGGACGTTAGCTGCTTTCTGTAAATTCTATATTAGTTTCTATATCTATATTCAAAACTGAATTGATTTTAATGAAATTCATGAATTGATTGATTAATGAAATACATGAATTGATTGATTAATGAAATTCATGAATTGATTGATTTTAATGAAATTTAATGAATTGATTTTAATAAATTCTTAAGAACTCTTAATATAGTTAGAATTTTAAATCAATCATCATAATAAAAACACTCTCAATGTCTTTATTTTGAGTATTTTTTTAAGTAAATGAGTATTTTCCAAATATTAAATTTCAGAGCTAATTATTAGGGAAATTTTAAGGCCTCATAATGTATCAGCTATTTAATAGATTTACTGATGGTGTAAAATTTACTATTTTAATTGAAAACCATGATATTACTCATCAATTAATCTGGCTTATCTGTATAAAATTCAATTATAGTTGCATTTAGAATTAAATTTGAAAAATATTTGTTTCAATATTTGATTTTCATGAAGTTTAAGATAAAAAAAAGCTATTCTGAACTTTCTAATCACAATTAAAATATGGTACATGAGTTTGTAATCAATTCAAGAAGTCCTTGGTATTTCAGCACATTTTTGACAAAAAACTAAGGCAACAGTATTAAAATCTTTAAAAACTTTATTACGTATCTTCATTTTACAATTGTATTAAAATTACGTAATGCAATTTATTATTAAAAAACTAAAAAAACATTTTATAAGATAAGCATAGTGATTCAACATTATTGAATTATATTATTTTATCCATTAAGCTGAAGATATTTATGTTACACCTTATTAAAGTAGATTTATTTTTACAATTTCTGCAAGTTATAAATTAAATATATAAATTTTTATTAAGTATTTAAATATAAAAATTATTTACTACAAATAGTTATTGTGCAACTAAATAATTAATTCTTGGGAAAATACTAATAGCATAAGTTAAAATATATCATGACATTAGTTAAATATATTATAATTTGCTTATAAACTAGTTTTAATAATTTATTTATATTGCAATATACATATTTTCATTTTTTATAATATTTACAGTTTTCAAAAATATGTAATCTAGTTCTAAACATTAAAATCTCATTGAGTAGTAAACATATGAATACATCATAAATATTCACTATTTGAACGATAGACAAATGAATGTATTACACAACAAAAGTTTCAAATCTCAAGTATACAAAGCATTACTTCAAAACATACAAATTAAATTGACAAATCAAAAAATTAACATCAAACTTTATCATATTTATTTACAAATACATTTTAAAACTTGACGTTTACACCATTCTTTCCTAAACCCCACATCAATGTATACATGTTCACTACACAAAAACAAATGTATATAGATTAATAATAAAATAGACAAACGCATTGTAGACATAGAATTGTTACGTATTATAGACAAGAAGCTACTTTTTCCTAAGTAAATGTATATATATATAAAAGCTTGATTATTTGCAATTGTTCATTTTGTATGCACATTTGCATTTTAGATATTTATAGCGTATTATATTAATATTTTTTTAAGAAATTCTTTTAGATTTAACCAATAAATGATATATTTCTAAGTATTGTATAAAAGCAGTCAAACATAAATATTTATTGTATAACTAAGTAACAGTCGCAATAATAATAATACGGAATATAAGCTAAACATTTATCACCCACTCGTACACAAAATTAACAGACAAATTAATAACATAACAGTTATACACTGTCTTATAAATGAATTTTCATTTCAAACATTTAGCACCACACCGAAAGCAAATTAACAGAAAAATTAATATCATAACAGCAATACACTTTCTAATAAATGAATTTTTATTTCAAGCATTCATCACCACACCGAAAGCAAATTAACAGACAAATGAATAACATAACAGTTATACACTTCCTTATAAATGAATTTTAATTTCAAACATTTATCACTACACCGTACGCAAAATAACAGACAAATTAATAGCATAATAGTTATACACTTTCTTATAAATGAATTTTCATTTCAAACATTTATCACCACACCGTACCCAAATTAACAGACAAAATAATAACATAATAGTTACACACTTCCTTATAAATGAATTTTAATTTCAAACATTTATCACTACACCGAACTCAGATTAACAGACAAATTAATAACATAACATTTAAACACTTTCTTATAAATGAATTTTCATTTCAAACATTATCACCACACCGTACCCAAATTAACAAATTAATAACATAAGTTATACACTTTCTTACAAATGAAGTTTTTAAAAAATTTGTAATAATTTAAAAGCTTTTATTAATATATACGTATATTCGTGTTCGTTTAATTATCAATCATATTCCCTTAATATATATTTCAATAAATTCTTCTATAAATATCCCTCATGTTTGTGAATGAAAAGCGGCAACGAATGTAAAGTCATTAAATAGTAAATGTGCGCATTTCAGATTCTATCTTTTTTCTCTATTATATTTTAGCTTTTTTCAATATTCATGTTTTTAATAAATATTTATACTGATTCTAGATAACATGTTTTTATTTGAAAATAGAAACAGTTATATAAACTCTAATTTTAATTTTAATCATAATTTAAAATCTTTAGGAAAAACAGAATTATTGAAAAACTGTAACATAGTAGCTTGAATTTGAATGAAGATGTTTAAAAACTTCGAGTACTCTTTGACTTAATTCTAAATATACATCACAGTCATTCTATTTGAATTATTAAGTGATAAATAATTAATAATTTTACCATAATAAATATAAAGCATATTTCGTGAAATCTCAAAAAATATCCTTCATTTAGTTGTTACGAAACTTCTACTTGAAAACAAATTACGTTCTCAAATTAAATATATCCAACAGGAGAAAATGGTTTTTAAAATACAGGAAAAGTTTACATTTTGATCGTAATTTGACAGAATATGTTATAGTAAAAACGAATACAATATATTATACTAAAAGCAGTTACGTCAAAAACGAACATTATTTGAATGAATATTACTTAAATTTTTCTTTTTTAATGACTCACAATTATAGAAAGTTTTCTCAATTTTTTGATAGCTGTCTTGGAGAACAATAAAAGATCTTGAGTAATTTTAAGATAAAAAGGTACTGCTCTTTTGTTTCCGTTATATTCGGAGAGATCGTTCATAATAATCGTTATTAAATATTTTAATGACTTAAAATTACTTCTAAAAATGTATGGTATATGATATATCTTTTGAAAAAAAAATGGTAGAGTAAGGGAAAAAACTTTTTCTATGTTCATGAATGAAGTATTTTATATGAGATTCTAATTTTTAAATATTTTTATACGGTCCAAATGAAATTATCCTAACCATACATAAAATAAATGCAGTAACATGTTTAACATAATGAATACCTTATACAATAAAAAAACTAAGAAATGTATATCCTTGTTTTAAAATGAAAATTTACATAAAGTAAATCCATTAACCTATACATAAATACGTAAACACCCTTACTATATACTTAAAATAAAAAACAGTGACATTGATTTATATCTGATAATACAAACACATTTGCACTAAATCCAGCCATTAATATATACAGCAGCATATATTTTCCTTTTCACTCGAAAGAGTATATAAAATATACGAAACTAACGAGTTTGAAACATTTTTATCACAGTGCCTTTGTTAAGAGCGTATATATATACATATATAACTTTATTCAAATTATATGTATGCATATATATATTTATATATATATTACTTTCAAAAACATAAAATACATTTAAACTCAGATAAAATATAATATAAATAAAATACGAAAAAATAATAACCTTATACCCTTTTTACATATATGTTTATCAAATGAGATTAATAATAAATTGAATTACATTTGATTACTTTCTGTTAGAACGAATAACCAAAACCAAAATACTATAAACGCTACAATTAGTTTGATCGGAATTCCTTGGAATTTTCTCTTTCTTTTTCTGTAACCTTCTCTCCTAAGTGGTGCCTCTACTCTCTCTTTATAAGTTAAAATAGCTTGTCGAGCTCCAGACCATTTATGAGGACCTTGCAATCGATACTGATATGGTAAAGAAGGTCCAAGCCATAAAGCCCAAAATAGTTTTGGGTCTGTAAAAAACAGCTTAAGCATATCTGGTTTGGCACCGAATTGAGAAGTAATATCATCAATATATTCAATGTAGTCAACCCTCGTTGTTAGTCTATCCGATCTCTTGAATCTCTTAAGATTAGTTTCAAAAGTTTTGCGTACTTCAGCGAACATTTCTTCGCATGAAGGAAAATCAACCTTTTTATTAATTAAAAGTGTCGCCCACCTACATTGGGATTCTCCCAAAGGAAATCCAGGACCTAAAGGTAGCATAAATCCCAAGATTGCTAGAGTTGGGTGAGGCAGCTGAGCTGGATACATGCATTTATAAAGATTTAAGCAATCTCCATCTTTAGTTAATATATCTGGACTTAAAAAGGGAAACTTCCATTGATAACCAGTAGCCATTATGACTGTGTCCACTTCAGTCACTTTAGTTTCGTTTTCAAACACTACTCCACTTTCAGTAAAATATTTAATATTATTTTTGATGATAATATGGCCAGACATAATTCTAGATGGTAGTACATCATTTAAAACTGGATCTTGGGACCACACTGAATGAGGAGGTCTGATACTATACAAGGAATGGTTAAATTTCATGCGTTCGAGAATTCGTTCAAAATTCCAGCTGCTAAATGAGAAAGGGAATTTGCGAAACACGAAGTCTGACCATCTTCTTAAGTAGCACATGTCGAATGGTAGACCATACGGACCTAGTCGGGGAAACACCCAAGCTCCATTTCTGCTACTCAGATACACCTGCAAATCAAACGAAAGAGAACATTTAAAAAACAAGTTTATATTTTTTTGCCTTCGGAATTTTACAGTCTTATAAAAATTTACAAAATAATATTGGAAATCAATTGTAATAATTTTTCGCATGGATTTTTACGAAATTTGATTTATACCACTATTTCCGTAATCTATTACAAAAACCTCATAAATAATAATAATTTTATAACACAAATTCTGAAATCGCTTTAACTGTATACTTTCTTTACTTTTTACTAGATGCAACAATGCTGAAATTTTCCTAATCTACATTTCATTTGCGTTTTTTAAAAATCTTATTTTGCTGTTGACAGAAATTCAGCAAATTCTAAATTTACGAAATTACTTGTAGCATTAGAGCTTTAGTAATAATCTTTCATTTGTTTTGAAAATATATAATCGTTCTATTTTAAAAAATATTTAATTTTAAAGCTGTTATTAATAATAATAACAGCTTTAAAACTAAATATTTTTTGAATTAAAATACCGATCGAAATTAATGCTATTTGGAAATATGAAAACACAATAAACTGTGTTTAAAATGAATAAGAATTTGTACTAAATTGAGTATAACTTACTTCAATTAAATAATGATTTGGTTTTTAATTTATATTCTATTAAGTTTATCAGTTTATAGTTGCTTTATATTTAACTATTTTTTTCCAACGGCGGGCACCTAAGGGTTGAACCCTATGCCACAACAAGGCCAGAAACTGCTACACATTTGTCGTTACCCAGCGGGCACCTGTGAACCAAGTCACGGAGGCGAGTAGCGTTATCCGCCTCATACCACCACAAACCCGTTTACAGGGTGGGCCACATTCATGCATCATCACGGAAGAAAGGTTAGAGAAACACGGAAAGAACAGCGAAAGAAAGTAACATCCATGTCCGAACCGGGATTTGAACCCAGGATCCACAGCTCAGGAGTCAGGAGCGCTAACCACTCAGCCATTGGTCGGTTATATTTAACTATAGAAAGCTGAATTAAATGTATGTTACATTTAAACTAAACTAAAACTTATGTGGATTTTTATATTGAAAAGGATTTTGATTTTACAAATTTGTGGAGATTCAATTTTATTTAATGAGGAAAAATATATTTGAAAATTATATTTTAATTGATTATTATTGCTAGTTAAAATTATACTTTAATTATATATCCTCACACCAGTTGAGTTGCTTTCCATTCCGAATCGAAACGGCAGTTAACTGAAAGGTAATAATTTATTAAATAAATGAACTTTTGTTTGCTGTGTGGTTTTGGTTTTGTGTTTAATATAAATAAATAAGAACTGGTTTTATAACATTTAATTACAGAATATTAAATTTCAAAATTATAATTTTTTTAAAAGATGAGAATGTTTATTTTTTATTGTAAAATAGCCGTGTTGAATTTATTTAATGGGACTTTATAATCCAACAGTTAATATTGCATTTATGTTTGATAGATTTATGGTTTTGTGGTTTTAGAAAGTTGTAAGCATGGTGAATGTATCAGTAATGGGTTCTGAAATTTGTGAGAAATAAAAGTAATTATTTTATCGTAATATTAATATTTAATCATTTTATTAATTTTTGATTTATTTCATTTGAAACATTCAAAAAATTCAGCTCAACGCAGTATAAAAAATCACCAAAAATTTATTCAATTTGAAATATTTCAATATTACAACACTTGGTAAAACAAACTAATCCTTACCCAATGACTAATATTTCAATGACATGAATTTGTTGTAAAAACAACTAAAATAAAAGAAATTTTAATCCAAATGTTGAAAGGATTATTAATTCTAAAGTTGAAACAATAACGTCTTTTATGATATAAGTTTGATTTAGAATATCAAATAGGAAAACTAAATCCTATTTGGTGAAAAGTTAGCTAAAATAGTTTTCTCATGAATAGTATACAGCACCTTTTTAAGGTTGAGTCTTCAAATAGTTGAAAAAAAGTATTATTTTCTTCAGAAATTAGATAAGGGTTGTACGGATGCATGTGGATTCAGATAATTTCATTAGAAAAAATATAGACAGCAAGAGCCTATTATGTTGCTCTCATGTCTAAAATGAAACAGGTTCTACTACTCAACCAGTTGAAAACCATCAGTCTAACAAAACCGACGATTATTAAAAATTTTTACTTTGTAATATCCTTATATTGGTGAGTCGAGCTGGTAATTGAATGACCATTGGTCTACTATTTTAGCCTTTAACTTTCATCTTGAGCATTGTCATTTGCAATGGATCACAATAATATTCAACTATATGTTTTATTAAGCCCTTGCGTTAGTTCAACTAAAACATACAGTTGAAAGTAATCGTAGAATAACAAAGTAAACTTAATTATCTTGTAATCTGTGAGTTATAGAAGTGTTATGCTATCTACATTACCCATTTTGTAACTTAATTGAGCTTAAAATTGTGACGCACTTTGCTGCATTTAGTTGCTTCAATTGGCATAAATAGAAGTCAATAAGGGAACATATTAAAATTAAAATAAATAGAAATTTATACAGTTGTAATTTTGCTGATGAACGTTTGAATTTAAGCAATTCCTACATCATTATTCACTTCAGTAAATAATTGTTCGATTTCGTCAATAAATTAAAGATTCGGTATGTTCCGCCTTTCTGTATTGTTAATTCAATATTAGCTCAGAAATATTTTAAGAGAATGCATTTATAAAAAGATTTTAGGCATTAAATAATATAATATTAAACCAGCAGGAAAAGAAAAATATACTTTTCAAATAAATCAACCAGTTAACTGATTGTTTTGGTTGGTTTTTATACATCTTTAGAAAGTTATGAAAATTATCCATAGTTTTTTAAATGGCTTAATCATTTTCTATAATTCTTAGATCAATTTTCTACAGAACGCATGTTTCATACATATAAATCTATACTTGCTGCTATCTATAAGTAGCGTTTGTAGGGACTCAAACTCAATTTAAACTCTACTTCCCTATTCAAAAAGTGACTATTGAACGAAAACCCAAAACTGAACCAACAGTATATGTAGACTTAAAAATGATCATTTATTGAAGAATAAGCTATTTTGACTCAATGTAATGTTATGTTCTACATAATGGATAAAAGTTGTTGTATGGCATGTTTTAATATCCACCACGCATTTTTGCCCTCCAGTAGAATTTTTCATAGATTATGAAGTGTATTTACGTGTTGCACGGGAGGACATCCGGAGAATATCCAAGTATGCAGACAGACAGACAACGAGAAGAAGAGAACATGTTCTATTCCTATTGGCGATCAGGTTGTGCCTCTACTTCAGTCTAGAATGTCGGGCATCCTGCACGGAGTGCCATGTGCCCGCTGGGAACTGTAATCTGGGCGCGTGAGCCTTAAGAGGCTCTCCAGAACGCACGACCAGTGTCACATTTTTGAGAGACGAATGCTTTAAAAAGGTGGGGCTTTTAAGCCTACAGTGATCTACGCAATAGATCACTGTATCACAGTTCGGAATACAAATTTGAAATAACAGAATTAATAGGATAGGATCAAGTGAAACAGAAAAATAAATGTTAACAGGATCTAAATAAATTTAAGTAAGGATGGCTGAAATATTTACATAATTTACGAACAGAAATTGATTATAGTTAATGTAATTTAAAAGTTTATAGGAATAAAATGCAATTAGTTCTTTACATGTCTTGAAATTTAGATATATACTAAGTACTAGTAATTTTGGAAATTGAAAAACTGGTGATTAGTTTGTTTGTTTGTAACTTGAATTGAAGAATTTAGTTAATTTTCGAGATCTGTTGACTCTGCTTCTGAGTTATAAGATTCCTGTTGGTGGACAAAACCAGGTCTTTACACATTTGGAGTCCTTTTTCATGGAGAAAAAAGATTAGTTGTATTAATTTTTGTGTTCTGAACTTGTTCGTTGTGCAGAATTTTAGGAACTGGTAGTTTGTTTGTATAGATGATTTTTTGATATGTAGATCTTTGGTTTGAGAACATTCTGTGATATAATGCAGTAGTGTACCAATTTGGACACAGGTGCAAGATGGAGATCTGGATTTGTTAATTCTGTGGAAGTAGCTGGGGCAGAGCGCATGGTTTGTTAAGATACAATTTAAATAGGGATTGGAATATAGCACATCTGATGAAACTTTTGGTATTAGTCTTCTTGTATGGTGATCATTCGGCGAGTTTTTCAATAGAGATTGCCAGCTTTGCTCTATATAATTTTTAATTTTTGATTTTAGACTGGCTCTGGACCACTTTAAAGGTGTCAACGGAAGAATTGGATGGGTTGCTGCTTGTTTTTACCGCTTGATCAGCTGCCTCATTCCCCGTGATTCCAGTATGTGCTCTTAACCAACTTAATTGGATGTTCATATTCTGGTTGTGTAAAAGTAAATTTTGAACGGATCTTATTATTGGGGATTTGTGTAAGGGGTTATTTAAAGCCATTAGGGAAGATAAACTGTCTGTCCAAAATGTGACACTTTGTAGTTTATGCTGGATCGAATAAAGCAGTGATTCTTTTATTGCTACGGCTTCTGCCTGAAAGACTGAATTATACTTGTGTAGTTTTATGAGATGTTGATGCAGTAGATTGGATTCTTCAAAAACTACAAATGCTGCTCCTGTTTGATTATCTAAATGAGACCCGTCAGTATAAATATTAAATCTTGTTGTTATCACATGACAGGATTAGATGATGCTTTTGGCAGATTGAAAATTTTAGTTTGATGGCTACTGATAATCGGATGTAATTCCTCTTTATTGTATGGATATTCATAGTTAGAGAAGAGCAGGGCAGTGTTGTCTTCAAGAGTTGCATCTTGGCACAATTGTAGGATTTTTGTCTTAACTGCAGTTGCTTTTAATGTTAGATGTAAGGGTGGAAGATTTACCAAGACTTTTGCGGCAGCTGTTGATGTTGCTTTGAATGTCCTAGCTATTAGTATGATAAAGTGTCTTTGCACAGTGATGACAATTAGGCTTTTTTCCTTGAGATTAAGGGCAAAGCCCAAGCTGAAGAACCATATAAAATTATTTTTTCTATTACGGTGCTAAATATTATTTTTAGAAATTTACTCTTTAATCCCCAATTATAACCAATCATTGAGCGTAAGTTTTGTGCGATGGGGAGAACTTTTGGCTTAAGCGATCTGATATGAGCCAGGAAATTTAGATTCTTATCTATTTGGACTCCTAGATAAGGCAATACTTTTGTATGCATCCAAGTATGCAGCTGACAGATGTGCATGCAGAAAACAGAATTTCTGCAAACATTTTACAGAAAAATAACATTAAATTATAAACCATATTAAAGTTGACTCCGATTTAGCCACAATATAAAAGTAAGTTAATGAATTTAAGTGCTCTTTATGAATAACGACTTAATTTTTTTCTAGAATGTAAACGTAATTCATAGTCAAAATGCGGTTGACTGAACATAATTTCAGTGTAGAATATTGAGTTATTTGCATTAACATAGAGAATGATTTTGAGAGCTTGCACTTCATTTTGATTTTAAAGAATGATGGTCTTCAAAAGATTGTTCTAATAATGAATAATGGGATGACAAAACTACATGTTTTTGCCCTTAAATTGGGCATATAATTTAGATTTCATGACTGCAAATGTTAAGTTCATTGATTCATTGTTTAAAAGTAAAAAAAGATAAACTTACCTCTATTTATCTCAGTATGTTTGAAAAAGAACTTATATGTAAATGAATGAAAAAGAACTTCATCTTTTTACTTTACAATTACTTTGGAAATCTAAAATTGCATTAATATTCATTTAAAAGAACAATTGAAAGCGAATTTTTAAGAACAATGAAAGTCAGAAAAGTAATGGTAAATTTTATCGAACCCTGTGCGTGAGAGGAAAATGTTGCTGGAAAATCATGAGTTGCGCTAATTTTGTAAATTTTCCAGGAGAAAATTTGATTTTAACAAGAGAAAACAACCATAAATCATAAAATAGCATTTTTCTGCTCCTTTTTCTATTGTTTATAGTGTGAGTATGCATTTATATATATTTCTTATAATCAACAAAAACGTATTTCTGTTAAAAAAAAAAATAAAGTCACATAAAATATTAAAATCTAACAGTTAATATCAAATCAAAATACATAGAATTACAGTAATTTATTTTGCGGAATAAATTTACTTGCCTTCATTTATAATTAAATAAATATTCTGAAGAAATTTAAATATAATTTCAAACGTTAATGAGGAGTCAGAGAGAAAGAAGAAATAGTCTATCTCGCAAAGCTTCCATCTTCTTGTGATTTGTTTGTCTCTCAACAGTAAATGTTTGTGCTAATGAGTAGGAATGTTAAGACCTCCCTTATCATATGGATGGGGCTTCTACTCCCCCAAGTGAGGGAGCTGTTTACGTAATTTTGTAGAGAGTAACTGTAACATTGGAAGGTGACAGGCGAGTCTGCCGTCGGTCTTCCGCTATCCCTTTTTAATGTTTTGTTATGTTTGAATAAATGTTGTTTTTATTAAAGTATACAGTCCACTTGAATTAATGAGTTAGTAGGACAGCTCCTACATTTTGGTCCTAGCGACCCGGAGATAATCAGCGCAAACAAGATAGTAAAATTATTGCAAAGCAACAAATAACTGTTTTGAATCGGCAGCGCAGTGCCATCAAAACAAAAATCGTAAGGTTAGAAACCTTTACAAGGGACTATCAGGAAACAACTGAAAGTCATATAGAACTTTTACAAAAGTTGGGTAACGTTAAAGTTATAAATAAGACTATTGATGGAATGAGAAGTGAATATTGTGGCTTTTTTACCTGAAGAAGTAAATATTAACGAACATTTGAACAACTTAGAGGAGCTTCAAGAAAGCCTGGATAAAATTGAGGTAAAGTTGAAATTCCCTATTTCTCAATTGAAAAGTACAAATGAATTTGATAAGAAACAAAGTGAATGTCAAAATGCATCTAAGGTTAAACTCCCTGAAATACCTTTACCCATATTTTTTGGTAATTATGAAGATTGAAATGTTTTTAAAAGTCAATTTTATTCTTTGATTGTTAAAAATAATGATTTAAATGAAATACAGAAGCTTTATTATTTACAAGAAGCATCCTTAAAAGGTGAAGCAAAATCCATTCAAACAACAGATGCCACTTTTAATTCTTTATTAAAAACTCTTTGTAAATCGTTTCGCTCCTTACGTACGAATGAAGTTGCCGACTTGTTAAGAATAAAGAAAAAATACGTTAACGCACCCATTGCAGGGATTAACGGATCTACTTTAACAGTTAAAAGAATGATATCTACAACAATTTCTAATCCTAATAAAGATTTCGAAACAGACATTGAATTTCTAATAGTGCCAAAAATTACAGATCTCACTCCTTCAAAACAAATAGATATATCAAAATTAGATTTACCCAAGAATTTAACTTACGCGGATCCTGAATTTAATGAGCCTCGGAAAATAGATTGCTTAATCGGAGGTGAACATTTTTTATCACGTGTTAAAATCAAATGAAATTAAATTAAAACATGAAAATATTATTTTACGCGAAACAGTATTCGGTTGGAAAGGTTCGATAAACGAAATAGAAATTCTAAATAAGTTGCACTGCTGTTTGGCAATAAATGATCATGATTCTTTGAAAAGTGATTTAGAAAGATTTTGGGATCTAGAATCCTTAGGTATAAGAGATGATCCAAAACTAGATTCTCATGATGATGTTTTACAAAAATTTAATGAAACAATAACTTATAGGGATAATCGCTACGAAGTGTGTTTACCACGGATTTCTAATTCATTTGATCCAAGTAATAATTATGCTTGTTTCTACGTTGATGATTTGATTACTGGAGCAAATGAAGTTGAAGAAGCCTTCCGAATTTCTTCTAACGCTAAAGAAGTAATGCAGGAAGCTGCTATGAAGTTTAGAAAATGGAATTCCAACGAGTCAAGCCTAATGAATAGATGGAAGAACGAAAACTTTGATACTTACCCACCAGCTTCTTCAGAGGAATTGAATGCCAATTCAGTGAAAATATTAGGTATTGCTTGAAATACTGTAGAAGACTGTCTGATAGTGGAAGTGAGAAATCTATTAGAATTCTTTAAAACGAAGAATAATACGAAACGATTCATTTTACGAGCTGCTGGGAAGATATTCGATCCTACAGGACTCAATTCACCATGTGAATTAAGCGTATCTTACAAGAATTATGGCGGCTAAATGTATCCTGGGATGAAAAGCTTCCAACAGATTTAGAAGAACAGTGTACTAAGTGGTGCACGGAACTTCCTCAACTTGCAGAATTGAAAGTTCCAAGATTTATCCTGGACAATATCTTCAATAAACAAGTGGAAATATACTGCTTTTCCGATTCCAGCAACAAAGCTTATGGTTCAGCAACTTACCTTAAAGTTTATAAGCATAATGGGGTAGAAGTAAATCTTGTTGTTTCAAAAAGTCGAGTTTCACGTGTCAAGAAACTGACCTTGCCTAGATTAGAGCTAATGGGAGCTCTTCTCGCATCACGCTTAGCTGACAAAATAAAAAAGATCATTGAAGAAAAGGCTACAACCAAAGTTTACCTCTGGATCGACTCGCAGATTATGTTACACTGGATCAAAGGCTCTCCAAGAAAGTGGAAACCATTTATAGCCAACAGAGTGATAGAGATTCAAGCCCTGACTGATGTCAAATCATGGTATCACTGCTTAGAACAATCCGTCAGATCTGGTTACTCGAGGAGAAAATGCTAGTTTCTTGATCCAGAATTCTATTAGGTTGGTGCGTATGAAATGTCGGATTCTCTTTACATGCGGACGTTTTCCTCCCTGTTTTCGTTATACTTTTGTATTTGGCATAACCTCATTCATACTCGTATTGTCCATTGCCAGAGACTCATTTCAGCAAAATAGGTTTTCTCGAAGGTCTTCCCTTTTTTATTTCTTTTGAGTTTATTGCCGATATGAATTCTGCTGACATTCGCGTCATTTTCTTATATGAGTACAAACTTGGTAATAGTGCTGCAAAAGCTGCACGCAACATAAACCAAGCGTTTGGGGAGAATACGGTTAACGATCGGAAAGTGCAGCGTTGGTTCGAAAAATTTCGGACTGGCGATTTTTCACTGCAAAATAAGCCGCGCGGAAGACCCAAAACGTCTGTGAAGAATGATGACCTGAAGGCTCTAGTGGAAGCGGATCCAGCCGTATCCACGAGGGAACTTGCTATCAGGATGAAAGTTGACCATACAACGATATTGAGACACCTTTCTGAGATTGGCAAGGTTAAGAAGATGGACAAGTGGGTACCGCACGCACTGACAGAGCGAAATAAGCTGGATCGGTTAAACGTATGCTCATCATTGCAGCATCCACCATATTCACCGGATCTCTCGCCGACCGATTTTCATTTTTTCAAGCATTTAGAGATGTTTTTAAGGGACAAACACTATGAAAATGAAGACAGTCTAAAAAACTCGATATCAGAGTTTATTAATTCTAAAGACCAAAAATTTTTTAAGACAGGCATCTACGCTTTAAAATCTCGTTGGGAGAAGTGTATTGAAGCGAATGGAGCATACTTTGATTGAATAAACAGCTTTTGAAGAAAGATATGCAGTTTTATACAATCACTTAAGAATCCGACATTTCATACGCACTAACCTAATACTTGGTTTCATGGACCAACATTTCTGTTACAAGATGACAAAGATGAGCCCATTTCAGGTAATAGTAAATTAAAATCTTTAAATCCTTATATTGATGAAGAAAATATTCTTAGAGTTGGAGATAGATTAAATAATTCAAATTTTGTTAAAGAAAAGAAAAATTCAATCATTCTTCCTAAGTCTAATAAACTAACTATAATTATCCTAAAATTTTATCATGAGAAATATTTGCATGTCAATCCACAGTCCTTATTGTATTGTGTAAGACAAAGGTTTTGGCCACTTAATGGTAGAAATTTGTGTAGGAAAATAGTGCATGAATGCCTGATATGTTTTAAAAATAAGCCAAAAAATGCAGAATGAAATGATGGGCAATTTGCCTAAAGAAAGAATTGAACAGAGTTATCCCTTTAATGTTACAGGTATTGATTTCTGTGGTCCATTCTATGTTAGATTTAAAAATCAAAGAAAAGGAACACTTAATAAAGTATATGTAGCAATTTTTATTTTTTTTTAGTTACTCGAGCAGTTCATTTTGAAATCGTAACTGATTTGTCATCTGAAGCCTTTCTAGCTTCTTTCAAGCGATTCATCGCTAGAAGAGGCAAATGTTCTAAAATATTCACTGACAATGCAAAAACATTTATTGGGGCAAATAAAGAACTGAAAAAATTTAATAATATTCTGAAAAAATCCTAATAATAAATTAGGTAATTTTTTCTTGGATGAAAATATTAATTGGAAATTTATACCTTCTAGATCATCTAATTTTGGAGGTCTTTGGGAATCAAGTGTAAAGTCCTTTAAATATCACTTAAAGCGCGTAGTAGGAAACAACAACTTCACTGTAGAAGAATTTTTAACTATAGTTATTCGAATCGAAGGAATGTTAAATTCTAGACCCCTTACTCCATTAAGTTCTGATTTGGATGACTTCGAAACACTTAGTCCAGGTCATTTTTTAATTGGCAGACAGTTAAAAAGCATTAATGAACCCAATTTAACTAATATAAAAGAAAGTAATCTTAATAGATGAAAAAAAAACAACAAAGGCTACTCAACAGTTATGGGATCTCTGGAGAAGAGATAATTTAATTAAAGAAGATAATCTTCCTATTAATAAATATTTAATTGGTAGAATAGAACAGGTTTTTCCAGGTAATGACTCTAAAATAAGAGCTGTAAACGTAAGGTTACCAAATGGTACAATTGTAAAACGTAACGTCAGAAGCTTAAGCATTTTACCTATAAATTAAAAAATAGTTATCACTGTTGAAAATGCAACAAAATGATTTGTTTATTATTCATATATATTATACATTTCATATATTTCTCATGTATATGGTAATGTGTGTTTATTGTATTGTATAATGTTTATGTAATCAAGTGTTAAACATTCGAATTTTTCAAATATTTGGAACAATTAATTGCATAATGTTAATTATATTTCGATGTAAATTCATGATATTGTTTTGAAATTAACATTTCAAACCGGGGGAGTATGTTAAGATCTCCCTTATCATATAGATGGCGCTCCTACTCACCAAGTGAGGGAGCTGTTTACGTAATTTTGTAAGAGAGTAGCTGTAGCATTGGAAGGTGACAGACGGGCCTGCCGTCGGTCTTCCGATATCCCTCTTTAATGTTTTGTTATGTTTGAATAAATGTTGTTTTTATTAAAGTATACAGTCCACTTGAATTCATTAGTTTGTAGGACAGCTCCTACAAGGAACATACAGCTTTAAACAGGTTATGGGCCACTAGAACATCCCTGTCCTAGTGGTTTACAATCTACTTAAAGCTGCAAGTTCCAAGGAGTAAATCGAGCTTATGAGTTGCTGAACAAAAACCACAAAGGTTATTCACTTACAAATGAGAACTCGACATCATCTTTTGGCGACTTTTAATTTAAGAAATCAAAGGATTCGATCGGTATTGCTCGTTTCTATTTGACATTGAAAATTTAGTTGATGTTTTTTTGGGATTCAGCGAAGATTTTCCATATTTAGTCTTAGCGTCATGTTAAAACACAGTTATTGCCAGAGAACCCAAATGGGATAGCTAAGCACTTTCATTTGGTAAAATATTCCACAAAATATGTTTAAATATCAGTAATTGTTTCACCAAAAATTGTTAAGTATAGGGTAAATCTTTTAACACAACAGTTATATGATCGAGAAAATCACACGCCATATTAAACGTTTTTCATTATTTCAAACAATATGCTTTTTGTCATTTACATGAATTCACATTGTTTGACTGGAAATTTTTTTTCAGATTCTTTCTATAAAGACTCAAACTTACCATGCATTTTTTTCGTGTCTGTTTTCTGTAAGGCTTATATCCTCCTTATTTTGCACCCATGCATTGATGTTACGCAATGATTTTTATCACTTTTTCTTTCCTTATCCCTCTTTTTGAGCAGTACATATGCATTTTTAACGGAAATTATAAATTTCTAATAAGTATACAAAATATAGCATGTTTTTTTCCTAATCACATTTCATTAGTCTTATAATTTCAAAATAACCTAATTAATCTTGAAGTGCAAAATGCGTGATGCGAAGTAAAGAGATTAATATTTTTCAATTAAATCTAAAAAACTTATTTACTGTTAAAATATTCAATTAAAAGACGAGAAAAAGAAAAGGAAACAGGACTAAAAATGTTTTGTACAGTACATATAAAAATAATTATAGAGAAGAGATTCTATGAACTAAATAAGAATTATTTTTAAACTAATTTTTACTTGTTCCGCAACATTGCTGATTTCTGTAGCGGCATCCACTGCTGAACAACCAAACCCGACAACAACCACTCGTTCTTTCGTGAAGCTTTCGAATGTCCTGAGTAATTTCGAATGGAGTATTCTTCCTTTAAAATTTTCTTGCCCTGGGAATGTTGGCATATTTGGATATCCGAACTGTCCACTACACACAAACACTCCATCGTAGACGTCGGTTCTAATTTTGTTGGTCACCAAATTCTTCACAGTTACAGCCCACTTCCCAGTTGTATCATAGTCGTCGTTTTTGCGGACTCTAATGACTTCGGTGTTGAAAGTCATGTGCTTCAGGACATCGAAATGATTGACATAATCATGAATCATTTCAAAAATTTTTTTGTGCGATAGGTAATTAGGGACATCTTTTGGTGGTGGAAAATCACTGATGGCAGACATTTCTTTGCTATTATTAGCTACCGTTGCTAATGTAATTGCAGCTAATCCTAAGAATAAAAAAGATCTTAAAATTTTTTCCAACATTAAAAAACTGAATTTAAATACAGAAAATAGTTAAGAGAGAAATTATTTCCTTTATCATTAATTTACTGTACTATATAAACACTGCTAATATATGCTTGTTGTTTAGAAATAATAAAATAATTGGTAAACATAATTTTAGAGTATGAAAAAAAAATTGGTTAAAATATGCCTACTGGAATTATGTATATTGAAATGGTAACACTTTATTTTAAAAATCATGCTAAAATATTATAAAATAAAAAAATTAAAGCTGATACACTAGTATGCTATTATCTAATTTTACAAAGAAAAAAATTTAATAATGAATGATTTAACCTTTTACAGTTTTTTAATGGAAAAATGATTTGAAGTAAACACTATTAAAAAATGAATATGTGTAAAAACGCTAATTTTTTTAAGAAAATAAAAAAGCTCTACTGAAACTCATGAAACTAATTTTTTTTATAAAATAACATTCAATTTGGTTTGGTTTCATAATAATTTACTAAGTAAGTTCCATGATTTTTTCTTACAGTGAATCATCAATTTAGAATATAAGAAAAATTAGTCGATTTTTTAATATATACCACATGCTTTTGATTGGTAACAAAAATTTCAACCCATCTGTTTCATTGTTATTTACTTAGGAGTATGTTTTATGTGTTTTTTCTTGAATTAGTAATGGTCATTTTCGAAAGAAATAACTAAATATATATCTTTTGATTTATATTTTGTTGATGTTTCTGTTGCCCAAAAACATGATATTACAGTTGCATCTCAATATAGACCTCACAATTATTGATTATCCTCCCATCGAAGCAAAACACCGCAGTCATCAGTAACCTCATCTTCCGACAAAATAATGAAATTTTAAGTCTCTAGTTGTTAGAAGGGACCAGATTTGAGATAACTGTTTAAAATCTTAAGATAAGCAAAAACAATAAATTTACTTGGGAGGAGGGAAAAAAAGGTTACAAGCTGCAGAATTTGAAAAGTAGTTACTGTAGCGGAAAAATATTTCTTCTCCCGAGGGAAGTGGAGGTTATTACGTGTCTGGTTGTGGTTGTCCAGGTTTTCAAATAGTTCTCAGACGCGTCAGAACGGTTGAAATGGTAAGACGCTTGGGGCACGTTGAAAGAAACAAAACTGATTTTTTCCGGCATAATTGGTCACATATTTTTCTCCGATTTTTGACTCAAGTTATCGACATGAAATTGTTGAAAAACATGTTTTCGTACTTAATATACATGGTAAAATCTTATGCATGAAACAGAATTCACATTTTATCTCTGCAGAGTTTTTAGTATTAATAAGCGATTTTATTGTAATATTCTATAACATTTTCATTATTATATTTTATTTAGATATTCATAGAGAAGGCAAAATATAAATAAATATTATTTTTCAAGTAAAATATAATATTATAAAAAGTAATTTTGTATGGTAAAATAAAGAAGGAAATAAGATTTTACAGGACAAACCTAAAGGGAATGGACTCCACATATCTTTAATTATAGAACAATTGTAACCAAAATTGAATTTAACTGCAGTATAAAAGTAATTAATAATATTTTAAAGAAATAAAAAAACTGGATTATTTTAATAAACTTTAGAAAATTTTTAAAAACATGGAATCTGAAATTTATTTTTTATAAATTATTATATTCTCTTACCATCAACGTCATCTTCATGATATCTCCATGTCCCACCGTAAAACCCAGTCTTTTCGAAGCATACAGGTTCAATTCCTTCTTCCTTAAGAGATTTGATGCTGCAAATACCGCACACTCCTCCACCAATCACAGCGACACGTTTGGAATGTTTCCCTTTCATATTTGATCTAAATTAGAAAAAATAACACGTGTTACTAATTGGATATAAACATAAAATAAGAATATGTGTAAATACAACTATCAAATTATGTACAAATCAATATTAAAATTATCGCGTTTATATTCCTGGAATCAAAAAATAAAATAAAAACCACACACACACATATACATAGTTTTACACAAATTTTGTCTTCTTAATAATACTTTTGTTATTTGTAAATAACGTGTTTAACTACCTAAATTTAATATTTTATAAATTTGTAAGGAATTCATAGCATATAACGCTTTAAAATATCTGTAAAAAAGATATTCGTAGAGAATGAATGTTCGACATTGAATATACAAATATATTGAACTCAAAATCGAACCATTATTATTTTAAAAACCTATATCCCTAATTTAATTTAATTACATAATTTAAGTTGCTGAGGATTTTTTTTTATTTGGTGTCATTTTTTGCGAAAAATATATCCTTAAATGGTTTTTAAAAAGATATGCAGTGGAGATAATTTCAACGTCCATCAATGTCAAATGCCTATTTTTTGCACAAAAGAAGACTAATGAAGAAACCACATTAACTGAACTTGAGGTCAGGTAGAAGAAAAGCAAATTTTTGATTTAGGCTTGTGAGGTGTTGTTCTTTTTATCAGAAACAGAGGGGAGGCATTTATTTTTATACAAATGTTGTAGACAAGTCATTCAAAAGAATAGTTGTGCAATAAGTAATAGCTTCTAAATAAGTGTTTTTTTTAAATAACTTACTAACAATAAAAGGCAATATTTTGTGAACAAAGGATTCAATAATCACTTAATTGTGCTACTTTTAAGAAATTATTCTTATTCACTCACACTATTTGTTTAAATTATGCGTATAGTGAGAATACTTTAATTTACATATGTACATTATAAAAAATGAAATTTCTTTTGTTAAACTAATAAAAAATTTTAATTTGAAAAATAATGCAAACGTCATTACTGAATGATATTTTCAGATAAAGAGGGAAACACATAACATTTAAAATAATAATAAAATACAAACATAAATGTATAATTAATTAAATATTGCTTCTGCTTATCGTTGCCGTGTTTATACTTGAAAAAATAATTGTGTATACAATACTTTGTAAATGAGACGTTCTACTTTACTGAATAATTATAGGAGATTTACGTAAATAGTTATTGAAAAGTGATTAAATTAGCTGAATGAAGTATATAAATTAAATTGTCAACGGTGTATCATGCTTGTACACAGTTTATATTATAATTGATTTAAAAGGATACAATATGTTATAGCCAGATATCTAGTTTGGGTTATATATGTTCCACCCGGAGATTACTTAAAGCTAAATTGTTTTTCATTACTTTTGAACACAACGTTATAAATTTTGCACATGTAAACGTAAGTGACTTTATCGAAGTTTTTCATGTTACTTGTGATTCCATATGGCTGATTATAAGCTCCTCACAAATTAGTGAATAAGAGGTAAAAGAAGATATATTAATTTCAAAATAGTTAATCATAAAATAAAACCAAAATAATTCCTTTTTGTCTTAAAACTCAATCTGATATTTGCAAACTACGAATAATCTAATGAATTATAATTTATTTTGTAGCAGGATGATTAAACCCTGCATAAGAAACTTTGAATAAAACATATTTTACATGTGCAAATCAAACGCCCAAAATCTATGATTATTTATGCAAAGATAACTCAGTTAAAATTGAATTTACATTTGATTTAGTTATTTACATTTTAAATAGTACAAAAATTAGAAAGTTTAATCTGATTAAATCCTTTTATTAAAATGATTTCGTCAATACTTCATGTACGAGATACTATCAAGGAATACTTTTGATTGGAAATAAATTTAAAATGTTTTGAAGAGATGAAAGTATAAATTCAAAAAAAAGCATTTAATTATAAAAAAAAAAACATTCTCTTGCATTCCTATTTTAATATACAGTAAGAATTAAAAAAGAATTAAAGAAGTAAGAATTAAAGAAGAAAATATGAAAGCGAATTTTTTTGAAATAAAATTTTTATAGTTTTAGCAATAACTGTAGTACAGCTATTAAAAAAAATAATAAAAAACTCAAACTCTCTGATGAAAGGCGTTTTACACTTAAAACTTATGTATCGAAATATCAAGTAATTCTATCCGTATCATTAGAGCCAACATTGACCTAGAACTAGATAATTCATCACAACACAAATGTATAAGTAGGACAACACAACACAAGGGTTTTGCAAATATAAGAAAGAAAATTAATTTTCTTTCTTTACTTTTTTAAGAAATCTTACTAACTTTCAAGTACTCATGAGAATTCTTTGGAAGATTAAATTATGCATTTTGCTGAAATATGTATTTAAAATGATTGGTAAAAAATGTATTGTTTGTGAAATTAAAATAAATCCTCAAAATGAAAAGGGTTTTTTTTTTATTTAAGCAGCCCAGATGAATATTAAAAAAATATCCTGAAATTGCTTTCAATTCCTCGAAATCCTATTTTTTAGAATTCTCAATTAATGCCCATCGCTAAAAGATATTTCATGGTATACGATTTTGTAAAAACAACAATTCACTAAAAGAAAAACTTGAAATTCAATTCACTTCACTTAATCATCGATTATTTTTTATTTAATCTTCACATTTTATGCATACAATTGTATTTATGCATATAATTGTAATTTGCGAACTGAGGTACTTACTCCTATTATTAGTTAAAGGGATTCACACATGGGTATTCTATGATTCAATGAGAACTGTTGTGTTATTATATTCATTAAGAGTAGAAATAAAACTTTTTTTATTAATTCACAATCTGTAATCAATAAAACTTTCCTTTATCTTTCTTTATTTTACACATAAAACGTTTTAAATTTATATTTTAAAAACTAATTTTAGAAATTTTCAAGTATGTTCTAATTTAATTTAAATTTTCCATTGCATTTGCACTGACTGAACTATTTCATTAAGCTGAATTTCCTTATCTTAATGAAATAGTTCCATTTAGTATTAGTTTTAAAATGAAATAAAATTATAAAATTTCATTGTTCTTTTGTATAAATATTATAGTATGTATAAATATTTTGTATAAATTTAATGAATTTTATGTTGACTTAAGTGGTAAAAGATAGAAAAAAAATTTTGCGATTTATATTTATAATAAGATTTTTAACAAATCTACGCTTTCCAAAACAAGAATTTGTTCATTTATCTATAATAATAACATTAGAAACTAATGCATTAAATTTTAACAAATTGATGACATATTAAAAGAGTTTATTTAGTACTTTTTGCTAAAAACTTTATTTGTTAAAGCACTAAGCATTAACTATTATCTTAAAAAAGTAATGATATATTTAGCTTATAGTGTTTCAATATTTATTTTTTAAGTATTATAACTTTCCAGATAGCAAAAAAGTATATGCTGGAACTATCCAATGACATTTGGTCATAAAAAATTAAGCAAAAGTAATAAACTCCTTTTCCTCATCCAAGTGAAGATTTTGAAATGCATATTACGTATTCTGCGATTTACCTTAATCATGCTTTCATTTTATTAAGGTTCGCAAATATTTATCTACGATAAAATAAATTTCACGGATGACTATTTGTAATATACACAAAATTATATACAATGATCTATGAAATTTTTAAATAAATATTGGCAATACTTTAATTTTAGTGAATTTTTTAACCATAGTATTGATATCTCTCATGAGATTTCCGTAAAATAGTAATAATTAAATATTTTGACTGCGGGTTGAAAATCACAGCTATTTTATATATGCTTAAGTAAACTTATTCAACAACATTAAGATTTCACCCTGGAAAAATGAAAAGTATGAGCCATCGCAAACTCAGAATAAATGCATTCGCTAACTATTTAAAAATTCCGTTTAATTAATCTGTCTTTTTAAGTTTATAACAACCGTAAAATCACATAAGAATTCTAAAAAACAATACTTGAAAAAAATAACAATTTCGGTTATTTACTTAGAAGGAGACAGAAGGGAATGTAAAAATGTTAAAAGTATGAAAAAAAAAGTTACCTTTCAACTAGTTTTTATTTTTTCCAACGTAACCGCGCAACTGGTTGAGAAGCAGCGATCACAACATCCCCTCTATTCGGAGGAAGGAAGAAGAAACCTTATGAGAGAGCCACTTAAGATCGTTTTGACCACACTCTAGTTGGGTCGGTCTGTTGACTTGCGCAGCGACATCTTGTGCAATAGACGTGAATTAATGCCCCCTCTTTCTGAATCTGACGATAATCCAGATATCGAATTAATTATCCCTGTTGTTTTTCTCGTACAACCGGCTTAGCACTGTTTTTCGTGCACTTTTTTTCTCTTGCGTTTCGATAATTTGTTCTTTTATTCGCGCCGTACATTCTGGAAGAACGAAATGAGAATTTCACAACCTAAAAGATATTTTTTTATAACAAATCATCTTTCACGCTCTTTTAATTCAGCTAGAGTTCAATGATTTTGAAACTTTCTTACTCATGTAATTATTTTCTCGTTTGATTTCCGTTCAGTTGGTTTGGTTTGGTTTTTTGCGCTCATCGGTCATTTTTTGCACACGAGGGTTAATGAGACCTTGCTTTCCGTTCAAGAGACGCATCAGTGAATTTATACAAACTCGACTACAATTTTCTCAAAATAAATGATAACTATTAATATCAGTTTACGCTTTATTCAAACTGTACTACATATTAATTTTAATATACAAAGTATAAAATCAGACTTAATAAGGCTATATAAACTACTTAATTTAAGAATCGTATTAACTAGTTAATGCCCAAAGGCAATGAGTGCTATTTTCGGATCTCCACACGTACTAAATCATAAATGATTCTTAGTTGGGTGTTTAAAGAATTTCTCATACTTTTTAATTCCCGGGCATCTGTCAGGGCAACTAAGAGGCCGATCAAAGGTGAACTTCTCAGAGGGCGAAACGACTGGAACACGTACGCACTAGATTAAAAAAAATATCTTAGTATAAAATAACTTCCAGTAAATGCTGCCAGATTCATAAAATATTACTTTTCCTTAAGGAAAAAAGAAATTTATTTGCAAAATTATTGTAACTTCTCAATTAGATACTTGATTTTTCCTTAGAATAGAATAATAATAATACAAAATGTTATTACTCTATTCTAAGCAATATTTAATTATAGGGAATTAACACATTTTTAATGGTAAGTAATATTTTTTATTCCTTCTGCCAAAATAATTTTGTTTGAAATTAAGCTAATAGAAACAATAATTAGCGATAATCAATGTGGGTTCTTCATATTTAATGTTATTACGCTCTTATATTTTTTCAAACGATTCCGATTATTTTTTGAACCAAGCAAATTTCCAAACTATAATTAAGTAAACAAACTTCAGAGTATAACATGGTTTGATACACATTCAAATATGCTTACAACTTTAATAATTGAGAAGTATTTGGCATATTCGTTAAGAAAATATTAACAGTAAAATGACATACATTTTCAGTATTTTGCTTTGTTAAGTTTTACTTAGTTTTAAAACTTAAAATTTCGTTTAATTTAAATATGTTACAATGATTTTAGTTTTTCTTGGAAATAAAACTATTTGGTATGAAAAATTATGTTTCACCTTATACTATACAGATTTAGCAAAAATAAAATTTCTATAACACTGTACTACAAACGTTCTCGATGTCTACCTAATTAAAAGTTTTGTAATTAATGCACACAAAGTTCCCATAATAAAATAACTGCATAGTCATAAAAAATCCCATAAATCACTGTTTAATAAGAAAAAGTTAACTGTGAAACATTAATTGAGACATTAATTTCATTCTAAAATTTTTAATAACCAATATTTATTTTCTCCCATTTTCTATCTGATAGATTTTTTTAGGTATTTCGTTCGCATATATTTTATTATACATTGCTTTTAGTCAGTCAATACACAGTTGAACACAAAACAAGTAAATATTTAAATCAAATTTGAAAAATTCAATTTTTGATTTAAATATTGTGAAAACACTGTGAATACACAAGACAAAATCTCTTGTTTTAAATGCAATGCAACGTAAAATGGATAAATTTCATGATAATTTCAAATGCCACATTCATAATTCATTGAGAATCATTTTTCTAAGTAGTCTATAATTTCATTTCATTTATACATAACGTCTTGAACTATGTTTGTGATAGCATATTAATTAGTTCATTTTGCATAATGATGATTATAATATTAATTATTTTGGTATTTTAATTAGATAAGCTAAATATAATGTCAATCAAACAATTTCAAAATCTATATACATTATTTTAAATTATTTGCTGTGTAATGCAAAATTATCTCATTTTCAAATCACTCACACTGATAGTGTGTTCGCTATCAAACTTTATTGTGAAGTCTGTTTGGTTGATATTTTCGATATCAACCTCATAGACCTCACAGCATCCAAATTAGTAAACTACATAAAATGAAATTAGTTTATTAAGCATTCGAAGTATGACTTCGTGTTGCCGATAAATTGAAGCACAAAGTTTTTGCTAAATTTCCTTTTTGAATGCTAATAGCTTAAAACTGTATTGAAAGGCATTTCGATATTCACCCCTTAATTTTACCTTCAATGAGAGTTTCTTTTAGATGGTGGGTCATATATATATATATATTATATTATATTATATTATATTATATTATATTATATTATATTATATTATATTATATTATATTATATTATATTATATTATATTATATTATATTATATTATATTATATTATATTAATATTATATTATATTATATTACATTATATTATATTATATTATATATTCACCTGTTGCAAGGGAAGAAGCTGGAAAACTTCTAAGATCTCCCCACGACAGATGTGCATGCAATAGTCAGAAGCGCAATATTCATATCACATTTTTCAACAGTGATCTGGATCCGGATCTATACTTGATACATTTTAGGTTTTCTCCTTTGCGACATGCAAATACAGTCCACTATAAATATACGACATACGGCTCCTGGAAAGCATTTCGCGGTATATCTTCAATTGTTTCTATATTCTTCGACTGTTGGGCTGCATTGCACGTTGTTAAATATATAGTGGGCAGTATTCACGTATCACAAGGGAAGAAACCTGGAAAACTCTTAACTATCTCTATCATCAATTTGTTACAAGATCTTTTCCTCTTATTTATATAATTCATGAAGTAAAATTTTGTTTCTTTGCATATTGAATAAAATTTAAATATTACTGAGAGAAGACTTATATTCTTTGTATAACGATAAAAAATTAATAGCAAAAATATTTATTCCATCTGTGTCAGACAAGAGTGAAATACGCTTGTCAAGAAATACTCATCATACAGTTTTCGTTTTACTATTGGTTTTTTTACATACCTGAGAAATACAATTTGTTGTTTTTAATCAAATTCTGAATTCAATTCAAATTAGCATGCAGAGCTTGATTTGATATTTTGAGACAAATAATAGAAATGATAAACTCATTTTTGAAATTCAGTCACCATAGTATTTATTTTAAGGCTTTTAATTTAATAACTTCAAACCTTTTAACAAAGTTTCAGGAAAAAATTTTCATTTTTATATTTCCTTAGTTTTATTTGAAAATAAAAATTGATTCCAAAAATATTATTTATGTCTGGATGAGCGAGAGAATAAAATACAAGACAGTATAAACAAATGAAAATTCAACAAATGAAAATGAATGAATGAATGTAGGAAATAAATTTTCTCTATAATGACTGTTACATTAGACTAAAATCCAAATTTATGAAAATAAGGACCTGAAGAGAGCTTCACACACACACACACACACACACACACACACACACATACATATATATATACACACACACACACATGTGTGCGTACATATATATATATATATATGTGTGTGTATATGTATGTATGTGTGTATGTGATGTGTGTATGTGTGTGTGTGTGTGTGTTTGTGTGTGTGTGTGTGTGTGTGTGTGTGTGTGTGTGTGTGAGGTGAGCTACTTAATAGCCGACGTCATTATTTCAAGTGACTACTCCAGAAGGGGCTCGAGAAGTGCGACAACTTCTCCAGCGAGCGAGATTAAGCTGAAAGATTGAGACACAAAAAAAGACGTTACGTTTGATAGCAGCAAGACGACTGCTCCTTCCCCCATAACTTTAACCCTCAATTCATTTTTATATGAGTAAGATGATTACTTGTAAATATCCCAAACATGTACACAGTTGTATTTGTAAATATGTGTTAATTAAACATTAGGCTATATAAGAATTGTTAATTAATTAAATAACGCCTTGACCACTCCCCTTCCTATATATATATATATATATATATATATATATATATATGTATGTATGTATGTATATACATACATTAAATTTTGTAAAATTTGTAACATATTGAAATTATCAGAGTCCATAGATGTTAGATGTAATAAGTTAGTATTTGCAGTATCTACTATGAGCTACAATAAGTGTTACTGTTCAGTTAAGCATTCAGTTAATCATGGCATTCAACAGATTTTGAATGTCCAAATGTCAACTTGAAGTACAGCATTTTATACTTTTTGTAAGCGCACCCGAAGTGTATCTATAAATATTACAAGACGAGGATTACGAGACATATATAAAATAAATCTCTCATAAGTTCAGAAGGCCAAATATTCGGTGAATAAGAAAATCGTTGTACGTGTTCTGCTGAAAAGATGTCTTGAATGTCATTTTCAATGTATAAATAGCCAGTATCCTGCTGAACGTTAACTTTAAGAATGCCTTGAAGGAAAGGGAAGGCTTCAAATGCATTATTTCACGGTTGTGCATGCTGCTGATAAGATTATAAGTGACTCTTAACAGCTATGTTCGTCCATGAAGCGCAGTCGCATGCCAGAACATAACTTGGGTGTTCGTTCACTATGACATTTGATAATACAATCCGAAAGTTATCGGTAACCGGCGTATCGTCTAATACCAATGCGGCCATCATGGTACTATAAATTAAAACAAAGTTCGGTGGAAAAATAACTTGTTGCTAATCAGCTCTCAAATTTCTATGCTCTTGAGCTCACTGCAGCCCCAGGTGTAGCTGGTTTTGCATCATAATTATCGTGTACAACGAATTCTCTCACGCATTGCATGGTACAATAAACATCTACAAATTGATGAAATAGACAGTGATACACGTGTAACAATAGAACTCGAGCCACCAACTGTCTTGATGAAACTCTATCTTCCATCATCGCCATGCACACTAGGTGTGTATCATTGCACGTTGATATCATTTTTAAGAATTCCCTATTGTATTTTCAAATTGTCCGGTTCTCATAGGCATACAGCTAAATCCCATCACAGTATTGCTGTTATGCAATACATTTGTTGCTATTGCAGAATAAGGAAATACTCCTGATTCTCGCTTATTTGGATTATGAGAATTGTAAAAATGTCAACCACTTTCATCGAGGACGCAGAGTTACGTTTTGCCTACCGTTTACCACCACTATAGACAAAAGTCCCACTACAATCCTCTGGTTTCAATAGCACTTTTGACTACATTTCCTACGCATGCGTTGTGACTCTGAAAACGTAATCATTTGTATAAAACACTATAATTCACCTTTTCTTAAAATTTCAGCTCAATCAGAACATTTCTTTATTATATTGCATTTTTTTACAAACACGAATTCATCAATATATAAGACTTTTATGACTATATGCAGGTATGTATAAACTTATACCTATGAATTAAAAATAATATAAAATATTTTGGGGAGGAAAGTGTGTGTTTATCATAATACCACTATAACAAATCATCATCTCAGTTCAACCGTGAAAAGTTTACTCTTTCCTTAAATCTCTCTTCTAAATCTCATTTCCTTTGTGTGCCATTTTTTTATAGTAACACAATGGCTTGGGAAGATGACTATCAGTTGACAAAATGCCTGAGAGTGTGGTGCATGACCTAACGGTTGCATTTTTCCTTGAACAGGATCGTTAACATTGAAAAATTAGAGTATCTCATAATGTTGGACTTATCATGTGTTTGAGTTTTCTGAACAGAGCTAATGTAAAAAGTCACTGAATAATTTGCTTACTCTCACAGAAAACTAAAATATTATTCGTATGAATCACTTGTTTGAAAACAAGCTATGATAGTTATAGTTCTCTTACCATGAAATGAGCCTAAAATTTGTATACAAGTAAGGATGGTATTTAAAATGTATTTAAAAATTGAGGTCAAATAATGTATCAGTCTTCAATATTTTATGAATCATTTCATTCAAATATATTTCAAGTATAATGATACTGGGAATCAAAAGTGTCCATTCACTTGTTTAAGTCAGGGGATACTTTAATTTCCATCTAACTCAAGCGTAATTCTTAGAGCTTTCGAGTAATAATATTTTGTATTATTTAACACAAAAAATAGAAAAATTTCTTAATCCAAAAATAAGTCACATGATCCAAGAATGTAATTATTAAAATATTAATTATATGGCATTTAATTTATAAAGAGTTTAGCTTATATTTATCATAGCCAAAGTCCCTTTTAATCTTTCATCCAAAAAATACTTAAAATATGTTATTTGGATGTTAAATAAAATTATTTTTCTGTAAATCATAAAAAGCATTAATTTCTTCTTTTATATTTTTCTATATTTCAGCAGACATTTTGCCATCATTTATTAAGAAAAAAAAAATCTTTTTTCTTTTTTTACTTTAATTATTCATTCTCCTTTTCTAAACCAATTAATAAACTTTTAAAATTTAATGATTATTTTTTATACAATTTTCAGAGATTATGTATTTTAAGTTTGAGTTTCAGTTTAAATGATGAAATGGTCAGCTACAAATGACATCATCGGCCTACGAGCATTACGGTTTTCATTTGTCTCGGGATCAAACCCTGAAATTTTCAGCTACAGAAAATATCCGCTTATTTACAAATCCACAACGTTTAAAAATAAAACTTTTTTTGAGTTTATATAAAATTCTGAAACATGTGCTTATTATATACAATATGGTTCCCATTTTGATATTTCATTATTTTAATGTAAAATAATAATACGTCTCATTTTTGTAGGAACAATTATTAGGTTTTTAAGTATTTGTCTTATTTATTTGCAACAAGAAAACAAAATTATTAAAGCTTTTAAGTTCTAACACTTTTTCGCAATTTTTTAAAATAAAAGATAAGGAAAACTTCTTGAGAAACAAAGCACAAATTACTTAAGATGAAAATTAGATCACACCCGCAAACAATAACGAAAGGAATGATTGCAAAATACATAAATCGACAATTTTTATTTTTGTGAATGGAAAAGACGTAAAAAAAGGAAATATTTCCTTTCTCATGCGCAATACAAAAGCAATTTACCTAACTTTATTTTAAAACCAATTATTTATGACGTCTGATCAACGCAGTATGGTCTAAATGACTTAAGAATACAATGCATTCTGATATTCCAAGAAGCGTGGTATTTGTCTTAAAAACAAAAGATATATTCTAATGATTGTTGTGTGACAACTCCGCACAAAGTAGCACTTTCATCCTATACTTTAAATTCCAATTTGTTTAAGGCCATTTCCTTCCGGTAAATTACTGTTTCTTACATCAATGCAATTTGCGTACGTTAATTACCTAAATGATACTCTTGCTGGCAGATATGTTTAATCATTTTTTTAATAATATGTAGACCTGTATTATAAACTCGTATGTATTTTTGTAAAGCTGATATATTTTTCAATTACTACTTTTACTTACGCCATTTAAAAAAGAAATCTTTGAAGAAAGCGATTTCTATTCTATAGTCACTTGACCCATGTATGGTAGTTATTTCAATAAAACCAAGAAACGTATGTATGTTAACCCAGAAAAATGAAAATTTATTATATATTAATTTGATTTAACTTATCATTTATTATATTAAATCGCAACATTAATGGTATTTTACTTCCTTATATATATATAACAA
This sequence comes from Latrodectus hesperus, assembly GCA_037975125.1. Classification (NCBI taxonomy): domain Eukaryota; kingdom Metazoa; phylum Arthropoda; class Arachnida; order Araneae; family Theridiidae; genus Latrodectus; species Latrodectus hesperus. The sequence goes on along the minus strand of CM075854.1, from coordinate 58,786,432 downwards.
GAGTACTGTGCTGACAATTTAAAAAAGTTCGTGATTTGTGTTTTTTTGAAAAAACATTATATTTATGCTGATATTATATTTAAAGTATATATTCATAAAACTTAGTGGGTATTGGGAAAATATAGTATATTAAGTAAAGTATTTTCTTACGCTTTTTGCTCAACAGAATACACTGTTCTGAGCTGTAATCGTAACCGTAACTTGCATACGTTTACCTTGTTGTTGTGAAATATATGCTATCATAACATTAATTAATTTGAATTATATTATTATTTATGTTTATGAGTTAAAAACTGATTCAAAATGAAATACTCTTTTCCTTAAAACTTTGATTTTTAGAAACTATTCTTACATAATATAACATCATTGTTACATTTATAAAATACATCTCACGAAACAAAGTATATAACAGCTTTTGCCTTATTACGTAAAATATATAAGCATATATTTATTATTATTATGAAAAGGTAAATGTTAAATTAATAGTTAAATAATTAATTATATTAATAAATTTTATGATTTACTATTGTTTAACATTTACCAAAAGAAGTAAATATTAAAATGTCAAGAGTATAAACTTATATAGAAATACTATGTTTTATGTCTTTCTCAAGAACAGCTAGAAACAATGAGCGAATTTTAATCAATTAATGGAGTTTTAATCAGTCCATTAATTATTTTCAAATAATTTTCTACATGAATGGGAAAAGTATACCAATATTCAATACAATACGTTCCTCAATTGCATCATCATAAAATTGCAAGAAGCACGCGTCAAAACTATAATGTTAAAACTCAATTATAAACATTAAGTTAAGAGCATCAGGAAATAATATTTAATAATTATAGGCAAATCAGTAATTTCTACAAAAATTCAAAGTTTTGAAAAGAAAAATAAGTTTCTCATATTTTTTCAAATTATTTTATTTGGAGTGATGATTTTTTCAATTACTATTCAAATTAATTGTTATTTTACAAGTCATTTTTTTAAGAAAGATTACTAGAATAGCAAAACAAATTGAAATTATATCATTAATGATCCGTGAAATCAGTCAGTGTGTTTAAAAGTTTCAAACAAAAAAATAACAACATTTAGGTTAATTACATACACATGTTAAACGTATACACAAACTCAAACACAAAAGTTATTCTTTTTATTAATATTTTATCCTACATATTAGATATTCTTAGATTCCTTACAGTTTCTAACATTACTATATGACAAAAAAGAGAAACTACATAAATCAAGCATCTACTTCAATAACTTAATTGAAAAGGATATATTTGGATTAATATATGATTATAATATTAATTATATAACACAGCCCACTTTAATTATAAAACATATTATTGTTGGTTCATTATAAGGTAATTTTATAAATTACTAAAGGAAAATGTTTTCGTTTAAGTACTATATTTTATCTCTATTTACAGATTAAAGTTATATTTATCAATTTTAAAATCCTATAAATGATCCCCATTTTATTTTTAGAAATATCGTTTCCCGCTTCACTGCAAAAACTTTCAATAAACTTTTGATAATACATTTTTTAACTTAAATAAGTCAGAATATTACCTCAGCGTGTTTTTCCTCCGAATTCCAATCTGCATAAAGCTAAGCAAAACAATTCATTTCTTCTCCAAATCGTCCAATCACACTGTGTCGCATGTTTTGCCAAATAACCTGAGGCTGCCATTGAATCCAAACAAAACAAGGAAGCTGCGGCGTGCCGAAACGAAGATCCTGTTTTAAAACACAGCATAATTCGCCTCACGCGCTCATTTCGGCCAAGCGATGGAGAAGATTGGAAGAGCAGGGTCGATCCGAGTTAATTGTGTCAAGACTAGTTCTTTGGAACGATTTTTTCCAGATTGTAATTCAAGTTCATTTCTTACCAACCAATTATAGACACAATGACTTCCTTTGCAGAAGATTATCTTTGAGTTCAGCTGATATAATCGAGGTTTAAATATCATAATGTTGGGCTGAGTGCAAATAAAAATTTTTTGGGACTTGATATTTTTTTTCATTTTGCCATCATGATAATTTCTCACAAGAAACAATAGTAAGCATTCAAAATGTTTCGATTACATTTAATTTTATTCTAATGTTGCACACTGCACCCTGGTGTAAATGCCGTCTTCTCGCGTACACGAAAAATATAAGTTGGATATCCCACCCAAATAATGACCATCATACTGAGAATCCCAGCGTGCGTTAAAATGTTCCATATGTTTCAATATCTCCCCGCTGCTATAATACGTAGAAGGAAAGAGAATGGTATTTACTCAGGTGTCAACTGCGTCGTTTTGACCATAGATTAGAACAATAGTGGTACAGATTATGTTCAGCGGTCAGTTTCTACTGGCACATTTCAGAAAAAAAGTCCCTGAAATAACCTTCCTATTACACATTTTTATATTTTTTCTTTTTTGGCATCTTTCCTATTTTTGTAAATAATAGAAAGTACGTAATAATTATAAAAGTGCTCGTTTCATTCAGTTAAAATTATTTTTAAGAACTAAAAAATATCTATATTAGAAGCATTGAGAATAATAATTCCAGTACTTATTGTTATTTGTAATCATATATGAAGAATATTAAGATAAAAATTGAATTTTTCCTGATTTACGATTGTTATATTTTCAAGATAGAATTTTTGAATACAATATATTTGGGCTCCCTAATAAGGTGAGCTAGTGCTTAGATTGCTTTATCAGTAAACAGGCCTTGGATATAAGTATGTTTGTTTTAATTATTTAATAAAATTTTTCTATGCAAAATAAAAAAAATTAGAAAATTTTCTCTACTACGAAAGAAAAGTACATGTATAAAAATTTGTGAAACAATCGTGTGTATCTCGAAGTATTAAATTCATTACTTTACTAGAGATTAAATGAAATAAAATATAAGAAAAGCAAAGAAGTATACAGACCATGGAAATTATATTTTTGCTTAGTTCAGCCTATACTTATTCTATAGGAGATATGGCTACATTAAAAATATCACATTTTATTTAAAATATATATATATATCATTCCCTCGTATGATAAGGAACTGTTATTAGTTGACTTAAGTCTGAAAAATAATGCTTAGCCGGTTAGTATGAAAACAATTCTTAAAGTAACAGTCACAAAGTTTAGAATCCTTAAAATTTGTTCATGAAACATTTAAAAAAATACAAGAATAAAATATTATTAGTTTAGTTTTCATTCTAATTCATCACTTTTCTGAAAATATTCTAGATCTGAATTATTTTAATAATCAAATATATTATACATATACTCATCCGTTAAAACTATAGCACAAGCTTCAAAACTTATTGAAAAATATATGCATTGATAATCGAAGCAACTGTTAAAATTATTCCCTCTAATTTTCCTTAACTGCTTTAATTCCTGTCTTTATAGTTCCGGTGATTTAATTATTTTTGTTACATATAATTATGATATGCAATGATATAGAAAAAGTTGTTTATTTTTTTGGGAAACACATATTCGTGTTATTTTTTGCCGAATGCTCTAGAACAAACAGTTATTTAATCATAAATGAAAAAGTCTCATATATATATATATATATATATATATATATATATATATATATATATATATATATATATATATATATATATATATATATATATATATATATATATATATATATATATATATATATATATATATATATGTGAAGTAATTTTACTTAAATGTTAAAGGATACTTGAAAGTGAAATGCGCGAATATTTTTCATATGTTCTATAACTACTTTGAATAAGTAACTAACCTGTCTATATAACTATATTTTACATATATCAACTAATACTTTTCAAGGAAATCTCTTTTATAAAATTTCTTTCCAGGTTAACAATTATATTTCTGAATAAAATCATTTAACAATCGGAGCCACACAAAATATGCTTATCTACTATCTAATTTAACTATTAACGAATCAATGCATTAAGCTTCTAATAGATAAATATTTAAAATTTTGATAAATAAATACTGATAAAAACAGCTTTTTTTAAAATTCCTAAAATAGCTTGCGACATTTTTCTTAAGAGCAACTCTCTTTTAAGAGAGACTCTGATATCTTATTATCTCTTACAGGAATGTGGGGCATTCAACTTTGTCCCTCAGGAATTCGTGATACATTTTGGCCTCTATCAATTACAAACTGTGTTTTATTGAGAAATATCATTGGAAAAAATGTTATCGGTGTTGACTAGCATCGAATGAAAAAATGTATAAGATATAATTTTATTTCTTTCAATAAAAAATGGAATCAATCGCGAAATAACTATGAGAATATTCTATTGCACAAAGATTGAACACACGCAACAATCGCCTCTGCTGTAAAATGAGTATCTTGAGCAATCTCTTCCCCCAGGAAGATACTACCTAAGAGGATGGTCATTGAGAGGGTGATTATGGGTTGAATGAACCGAAGGAACCGGTTTCGGTCAGGTCAGGAATAACAGATGATCTAAAGCTATAATGGACTCTTGAAATGCAGGGATGTATTTCGCCAGAGATCGAGAACATCAACAACTTTGCAATAATAAATTTATCTTCTAGCCACTTATTTCTATTTTTTTTTTGTATGTTTCTTATGTGCTCGTGAAAAATTGGTAAAAAATTATTAATAAAACAGTCGTAAAATATGGCACGTTTTGTTTTGAACTACAAATTATTTCAAATGAAAATTTAATTTAATAAGCTGCTCTTCACAGTCACGCTTGTTCCAGCTTTTGTTTTTATAATTTCAATTTTATCAAATAGATTATCAGTTGAATAGTTATTTTTATCTTAATTTATTAGTAGTAAGTCCTCTTTTTTATCTTCTTGTATGATCTCTTAAAGATTTTAGTTCAGATACACTAGATATACACATCCATTCATTATACACTAGACATAAAATCACACGGCTGGGCAAAATATCAGGTTTTACAATTACAAATTATTTTTCATAATATTTTTCAACGTATTTAAGGTTATAATAATGAAGAAAATTTATATCTGATTGTTTTTATATGCATCTAATAAAGCGTAAGTTCTTTCAATTAAGTAAATGTTAATTGAAAGGTTGATGACTGATATTTTTTGTTGCCTGAGTTTCTTGGCTAAGCCCTTAAAATCTTTTCAGGTCCATGGATGAGAATACAATAATACTACTTTAATACTAAGATTCACTGAAAAAAGATATGATGCATGTTTGATCAAGTTATTACTCTATAGAAAAAGGAAACAAAAATTTCACGAAAAATTAATTTTGTGGAATATTCTATATCTGCAATGCTACGTTTTTAAATCCTCTAAATTCCAATTATTAGAATTAAAGTATCTAAAGCAATTTTGAAAATTTATTTTACAAAAATTTATCAAAAATAGTTGTTTTTATAGGTGTAATTATTGCAGAAAAGAAATAAATAAAGAGAGTTGAAATTTTCGTCAAATATTTTTGTATAATAATTGAACAGTCGACTTCGCCTGAACACTCCTAAGTTTTAAACGGAAAAATAATTTCGGAAAATTTTCTTTAAATCGGTCACACAGCTAATTTTTTTTATCTATAAAAAATAAGAAAATCGAAAAAATGAAATAAAATTCCTTCAAAATTATTTTTGTATAATCATATTCACAATGATCCAATTCATAACCAGTGAGTAAAACTAGAGTTACCAGCATATTTTCGCGTCTTGCTCGTTCAACACTTCGTGAAATCGAATCCCATCAAGGCAGTATTTTTCGTCGTGGTTCGGAACGTAAATCCCGGCTGATTTAATTCTCGCCTGTAAGAAGTGATTCTAAAATGACAAAACATCAAACCTGTTTATTCAAATATATAAATGGAAATTTCCAAACAAATTTCTTTCAAAAATTGTTTCCTTTTTATTTTATTTTATTTTATTTTATAAGAAAAAGCAGTCTCTGTGGAAGAAAATAAAACGATCCACAAAATTTTTTGTACTTCTATCAAATTTATTACATTTCATCAAAATTATTTTTGTAAATATCCAATAATCATACACATAACTAGAAAATGAACACAGGGTTCACCCATTACATCAGCTAATATCGGTTACAAAATTTGTATTTTAAAGAAATTTAAAAATATATTTCCTTTAAAAATTATATACGAACTATAAATTTTAGTCAAATTATTACTATATAAGAAAAAAAAGAAGTTCACATGAAAAATTATACATTTGCATTAATAATGAATACATTCAACCATTGAATCCAGGACTGATGAAAAGTTTTTGTGATGTCTCGAGTAAAAAGAAAAATACCTACCAACATGTTTCTGACTCTGAGTTTTTGTCTATTAAAATTGCAGTTTATTACATCGCAGTATTGCAGCTCATGTCAGTCAAAAAGCAATTACTATCTGCATAATATGGAAGCGATGGGTTCAGGACGGCCAAATGGAACCCTTGATTTCATGGATGAGTCTGAACATTTTACTTGATCTCAGCTGCCCGCTATAATTAATAGCCAAGAAGACAGACGTGTTATCCGCATGACCATAATGGAATGTACCAGGACCTCACGAGTCCTAAGACAAGAAAATCGTTTGCAAGACGATAAGCTTCTGCAAGATCATTTCGATGACTTTTGCAGCAGTATGACTTGTCAGCTCTGTGATCATGGCTTTTTCAACTCTTCATGCTTCATAAGATATAAAAGCGTTTTAAATTGTGCAATCATTAGCTATCTAGGTCCCAGAAATAGTGTGACGTCACATTATCAGACGAATCCCTATTCTATTCACATCATCATGACGATTCCACTTGTGTTTGGTGCCATTATGCAGAGCGTGAGTTGGCAGCAAACTTTCGACATCGTTATATTGAACCGTCACCAGGAGTAATGGCATTGGGTGTCATTGGATATACGTCTTGTTAGAACTGATATCACTATGAACAGAGGCCACTTCATTTCTGTCTTGTTATAATCCGAGGCTCTATCCTATTATAGCTAAATGTACTTCCAATTATAAATTATAAGAAATAAGCACAATAAATTAATTGAATAAAACTGCTATTATTTTATTTAACTTACATATATTGTTTTCATGGTATGAGTTATATATTTGTTAAATGCAAACTGAACTGCTGAAAGCAGTCATTTGAAATGAAGGCGAATTTCCGATATTCTCCATTTTCTCCACATGATTCTGGAGTAAAAACAAATGCCCGCCTCTGCTATAGAAGATATAAAAAAGTTGCACTACCCGACATTGAAAATGTAACACCAAGAAGGAATGACTAGAAAATTATGTAAATTTCAGGGAAGACGCAACTTACCGAGTTATGCAAATGATCTGAAATGCGCAGCTCTCCAGCTTACTTAGGATAAGATATAAGATGAGGAACTTGCAGAGTGGGCAATATTCGCGTCGTTATTGCTGCTTGGAAAATAATCGTTGAAAGTTTATTTCTGTCGCAAAGGACGCCTATAACACAGATAATGCTAGGCCATCGTCTATGGAGTCAGTTCCAGCAGACAGACAAGTTTACGAGGGGTATGGTGATCGGACTGAGAACGGCAGGCTGTTCCTTACGCCAAATAGCAGCTGACAGACACTTGGACGCGTCCATAGTGCACCGGCTGGGGCGAAGATGGTTGGAACAAGGAACTGTGGAAAGTTTACGGGTGTCGATGCACCCAGAGTGACGTCAGCACGCGTGGATCAACGCGTCCAATGGGAGGCGTTGGCAGTCCCGCAAATCGCGTCTATCTAAATTCTGCAGCATGTGCAAGATACCCTGGATGCTCCCATATCGAGCAAAGCCATTTGCCTTCAATTGGTTGCTAGTGGTCTGCGCTCATGGCGTCTGTTAAGAAGATTTCCATCACAGAAAAGACGCCAACATCTGGTATGGTGTCGGATTAAAGTGATGTGAACGACAGATTGGCCAACTAAGATTGGAAAATGATCCTGTGCCAACAAGGATCATTTTCTCAGATGAGTCACGCTTCTGTTTCTTCAATGATTCTCACCGATTACGAGTGTGATGTCAACGGGGAGACAGGCCCAATCCTGCAGCAACTGTGGAACGGCCCAACATGTGACAACGCGCCATCATGGTTTGGGATGCCATTGCGTACGATTCCAGGTCAACTCTAGTTCGTATTTACGACGTCATGACAGCCCAACGTTACGAGGATGATGCGCTGGGGCCGGTGACTTTCCCTTACCTTCAGTGGGTGGCCAATGCCCATTATTAGCAGGATAACGCCAGAAACCACATTACTCGTATAAACTAACATGCCCTTCTATGTGTATAGCTGCTTCCTTGGCCACTGTATTTGCCATATGTCTTACCAATTAAACACTTTTGGGATACGATATGACGCCATTTTCAGACTTCGCTACTGCCTCTTTCAGAATAAGCACTTTGGCAAATAGTTGACAGAAAATGGAGAGCCATTTCTCAGGATGCCATCCGTACTCTCATTGACTCTGTGCCTAAACGTGTTGCTTTTTGTATCACCGTCCACTGTGGTCCTACAACCTACAGACCCGACCATGTTTTCGTTCTGTATTATGCTTATCATTTCGAAAAACATATCACTTATTGCTCGTTGCTGTCTTTCTCTGTTGTCTGAGTTAGGAAACATTTAGTAATCTCATATAAAAATAAGTTTTATATAAATAACATTAAAATTACAAACATACAAAAAGTAATATATTCTGTACATTTTAACCAAGAATGCGCATAGAATGGTGTATTCAAGGGTGCACCTTAACAATCCACCATGTTTGTTCATGATTACTAAAAATTCAGAGACGATTTTAAACAGCTAACTTTCATTAAAAAAATTAAATAATTTTTTCTTGTTATTCACAGATATCTAAGCAATAAATATCAGAAAATAAAAGCAATGTATAGAATCATTCATTAACAATTGAATTTTACATGTATTATTGAACTAATGTACTCTCTCTATAACAATTTATTTTTTAATACTCTGTGCTATCTTATCTTAATTAGTGTATTCATCATTTTTACTTGTATATTACTTTAATTAGAATATATATTTATATTTATTAACTTCGCTACATTTTCTGTCTGTTACCTCTGCTTTAGCTATGACAATGTACACATTTAATTAGCTGTTAACATTAAATTCCCTGAAAAAGCCTTAAAAACTCTAAAATTAATATTTATTTATTTTTGATATCTAACTAGAAAAGTCTTAATATTTTAAATTAGTTATTATTTACTATTAGAAGCTTGTAGTTAGTTTAAACATTTAAATGAAAATTCCACCCTATTTGCCTTGGTCTAATCAGAGAATGAGTTTTACATTGAAAAAATAATTGGTGAGAATTTATGATATTTTTATCGCTTAGTGGGTAGCTTAAGTGCCAAATGCTGTTGTAAAGCAATAACATTCCTTCTGGGAGAACATTGTCTCCTAGGTGGAGTTTTCCAAGATAATGGACCATATTTACGCATCATAAGGGAAGCGATCACGGAAATTCCTTATTCATTATCTTGACTTCATTATCTTAGTCCTTATCTTGACGGATGTTCACTCAGAAAACAGAATTGCAACATCCATTTCCAATAGCTCAACAGTAACTGCAATCAAAAACAGATTCTTCTATCTCTAAAGTTCAACTTTTAAGCAGATTCCTACCACCAGGTTAAGGTGTTTTTATAGTTAATAACTAAAATATTTTGAAAAGAATTTTCCACGCATATAAAGGTCCATTGCATATCAATAATAGTTAAGTTATTCAATTTATGAGATCATAACAAAAATATATTTCTATATATATCAGAAAAATACACTCCATAAGCTGCGGTGATCGGACTACATAAAATCTTGAGAAATCGACAAGGGACATGATGTGGAAAAGTCTTTCAACTTGAAATTATAGTTTAGGAAGAGGTTTTTAAAGATGGAAAAAATTAGAGCACAAGATAAATCATGGCCCTTTGAAAACAGTAAAATTACAATAAATGTATGTTCACTAGCAAAATAATGATCTTAATTGTCGTTATTTTAATTGAAGAAGAGTAAAATATTCCCGTCTTCCAGTGCACTTTCAATTATCAAATAGTACCAAAAAGGAAACATATCCATGAAAATATAAACGAATACAAACGTGTATTATAAAAAGAAACAAGAGTAAAATTAAAAATTAAAAAAAAACTTATATGCAAATTGTTGTACTAAGAATTAGAAATTTTTTTAATTTAAATTCAAACTACAAAATTGGTTACCATGATAGTTACTTTACTTCTCTAAGAAAATCTCCCTGTCAGAAAAATATTTTTGCCAATCAATAAGTAACTGCAAAAGATTTTAAGCTTCAAACTATAATTTGCAAATAGAAATGATAGCCAAATGGAAGGGAAATAACTTGAAATTACTGCTTTGAGTAAAAAAAAGAAATTAATTTTAATTCAGTTCTTTACTCAAAGCAGTTTAATTATTTTTTTAAATAAAGAATATATTTTTAGAAAGAACCCTTCAGTTCATTAGGCATTTAAGGAAGTGACTAGTTACTTATTCTAACTATGATTAATGCTCTATTTATGGGTAGACATTTGAAGTAGGGCATGAACATTAAGTATTGTGTTTAAGTAAAAAAACATTTGCGTGAGCTTTTTCTTGTTTAACATTCGATTCATTGGGATTTGTTGCTATTTACTCTTGGAAAAAGAAGCTATTGCTTTTGTAATATTATGAAACGTTTTCCTTTTCCTTAAAGGACATTATTAAAATCATGATTTTATACGTACATATGTCAACTGGAGAAACTTTCATGACACACAAATATCATAAAAATCTGAATAATTTACATAGCTATTTATTTTTTTCTTCGTTCCTTTTGTTATCGTGTTACCACATTTTATTCTTGTTATATATATATATATATACATTTGAAATATATTAAATTGTCTTAGATAAATTTATATGCTGAATAGTCATATTTTTTCCCAACAAGTCCTCAAACTTAAAAATTAAAAAAAATAAAATAATATTTATTTCACATTATGTTTAGATTTTTTCTGTTTTGTAAATGTTATTGCTTAAATGCAAAAATAAATACATTTGTTTCATATAAAATGAAATTAGATACTTTATATAAAGCTAAATATTTAAATCTTTAGCCTAAATGAACTTCAATTTCCACAAAAGAAGATTAAATTGAATACCATATTTCATATAATCTAAATCCTCTTCCTTTTTTTAAAAAATATTTCAACCTAAATGCTATATAAATATCGCATTTTAAAATGCAAATTAGTTGAGATACCATATAAATATTTCTCATGTCTTACTTATATTCTATTCAATACTTCGGAAATCTTTCAGTCTTGTACTATATTAAATATATTGAGTTTTTTTCAAAACAGGTGAAATCAATTTGGCCTTCTACTTTATCTTTTTGAATTATGACATATATAATAAATATTATTCGTACTACAAAATTCCTTAGAGAATACAAATCTTTTATGACGTCATGGTTTCTGCATAAAAGTTTTACCTCATTATATATTTCCCAAAATTTAAACTTTATATACAGGGTGATTATAAAAAAACTTTGCCAACATCTGCACTTCTAGCGTCCATTCTATTTAACCGATCAAGATGATACTTCAAATATAGTTCTTTTGAGATATGCGTTCGAGATTTTGTGAATGGTAACACAGTGGCCCTCGCGGTTACAGTTATAGTGACAGAAACTCGAAATTTTCGAATGGCAACGCCTACTTTTTACCATCGCAAAATGTTCAGCACATGTGAAAACCCTAAATAGCGTTGAAACGGTACCGATATGTCCGAAAACCGACGTGTTATACACATACAAACAGTTCTTCAAGGCGCACGGAGGAATAATGCATACGACAGAGACAAGACACTGCTCAATGATGAGAACACATAGAGAAAAAAATCTTTATTAATTTCAAACATTTTCCACATGAGTGCCATCACAGGCAATTACGCATTGCATGCGTGAGACGGTGGACAATGTCGCTGCTCGCAACATGGCACGAGGGATGTTTCCAATCTCACGCCGTATAGAATCCTTTAAGTCCGACAATGATTGAGGATTGCACAGATAAACTCTGGATTTGAGATAGCCCCAAAACCAGAAATCCATAGGCGTCAGATCTGGGGATCGCGCAGGCCACGGAAAAGGATAATAACGTGAGATGATGCGATCACCAAAATGCTGATCCAGGAGCCTTTTAACTGACCTCGCTATATGTGGAGGTGCGCCATCTTGCATCCAAACAATGTCATTGAGTGCATTCAGCCGACGCAACTCCGGTCAAATGTAGCTGTAATGCCGCACCACGCAGTCACTTTGGCTTCAAATAATGGTACTGGCGCCACGGCATGAGGATTCGTCTCTCCCCAGTGCACACAATTCTTTGTGTTAATGCTGCCATTTAAGGTGAAATGCGCCTCGTCCGTCCATAGTATGCGAAGTGGCCAGTCGTTATCCGCATCATATCGTAACAAAAATGCATTTGCGAAGTCCAGACGTTGTTGTGGGTCACCCGGCTCCAACATCTGGACGCGCTGGAACCGATAGGGAAACATGTGAAGTACCGAGCGCAAGAGCTTGCGGACCGTTGAGTTCGTAATATCCAACACGCGCGCTATGCCTCTTGCGGTTTCTGTGTGTCCTGCAGTCACTGTATGGTGCACTTCCATGACAACGTCCTCAGAAACAGTTGGCCGTCCGGAGCGCTGTTTGTCACAGGTGCAGCCTGTATCTTCGAATTTCCGCACTAAATCACGCAGAGCTTGCAGAGTACATGGGCCGCGTCGTTGTCGATGATTGCGGCGATACACACGCAAGGCTTCCGCAGCGTTCATCCCATTTTGGTTATAGAGTTTGATCAATTCACCGCGAACTTTCCTAGGAAGACTCATATCGTCGGCATGTGCGAGTTCCCGAATGAGGACTTCGCATACCCGCTTGGTATTTTATAGGTTTCCTACGCTGAATATCTGGCGACCGGCGTTCTGTGATTGGTTTCTTAACTCTGTCACATGCAAATTTATTGTCTGCGCCCAGATAGTGTTTTATTGGCCGGTTTTCAGGACTCTTTTTTGTGTTTGCAGAACACGTCCGTTTTTAGACATATCGGTACCGTTTCAACGCTATTTATGGTTTTCGCATGTGCTGAACATTTTGCGATGGTAAAAAGTAGACGTTGCCATTCGAAAATTTCGAGTTTCTGTCACTATAACTGTAACCGCGAGGGCCACTGTGTTGCCATTCACAGAATCTCGAGCGCATATCTCAAAAGAACTATATTTGAAATATCATCTTGATCGGTTAAATAGAATGGACGCTAGAAGTGCAGATGTTGGCAAAGTTTTTTTATAATCACCCTGTATTTCAAGCTATAACTAAAAATGTCTTAAAAATGTCTAAAAAATGTGAAGTCATTACTTCACGAAATATTTCAGTTTAAACCGAGAGTGAAAGTTTTAAAAATCAGTTAAAATAATCTCCTATAAAATTACTGAAATAATAAGCTATTTCAATTTATTTATTGTGCAGTAATTGTTTGAAGTAGATTCAAACATAAATAACTTTGAATATGTTCTTTTGACTTTAAATTTTATAGATATTTTTAATAAAGAATGATAACCAAACTTAAAATTTTATCCCAGTTATTTACATCGGTCACTATATGAATAAGTTTGAATGTGCTGAAAAAATTGTATAAAAATATAAGTTCATTTAAATTGCGTTGTTCACAAGAATTATAATATTTATATCTCAAGGCTTTATAGGAAACACAAAAACTTAATTTTGCATACACATGTTCTCATTTTTAATAAATATGGAGTAAAAGTGCAGCAACACTGCAAATTTCAGAAATTCAATTCTAAGAGAAACAGTCATGAGATTTATGAGGAGAATTATAATGTGTATTGTTCTTTAATTGTAATCATTTGCATATTTAATTGAGTAATGAAATATGCAAACGTATTCATTTGCAGAATGATGTACATCTTAGGCAGATACAGCATGATTTACAACTTGAGTAAAAAGAAGGAATGTTTTGAAGAACTTGAAAGATTTTCTGTACTACAAAGCGGAAAATAGCACGACGAAAAAAATGTGTAGTTTTTCGCGTGTGCAGCTTCAATATGGTCAATGAAAAACAAGTATAATAGAAAAAATTTCTAATTTTGTAGCAGAAGAATTGTTTCCTACAAACATTAAAGATTATTTGATGAACTGGTCATGTTTTGGATATAATCAAGCAACAGTTATGCGAATGTGGAATTAGTGGGTATAAGGAGAACTGTTGTTGTTACTAATGACTCTTGGACAAGTCAAGCTCGCTATGCCTTGGCTATGCGAATTTAAGTCAATTGGGAGCGTCTTTCGTTTTTAATAAGAGCACCATGAAAGTGAAAGTACGACTTTGCTCTACACACATGCCATAGGTACCCGTTTATAGGGTAGGCAACCATTCACACCTCATTCATACAAGGAAAGCTCAAAGACAGGATAGATAGAGAGAGAAAGTACATCCATGTCCGAACTGGGATTCGAACCCTCCTTATCCGCAGTCAGGCACGCTGACCACTAGACAAGCTGGGCGGCATAAGAAGAACTGATTGATACCAGGGAATACTTTCACAGTCTTCCTATTTTATCACTACAGGTGGAGAAAAAAATGTTAATAGCATGGCATGATAAACACTCTGCAATATCTGGAGCTATATAGCAACGATCGATGTCCGTACGAGCATTTGACGTCGATCATAAAAACGGCGGAATGTTCGCTCTTCCATCGGGTTCAGAGTGGCCTAGTAGAAGCACAGTACTTTACAAAGTGAAAAATACTGCGCTCGATCTAAGTCACTGTTGAACAGCGGGATATGAATTAGGGCCCATTATTTATAAAATGCCTTCTAAGAAGATAATTTTCACTCGCTTTCAAAATGTTCTTAAGCCGCTTGGCTGTTCACTAAGCGAAATTAAAGTCTCCATTACTTTCAGCCATTACTTTTTCTTCTAAGCCACTGTCTGCATTTGCAATGCTGCAGTGAATGAAGGAAATATGCAATCAAATGGTGTGATACTATTTTTTCGGAAGAATCCTGCTTTTGATCTTCAAAAACATTCATCCTTGGTAGAATTATCTTCTCCGGTCAATCAAGATTGTAAGTATTTCATTGGAATCGCCTAATGGCCACGTAAATGAGCTTAAAAAATTACTAAAGTTCGATGTATAAATTTTACGTTTACACAAATTATACTACATATAGGTGTTACACTGATCAAATATAGAATAAAAATTATAATTTATAAAATTGTTTTTGCTACAAATGATATATAAAGGTACTGTGTTTTGGGCATAAATTTTTTCCTTCACATGTTAACACAAAACAGCTTGAGAAAGTAGTAATAAATATTACTTGCAGGAAAAAGTATATGGTTTTAAAGATGACGATAAATTTATTTTCAGCAAAAGTTTACGAGAATTCTTATATATTGAACTATTAGAAAGTTAAATTAATGCAACATAAACAAATTGCAATAAACTAAAATAATCAAAATTAAAAAATATTTGCATTTTTTATGGAAATATGGTATTTTTCATCTTCATGCTGTTTACACTTGCAAATATATGTTAAGTCTATCGGAAAGTTCTGTCTATTGATCAATGACGACGTTGTTAAAAGCATGTTAGGGAAAGATCTTTTTCTGACAACATCGGAGATAGCAGAAAGCTTAATTCAATGCAGCAAACTATTTCGGACAATATTCGGAAAATAGGATTGGTGTGGAAATATTTAAAATGGGTGCCTTTTGAATTAAGTCAGAAGAATTTTGATGATCGAGTATGCCTATCTCTGCTCATTCGGAACAAAATCGAACCCTTCTTGAACCGGATGATAACTGGGATGAAAAGTAGATTACCTGCAAAAACATCGTAAGGAAAAAGGTATATTGTAAGGAAAACTTCAAACTGTAAAACAAATTTGACTCTGAATATGAGAATGTTGTGTATATCGAAGGACAGTTGACGACCAATACATTATGAGCATTAAAAATTGAACGAAAAGCTCAATTCGGAAAAGTATTGTCAGAAACTGGATAAATTAAAGGGGGGAAGTCCAAGAAAAGAAGCCGGTGATATTTCAAGAAAGAGCAGTTCAAAAAAGAGGCGAAAAAAAGAGTTCTTCAAAAAATCGCATAACTAGGCTAAGAAATTCCGTCCCATACACCATATTCCCCAGACTTATCACCCTCCAAAAAACACTTGTTTTTGTCCTTTCAGAATTTTTGAAGAGCAAACAATTCACAAAGGAAGAAGATATCAATGAAGCACTGTTTCCATTTTTCACCTGAGAAAATGAAACATTTTTCAAAAATGTGATACACAAATTATCCTCACCCTGGCAAGAAGTCATTAATAATAATAGTAGTTATATTATTCAATAAAGTTTATTGACGTTACGAAAAATTTCCATTTTGTTCTATTCCAAAAATGGACAGAACTTTCCGGTAGGCCTATTATTTCGTTATAAGCACATGTATGTAAGCACTATGATTTTAATTTACATGCATGCTATAGTTAACATGCTCATTACTTTTTCCTTTTACTAATTTCTAAATAGTGTACATTCACGTTTTATTTAGACTTGAATTCAGTGATCAAATGTTAGATCACTGAAATATTAATACCATCATTTGTATTTCGTGTCAGCAAAAACACACACACAATTAATTTGCTCAAAAGGATACCTTTTATTTATTTTTCCTCGAAGACAAATAGAATGTTTCCTTTTTTGATGGAATTGGAGTTCAGGAATAGTATACATTTTAAAAGGATGTATAAAAATACTCTTTTAACAGTAGCATACTTTATATAGTTGTTTCTTTACAATAGGTTTTTAAAAAACTTCCTAATTATGAGAGCTAGTTATGAAAATAATAAGGCTTTTTTTGCATTTACGAAATTATTCAATAAATAGTGTAGTCTACTTTAAATCTCGAATTTTAATTTTTTCGATATGAAATATATTAGCAAAGTAGGTCAATAATCTGATATTCTGTACAAATTTACAGTAGACAAAATTTTTGGAATGAAAATTTTTTTCTAAATTAAGTTATATATTTAGTTCCATTAAAAAAGATAAGTAATTAATTATTATAGAGTTGAACCATCGTCTATACGAGTAGTAGATGAAAGTTATCTTATTGCGTGGCAAACTTTTCCTTTTGATTCGTTTGTCGCTCAACTGTGACTTTTTACATGAAAGTTAATTCAACCATTCTTAACTTCTGAAATAAGCATACCAATTAAGTATTTGGAATCAACATGACGTTAATTTCATTTTGACATTTGAACTATAATTCAAATTTAAAACGTTATACCAATATATAAATAATAAGTTGATTTATTAAATGTTATTTAGCGTTAAAAATTCAGTTATTTACAGCTTTTTAGATAAGATTCTTTTACTTTTGATAATTTCCTGAATAAAAAGCTTATTAATAAGAACACTTAATTTTGTAATTTATGATGCGTATTTAATTATGAAATTCTCCTCCGACTCTAATCTCGATAGAGGTGGAGCGGGTGTCCTCAGCCCAGATGGTGAGCAGCAGGAGCGCTACAGTATTCCTGTTGGGAAAATTGCTTCCAACTATACTCTTGTGAGCTCGTGGCCATAAAGTGTGCTTAGCAGATTTATCTATCTAAAGTTGACAAGGTATCTGATGGTATAATTATTTTTTCTGACCCAAGATCCACACTACAGGCGATAAAAAGGGGTAAGTGTCAAATCAGTCATAAGATTATAGAGCTAATCCACAAAATCATTTATCCAAAGATCCTGCACCTTACAATAGGTACCGGCGCACGTTGATATCTCTGGCAAGGAGATAGCCGATGAGCTCTTTAAAGAGGCCCGTAATTCTCTTCAGCCATCCAAATGCTTGACTCTCATTGACGTCAATGCAGAAGCCAGCGGAAAATTAATTTTCCAATAAGAGAGAGTTAAAAAGTTTTCCCTTCCAGAATTAAACAGAGACAGAACCATTTCAACTATAATAGCCAGACTTAGAACAAAAGACTTGAAAGGCATGAGAATTTCTACAGATGGACAAAGGAATTACACCTGGCTTTGTCCTCACTACCCAGATAACACCCAACTGTCTCCACAACACGTCTACAGCTGTCCAGCAATGCTGACCAAGCTTTTTAACATCCGCATAGAGGATCCTGTGGAGCTTACCTTTTACAAATAAAGCTTTAAAGATCACCAGGACTGTCTTCGACAGCTTCGGGTACATTTAGGGTTTTTGCACGTACTCCATGGACACATCATCCTCAATTGTGAAATTCAAAAATATCAGTGTATAATTTAAAAATGATATACTTAGAGTCAATCATTTATATTGTATAATTCCCAGCTATTAGGATTTCTTCCTTCACAATAAGAGGCGGAAGTGATAGCATCTTTTATAGTAGGGTACCTAGTGGGTGTGCCATCATAACCTCTAAGTGTGTCTTTGTAATTTAGAAGCAAGGACCAAGCAAAACCCCTCAAGACTTGACCTGCCAACCCCCAGAGCCGTCATTTCATATGGAGGACATTTGCGACCACGACATATTTAACGTGCTCCAGCCGCTATTAGCGAATATGACGGATCTTCGATTGTGTCGGGGTTCGAACTCACTACCTTCCGATAAACAGAATGAACGCCCTAATCATGTCATCATGGCTCAGACTATCATTTATTATTTTACATAAATACGAATCTCTTATATTTCATCAAGTTTTCAATATTCATTTAGAAAACATTTATACACTACAAATTTGCCGAGTTGGCAGGCGAATGGTTAGCGCTCTTGCCTTCGGTTCAACAGTTCGTGGGTTTGAATCCCACCTTGGGCATGGATGTTTGTAGTGGTTCGGAATCCACTTTAAACCGTAGTCCCAGTCTAATTAGCCCTCGTGTGCAAAAAATGACCGTTGAGCGACAAACAAACCAACCAACCTACACTACAAATTCTTATGAAAAATTTCAAATCAGAAAATCAGTTTCATGAGAAAATTCGAAAGGTAGACTAATTTAATCCGAAAACTTGGTTATAAACCTAATTCAAGCACTTGTTTCGTATAATACCTTTAGCATGAATAAATGTGTGTAAAAAATAAATTATTTATCGATCGAGACTCAAAAAATTTCTAGGGGAAAAGGTATTAGAAATTCGCAATTCATTGGAAATCATATTTTAACTCTCTATTCTAATTCTGAAATAAGAATTCTGAGCCCTATTTTTAAGTGAATATTACAAATTTAAAAATCATCTTTTAAAAATTCTCTTGAATTTTTTGTATGAATTTACTAATACAACAAAGATATGCAAGCTTGCTCGAAATTTAAAATTTAATCAAAGGGAAATCTTAACTCACTTATGCCAAATATATTTAGACTAGAAAAATGTAAATTTCAAATGCTTACGAGCTCAAGAATCAATTCCATGTTTCTGTTCTACACTAAATTAATAATTAAATCGCTTGGAAAACAAACAATTGCGAACATAAACTCAATAGTCCTAGTTTGTTTTAAGAAATCCCTTGACATATATAAATTGATTATAAGGACTTGCATTACATGAAATATTTGTCATTAAGTTACGAATAAATTTCACGCATACTAAGTGAAAAATTCATTTTAAAAAATGTATGCATAACGACAACGGTCGCCAAACTTTGTGGCCTCATCGATCATTTTCATAATTTAAATCCCACTGTGACCACTAATAGAATTTTTTATAAGTGTTAAATATATTTATAAGAAAATTGTGATCGAAGAACAGACAAAATGTACCTAGTTAATAAAAGAAAATTATTGTCACCACAAATTATGAAAACTTTATTATAATAAACCACAATAACATAAATAAAAACTGTAAAAACAAAAACAAAAAAAATTGGTTTATGTACACACACACCAAACTTTTAACATTATACAATTCCTCTAGTGTGATAGATGTTTCTACTTACTTGAAATAAGATCCCAATAAATATCAAATAAAGGAAAATAAGCACATTGTTAAGATTTAAGATATACTTGTGTGTGTGTGTCTTAAAAGAACTAAAAAAACACCATTAAAAACTAAACGAATGTATTGAATATATTTAATATTGGACTCAAAATGTCCTTAACCTTTAAATGAACCATTAATAAACCACCTTTAAATGCTTGAACTGATATAATATACGACATACAGGAGAATGAAACATTAGACGAGTGCAAAACGAGATTAAACAAAACATCTGGCTTAAGCAATGCACTACAATAGTACAACTTATTTAGTGTGCTATTTATTCTATGAATTAGTGTTTTTTAACTTTTTGACATACAATTTGAATTATGTTTCAATGCATCTTAAAACATATCTATAACTTGTGATGAGTATGTATATTTCAAAATTTTCTGAGGACCACCGAAATTTTCTCGTGGACCACTACTTTTGAGACCGCTGCTTCACGAAATAACGTACTTTAAATATTTGTCGCTAAAAAAATACAAGTGAAAATATATGCAATAAGTTTTATCAGTGCCATAAAATTTTTGTAAATGTCACAATCTAATATTTTCAGCATTTAATCATCTTATTGAACTTAAGTGACAAAACTTGTTAATTCCTTGTACTAGATAATTTTAGTTCCGACTTCTAGTGCTCCAAATTGTAAGTGGATCTATTTTTCGATTCGTAATAGTAGCCTTGTGTTATACAAATTCTAAAATTTAAAAGCAGTAAAATTGCTTTTTTAAATTCCTGATAAAATTATACAATATTGTTTGAATATCAACAAGTCTATTAACGACATCTTAAATATAATCCTAAAAATAAATGGTATGGAGTTTTCATAATTTCGATTTGTGTAATTAGTTTTAATCAAAGCAAGTCAACTCACTTTCTTTTTAACCCAAAAAAAAACTTAAAATATAAAAAATAAACAAGATACTTTTTTTAATTTTATTTATTTTGAAGTCATTAGTTTGAAGAAATTTTAAATGATACATTGAGTAAGACACATACAGGTTAAAAATTTATATTTTACAAATGGTCCTTTAATAAAATCTGCATTAGACGTCCTTAAAAAACGTATAGTCAAGAATACATCAGATCACGAAACGATGATACAACTATAAAATTGTAAATGTCAAAGCAGTTCCTTAATTAGGCATTGGTACTGCAGCAACTGCTCTATTCAAAGCATATTGAAACCTTTGGCTAATGGAATTGAACATCTGAGCATCAACATGCGATTTGTATCCAGCCTCCAAGAAATTAGTGTACTTGTTAAGTGGGCCCAATCCAGTGAACTTTACGGTCATGAAACCAGCCTGCTGGAACAGAAAGTTTTTCAAGGATGCAGGGTAGTTTGGTCCTGGACTTGTTGTCTCTATAAACATTACTGTATGTGTTACATTAGCTTTGCCCTTAATATTCACCTTTGGCATTTTACCATACTTGAGCTTTCCATCATATTGTACTTTTAAGTCACTGAAAGTAATGCTGCAATTGATACTCTTTCCTCCAAAACTGTAATAAGGGCCTTGGCATTCAGAAAATCTTCGAGGATACGATAAGCCTTGAAGGGTTCCTTTAAAAAATTCTGCTTTTCCCTTTACTTTGCCTAGGATTTTTACCTTGTCTTCGAATTCAGTGGTAAAATCAGATAATATAGCAGGATCCAGGTTTAACAATCTGATTTCATTTCTTAGAGCTGTATTCAAGACACTGTCCACGTACTGATTTGCGATCGGAGATCCATGACTACAACCTGTGCGATAAAATTTGAATTATGAATACATGTCGAAGTGAAATTTAATATATACATAAACATAAAAGCTAATCAATTGAATAAGTTTTATATGGGATAAACATTTTAGGAATGTCTGCAAAAGTGAATAGAACCCTTTAGTTTTTTTTCTACAAATCAAGTTACCTAACTTTTTTAAAAAAATCAGGAATTTTCGACTTTTAAAAATTTTAGATATTTTTCAGTTTTAGTTTTTAATTATAACTTAGCCCAAATAAATGGAAAATGTACTTACCAAAACAAAAAAGATTGTATGGGAATTTATTTGAAACGATATAATGATCATTAAGTGACAATTTGTCAACTGACAATTCATAACAATTTGATTATAAATTACGAAAAGTGATTATGCAATAGGATGCAGTTTTTAATGCATGATTAAAATGAATATCGTATTGTCTTTACGGAAAGATTATATGGCAGAAAGTGGAATAAGATTAAAAATCAAGGAATCTCTAAAAATATTAGTTTTTTGTAGTACATCCTCTGATTATGTACCAAATATGCAGTAGCGAATTTTGATGACAAAGGTTCTGTGGAAACTGAACTTTCTATCTTAGATTTACTGCATCTAATTTCAGTGATTTTTTTAAATTTGAACTGTAAGGACTGATAGTGTAAATTCCCTAAAAGAAAAAACCACTAATTGTAAAGCTACATGGTAAGATTTATCATATAGTCAATGACCTTTGCTCCTTAAATTACTATTTTGAAATGCATATACTGATTTCTGGAGTATTATTAAATTTTATCTGCAATCAAATCTTTGAAGATAGTAGATTTAATTTAAAAAAGCAAGTTTACTTTCATCTTAAAAAGATTTACTTAATCTAAATTAACACTTGACATCTCAACACATTACTAGACGGAGCAACACATTCCATTTACATTATTCAAGGTCTATCAACTGAACTTTGAGAAGTACGGTGTCTTGGACTCAGACATTACTGAAAATGTATAGACACTAACAGGAAGAAGCTTATTTTGGACTATTTAGCTCAACACCATTCATCCTGTTAAAAGAATGTTGAAGCTCAGTAGCTCTGCCATCCTACGAGAATCTATGGAGAGTAGATGCTGATTACCAGTTGCTGTTTGCTGCAAATAATTTACACTTGACTAAAAGTTTTAAATTTTTCAAATTCCTTGGAATCTATATACAACGTTGAAAAAACAATGAAAATTTTTTATGCCGATTTATATTTTAGAGATGAAATAGTTACAAAAATAATAGATCTGATAAATCATGTTAACATTTTTCAAATCAGTATATAAACAGTATCCGATTAACTGCGTTTTATAAAGTAGGCAGTGAAGTTATAGGTTTGAAATGTATTTACATTATCCTGGTTTGTTGCTCAACGGGCATTTTTTTTCCACACGATTCCTAATTAGACCGGGACTTACAGTTTAAAGTGGATTTTGAATCACTGCAAACTTCTATACCAGAAACTGGATTCAAAAACTCACGAATTTTTGAACCGAAGGTTACAGGGCTAGAGAAAACATAGCCCTGCGAAGGTTTGCATCTCTTTCCCTAGCCCTGCGAAGGTTAGAGCACTAACTATACGACTGCCTGCTCCGCTTACTTATCTAGTGTTTGCCGCCATGAATGCAACATTTTCTTTTAACACATTTGACAGTATATGTTTCAAGTTAAATATATGTAGATATAACTGAGTCAGTAAAAGGAAAAGCCACGCAAACTGATTATTTCAAATACGAAATCAAGACAGTGTTGTGACACTAAAGTAGAATTAGCAGTCTTGTTTGATCAAGTTTAAAAGACAGTAGAAATTGAGTTTTTAGGTACAAAATTAAAAATCTGTTTTTAGAATTTATTGCAAAGCACAAAAAACTTTAAACATTCGATAATGATTATCATGTATTGAATTTATAGATGAAATTAGCATATTTGCTTAAAATTATTAAAATTCAAACTAAATAAGAATGAAAAAATTAGCTCAATAAAATATGTAGACAATGTATCTTAAGTAGATTCATACAGCAGTTAAACCAAAAAATTTAAATTTTACTAATATAATAATTCACACGTTTAGTTTTCGAAGTTTGTAGAAACAAATACGCGAAACTTCAAGTCTATAGTTTTATAAATACATAAATTTTACAACTTCACAAATAAATCAGAAATAAACTACCGTGACGATAAACTTTTTAACAATTAAAACTGCTTTAAAAAGTAAAATAATTTAATGAACTTTAAGAATTAAATTTAAAGTTAAATACACAATCATTTCAAAATATTAAACGAACAGTGGAACTTCACATAAGTTAATAAGAATTTAAGTTTTCATGAAAATTTATATAATGAAGTCAAACATTTAATAGTATTATACATTTTATTTTTTTTAAATAATTGTTATTTGAGGGTTTAAAAATTAATTTAAAAACTTGTTTAAGGCTGTTGTATACTACAAGATATGAAAATATTATACAGATAAGTTCAAAGAATGCGTTGAAACAGCCTTATATATTCCTGCATTATATTTGAGTGCAAAAGGCAATAGTTTATGATGTCATTATTATCCTTGCCATTTACTTTAGTTTTATTTAAAACATTGAAAGTTTTAAATCACTGAGAGAGTTAAATTTCAACATTATTAAACAACCAAACTTAATCTAAATTTTTGAAGATTAGTTTTGTTAATCGTTCAAAAGTCGATGTTTGCACAAAAGAACTAATTAGACCATTACAGTTTAAAATGGATTCTGAACCACTGCAAATATCCAAGTCCGTGGTGGGATTCAAACCCACAAACAATTAAACCGAAAGCCATACGTTAGGCTTGACAGTTGCTCAAGTAAGAGAATTTATTACTCTTAAAGTAGTATGCATTCAGAAATCAACCAGCCCCATAACATTCTAATAAGTCAAAAGATTAAAGTTTGCCAGATAAGTAAAATAAATTTCCTAGTCTTCGAGATACCAATGTAATCCGAAGTGGTTAAAAAATTGTAAAAACACCGTTTATAAATCGCAGTCTGCGTTAATTATAAATGAGCTTTGTATGTTAAATATTAAAATATACAATAAATCGTCTCCACTTAAACATCACTGGAATTTTTATCCCATACATTTTAAATAAAATTCCTTAGAGCATATTTTCATATTAGGCATCAAATATTTTTTTCTTTTTAA
Source organism: Latrodectus hesperus (assembly GCA_037975125.1). Taxonomy (NCBI): domain Eukaryota; kingdom Metazoa; phylum Arthropoda; class Arachnida; order Araneae; family Theridiidae; genus Latrodectus; species Latrodectus hesperus. The sequence goes on along the minus strand of CM075854.1, from coordinate 58,761,408 downwards.
GAGCTATAAAAATTTATAGTTGAATAAGTTTTTATTCCTTTTTTTAAAAAACTAAACGCAAGTTTAAACTGGTAAACCATTGATTCTTAATGCTTACATGTAGGTGTAATATTTAATTCAATATTAGTTTGATAGAATATTTACAGCTTTAGGTTACATCGATGTGTTGCGGCATAACTTATTAGGCAGAGTTAGAAAATTGGGTATCAGAGACACTTTCTTATTCCAACAAGATAACGATCCAAAACACACTGCGATAGTTACTAAAACATGGTTGCTTTATAATGCGGCAAGACGCCTTGAAACTCCACCACAATCCCTGGATATGAATCCAATTGAAAATTTGTGGATGCTATTGGATGCTCAAGTCCGAAAAAAAAATATTACCAGTAAGAATAAAGTTTGAAAGAAGCACTCGTGAAAGCTTGGGAAGAAATATATCAAGAAACCACCAAAAAGTTAATAGAATCAATGCCAAGACGTCTTGAAGTAATTGGGAAAGTCAATGGAATGCATACAAAGTATTAAATTTCTATATATAAAATAATTATTAATTATGTTTAAAATTTGTCACAAAGTAAGTGTACAAATATTCTTTTTGTACAGTTTTTATAAAGTTTTATTCAAACTAAAGTTTATGCGATTGTTTTTTGTTGATATTTTATTATTATTTAACTCACTAGAATATATTTCTGCAATTTTAACTTAGTTACCTTATTTTATTTTGCTATAAAATTCCAAAATTGAAGTGTACGAATAAACATTTTGTCAACTGTATATTAATTTGACAAAGGCAAGTTATATTAATTAACAAGAATATACAAAATCATCCTAAATTAGAATACTCACTTGCAATAAACACAACAGCTAATATAGCAGCAAACATGTTTGAAACTATAATCTGAAAAATGACAAAAAGGCGGTTATTTAATATATTTACTTAATATAGATTAAATATTAGTACGTATAATGACGTCACAATTACTTTAACTTATTATACACAAGAAAACAGTGAGTTTATTGATCTACCCTTTGCTTGATATACACAAAGGAGTTTTATGTTAATCGAAATTTAACTTTTGATATATCCATTTACGTCATTTTAAAAATGATAATTCTTCACAGAATCAGATAAAACAATGATAATTCTTCACAGAATCAGATGTAAAATTTAAGATATTTTAGAAATCTGATAAAAGTCAAATACTGATTAATACCAAATTTTTTCTTAGACCGAAAGAGATACTAATTAGAAAGAGCTAAATCAATACACATAATGGTTGCTATAAAAACAACGTAAATACAAGCCTAGGAATTTCGAAGAATTTTGACACTATTGAGAAATTCCACACCAATTGGGGGATTCAACTAGTTAACAGTTGTCTCTTTCTCAACATTTGTGTTTTAAACTATAGAACAAAATGAAGGATTATTGACAGTCTACGATGAAATCTTAGGAAAATAGCATGAATAAATTTTAGACAATATTGGAAGAAGAGTAATATAAATTTACAATCTTTCATATTTACAAACTCAGACTTATCCGATAGGAACAAACTACTGATCACCTCTGTGGCTGGTTTTTTGATTCTGTGACTAACATACCTTTTTGTGAAAAAATAACTATTAAAACCCGATAATAAATATATTTTTCTTAAAAGATATTTTAAATAAAGAGAAGGATTAACTATATCTTGAAATAATGACTATTATAAAAGTTGTATTTAAACTTGGAGCTGAATAGTGATGAATTAACAAAGAAATTGTAATAATGAATTTACGTTGAAAACACCATTTGACTTAAGTCTTCTCCAGATTTTTATTCTAACAGAAGTAAAAGCCCAATCAAAGTAGTTCATTGTTTTCTATTAAAGTTTGATTTTAATGATTTGGAAAATTTTAAATTGCTGCAACACTTAACGAGAATAAAATTTCTATTTTTCCTTTTTCTTTCATATGAAATAACTGATTAACAATAAAATATGAGGCCTTATTAGATCCCTTTTCTAAATTTGCAAGTATTAAGCATTTTGTTTGACTTTACTTTTAATTTGGGTTGAGAAATTCCTAAGATTAATCTAGAATTCCAAAGAATCGTCTCTTTTTTTTAAATTGTCGTTAACTTTCTAAGTCATATCCATTACAGTTAGTTGCCCATAGCTGAAAATAGTGATGCTCTCTTATTGGAATGTAAGTTTTGAATCCTTAATCTCCAATAATGTTTTACATAAATAGTTGTTTTCTTTCTGTTTTTCAATTAGCCATTATTTAGTCTCCTTGTCATTCAGTTATCACCTTCTGAACATAAGAATTAATTCTTTTGAGACCTGCAATTTAAAGTAGTTGAAAACCACTACAAAGATAAATTCTCGATGTGGAGATCGAATCTGAGAGCTGCTGAAATAAAGATTAATATTTTAGCCCTTCAGTTACCAGTTTGGTTCAATTAGTTTTGAAATCTAGTATTTATGTATCTATAAACTATGTTTCAACATAAACATGTATAAATTACAGGTATAAAAACATGTATAAACTATGCTGCAACAAAAGTTTCAACATAAATATCTAGTATTATATTTATGTGTAAATTGTGAGCAAATTTCATTATTTATGACAAATCCACCCAAAGATTCATAGTTCATTGTCTGACTAATGCTGAATATTTCTAAAGCTTATGTTGTTTGACAGTTTAATTATTATTATCGTTATTTTTTGTTCTCAAAGTCAGCAAATTGATTTAGATTAAATATCTCTCATCACATGATATACAAATATTCACTCTTTAATCAGAACTAAAGTTTTAATATATATCTGTTTTTGTCATCGCTATTTCAAGAGAAACGATAAAAATATTAAATGATTTTTTGGGAAACAAGTGTGGTAAACATCCTGTTTATTTCTTTCAATTTTCATACAAAAGCAAATTGAGCAATGCAAATCGGCTTAGAAAATAGATTAGTGGCAGATTTAAAAAAATTATTCGCTTCATTATGTTGCAATAGTCCACTTGGGAAAGTCAGTGGGTTCGATTCTTATCCCTCAGAAGAGTGTTAAAATTAGTCTTCACATGTAAAAAGTGACCGTAGAACGGTAATCATGTCCAAAAGTATTAAGCGGATAACACCTAGAAAAATTATGCTTGTAGGACCTATGTCTTTTATCGTTGGTGCGGAAGTTAAACCATTCGTTAACCGAATAATTGATTTTCTCTTTGGAATGTTGTTAAAACTTATAAGGGTAGTTTATTATACTCAACAAGTCAACATAAAAGGCAAAACTATCAACAAAAATCTATTTTGTAATTTTAACTTAGAATAAATGCCTATAGATATTGAGTTCATATTAGCATAAATGAGGCATAAAGCAATAAATCCTAATATCTGTATCAGAGAAAAACAAGTAAAAAAACTCATCACAATTAAAAACAATTTCTTGGATGAATCAATTAACAATAGAAGATGGAAAAAGCTAATGAACTTTGAATAAGTTCTTCCTTTAAAGTGTAAGAATGCTTTCTTATGAACAAATAAATTGTTAGAAGCAATAGTAAGGCAAAATATTTCCATAGAATTTTTCGTCATTGAATTTTACAACTTCAAAATTTGCTTATATTTTTTATACTAATAAATAAATTTTAAAAAAATTATGCTTAAAATTATTTTATGCCGTAAAAATTTATGTATATAAATTTTGAGTACTATGGTTTTAATAATAAAAAAATTATATATAATTATTTCGTATTCATGAATATTAATTACATTTGGATAAGAAATATATATTTGCAGAATAATAGTAATAATAATTTAAGCCCTTACAAATATACAATTTAAAATCACATAATAATTTAATAAACAACTACGGACTAAATAAAACTATTTTTATGAAATCCTTATTAGCAGTATTGTACAGTTAATAATTATGTAAAAATGATTTTAAGATGAGTTAATTTGAAATATTTTGACTCGCTCATAAAATGAAAGTTATTACATAAGAATGCTCATGATTTTATGTATCTCTTATAAAAATATGATGTTATAAAAATTTGATACTTTTCAGAGAAATGTGTGAATATGTAAGACGTGAAAGAGAAAAAATGTTCTCTCTCTCTTTCACGTCTGACACACTCACACACTTCGCTGAAAAATATCAAATTTTTATAAGAGACTTATGAAATCATGAGAATTTTTAAAACTTTCATTTTATGAGCGAGTCAAAAAATATTTAAAATTAACTCTTTTTAAAATCATTTTTAAGAAATTTAAATATTTAGAAGGTAAGAATGCTTTGTGTACCATAAAATCATAAGAATTTTCCAGCTTTTGAATTAAAAAATTTATTTTTATTTGAGTTCTAAAATGATAACTTCTCTTAAAAGTTGTTTTACTGGTAAATATAAAAGATATGTTTACATATAGGAAAAAGTATTGTAATGTTTAATAAACCAAAAATTTTCAACATAATAAAATATATAATCAAAGTACACAGAGAAAAATAGTTTACTTACCTTGAAAATCCAGACTTCTCCAAGTTCGTTTTTCAAATGTGAAAATGAATTATTTCCAAAAGCTTTTATTTCTTAAAGATATCTAATGACGTATGATTGTATCAGGTGCAATGCATCTAGATTTCATTTTATTCCAAGAATGCTTAATCTCGAGTACTTGTAATTCCGTTTTCAGATAAGTTGAGAAAAAAAAGAAAATTAAAAAATGGTATGAGAGAACACTATTTTCAATGAGGTGTTGCAATATTTACCTGCAGATCTTTTTGAATGATTAGTTCATAGTTCACAAAGGAACGTCTTTTATATTTCTCTTCACATTTTTAAAAATCGATAAAAATAATTAAAGGGGATTGATAATGTTACTAAGTAATAAAAAATACAATAATATATATATATATATATATATATATATATATATATATATATATATATATATATATATATATATATATATATATATATAATATATTAATCTAACACTTAATTGTACATTGTAATCACAATTCTATAACTGTAACCACGATGTATTTTGAAATTAAAAAAAAAGAAAACATTCGTTATTGAATACATTTTTATAAAGATATTATTGCTACTTATATTAATTAATAAATATTGTGCGGAGACCTACAACTTTTGATTTGTTACCCTGAGCTCAGATTGAACTTGCAAGGGGTAATCTATCAAGACATACAGTTTAAAATTGATTCTGAACCATTATAAACATTCATACCCGAATTGAAAAAAATTTACGAACTGAGGAACAGATTTTTGTTTGCCATTCTCTAACCAATTTTTCTTTTGATGGATAACTTAACAGAAGCCTACTGTTTAAAATGAATTTCAAACCACCAATCTCGAAACGACAAACTGACATCCAAAACATTAGCACACTGGTCTTCGTTCAACAGTTCGTAGATTGGATTCCAGCCTCGAGCGAGGCTGGTTCTAATGGCTCAAAATTCATTTTAAATTGTAGGTCCTGGCCCAATTATCCCTTGTAAGCAAACCTTCGTTTACTTTCTGCTTAAAATAATTGAAAACATAAAATTACTTCCGTATAATTATATGCATAAAGATTATGAATAAAACGAACTTTTCCGTTATCTATGCTTCTCAGTCTATCTTTCAGCATGTAAAATGTTATATTTAAGTCAGTAAATTCAGTATTAATATATATTACATATATACTGTAAATATTAGAGTTCTCTCTCTGTATTTACTGATTAAAATTTCCTGATGAAATTTGCTCTTAGTGTCACCATAAATTCTGATAACCCTATAGCGATATTTATACTGATATTTGCCCAGATTTATAACAATTGATATCATACTGCATAGAACTAAAATAACTAAGTGAGATACCAATTCTTCCGTTACTTTTTGTCTTAGATTATTGCATTCCTATCAAAAATACTTTGACACCCTGTAGTGGACAAACTAATACTGTAGTAAGGGCTTTTAATATCCCCAGAGAATATTTCGAGAGGATATTTTTATTAATTGTCGCTCATATTCCCGTGTGGCAAGGAACAAAACCTAGAAAATGCCAAAGCCTCCCTTCCACCGATAGACATGCTTGCAGAAAAGCATAGCATTCACCTCTAGTTGCTTAATAGTCGCTGGGACTTTTCGCTCTAAAGAAAAGTGTACTAAAATAAAGCGAGACTTCAAATAAAATTTTAATTTTTCACCTTCTTATACTTTTTTTATTGTTAAACTCATGCTTTAAAATACAAACACAACAAAGATTTTCTCTTCTATATAACCTACATACTGCGCTTCAAATTAGGCTTCTCTATCTTGGACTTCGACACATATTGCATCTCTAATAATAATCATATCTTACAATAATTAGTTTTCTTTAATTCTTATAATTCTTTAATTTAAAAAGATTTAACACTTGTAAAAAAGTTTTAACTAACTGTAATGACTTTGCATCAATTATTTTAAAAGGACCTTTTCTCTCTCTTTCTCTAAACAGAATAATTTCAATTTATACTTAAAAATATATTGTTACTAAAAGTGTAAAATATTATTTAATAAGCTGTATAGACAGACATTTAAAGTGATAAGTTTTCAGATGAATTTCACTTTATTTTCTATTTCATATAACCACATTTAGGTCATTTCTACACAATCCATTTTGTTTTTCTGTCAATTTTCTGTTTGATACCCAATTACAAACAGGATTATACTTAGGTTCGTTTGAATTTATTAAAAGTTAAACTAGCAGGAAATTCTTATGATCGTGAAATTAATCTGAAAAAATAAATATTTATTATGTTGATTGCTTCTTTATTTGATTGCTAAAAAATTTTCAGATTCATTTTTAAATTACGAAAAAAGAGAAATGTTAAACTATTAGACACTTTTAGTAACAATGTATTTTTATGAGACCTTAATTCTTGTGTGTTGAAGCTTTTTTTTTTTCAATAATTTTTGTATGTATATTCATGAAAATAATCAACGAAATTTAAAACTAATCGCATAAGTATAATTTCATTAGTAATATCGATGAATGATAATCGGGTGTAAAAAATTTCAATTATTCTCAAAAATTAGTTTCTTTCAGATACTTTAATTGTGTACTAAAATTTTTTTGGAAAATCTTTCATAAAACCACAATAAAAACTATAAAATTTAAGTACTTTTTCTGTGTCAGAGTTCAGAAATTTTTTATCGCAACTATGAACTACAATACGAAATTCAAATTTTGTGGTTTTCTCATATATTTTGAAGAAAAAAAAATGATGAAGTGAGAGAGAAACATAAGAAAATATACGTATCTCCTCTAATCACGCGATAATTTTTAGATTTTAAAATTCCTGTGCTTTTTGTTTTATTAGGTGTGTCGCAACTTTATCCCCCCCCTCCCTTTCTTTAAATTAATGCTTTTACAAAAAGTCTAGAAATCCAAAACACCATGCAATTTAAACTTCAAAATTGTAATGATCTATCTTCAGTGATCCATCTCCAGTAAAAGCTAATACTAAGGTAAATTATAAGATTAAAAATTACTGCTTTGCTTTATACCACTGATAGTTTTCTAGATAGGGGTTTCTGGCCAATTTTAGTTCTTTATCATGTTTTAGAATACTTTAATGAACTAATCTCCTTAAAATTCACGTCACGAACATAATTTACGTTAAGATTATTTTGTCACGGAAACTTAAAATCTTTTCCTATAAAACATGAAATGTTAAAATAAATATATCATGTCTTTTATCGTTATATAGTAAAATGCACTTACTATTAAATTTATCAAATATTTTTTTAAGTATTTTGTATAAGAGCATTTAAGTTCTCTACTTTTGTATAGTTTATATTTGCATTAGACAGTTCAAATTATTTATCGGAAACTAACTTGATTTTTAATCAAGCCTGAGGACTTGTAATAGGAAAAGATAATTTAATTCCCCATAAGTAAAATATTAAATCTCATGTGTATAAATAACATCAAAAGAAATAAAACAAAAATGAAATAAAATCTTTTGTAAAATCTCATATTTGCTGCCATCCCCCCCCCCAAAAAAAAAGAAAAATAAGAATTGAATGAATTAAGAAGCCACTTTTTTTTTTTAATTTGCTAACTTTTAGTTAGAGCTAAAAAATGCCACCCATATATAATTATTTAAGGCTTTTATGTATGATTGTTGCATTAGCATCCCAGAGGAACATTTATCATCGGCCATTTCGTAACGTAATGTAAGTATGTCTATATGCATTAATATTAAATATAACACACTAATTCATAACAGTCATGTCTAATAGCATCAATGAGAGAAAAATAAAGTCACTGTGTGTGTGCATCTACACTTGGTATAAAGTACGCGAAGTATACACTTGATTTTAAATTATTAATGATTATTATTTAAATCTATGCTGATATCAATTATCATCTGTTCTTTCATCTATCAATTATTAAAATTTAAATATAGTTTGTTTAAAAATAGTTTGTTTCTAAATATAGCTTTGTATTTTCTATAGGTACAGTTGATGTTTAAGTCAAAAGTATTAGGTTTTTTAGAAAAGAAAAGGCTATGTATAAAAAATCTACTTTATTTAGTAGAATAGTCTAATTTTTCAACATTGTAGCTTACAACCCTAAGTGCCTCAAGCTTTCTTTAATTTTAAGATTTCTTAAATGCTCTAATGATGAAAATGGCTTATGCATTAATTCTCTCCATCACAATAAAATTAATTATAAATAATTAACAACTACCGATACATCATGATTCAAACATTTATTTATGATGATATTTATTTGAATGGCAAAGTTCCAATTAATATTGCAAAAGTTAATCAACAGTAGTTTGAAAAAAAAAAACCTATGTAAATTAAAAACATCTCCCATGAAAAATTTAATCATTTGAGTCAAATATGATCAGTTCATTATAAACAGTCTCAGAAACAAGAATAAGAATGATTTGCACTCAAGAAACTTCTCAGCGGAAATTGAAAAAGGTTCTCAATGAATAGAAATAATCACCGTTTCGTCTATTCAAGGGTATCTAGATAGTCACAAATGGACCAACTAAAATGTTTGTCCTTTTAAACTAATTTTTCAAAATTACTTTTCTTTGAATCCATTTGCCAATTTAGATACTGGTAAAAACTTTTTGCAGAGTTTCCTCGAAGAAAATTAGTTTGCAGCATGTAAATTCATTATCTGAGGGGGGGGGGAAACGCCCATCTAATTTACTTCGTAGTTTCCTACTATGCCCGTTACTTCAAGGTCGATCTTATATTCAAAACGCAGTAAAGAATATGGTATTTGTCTCATTCTAACAGATCACATAATTTTTATACTAAAGGCGATAAAAGTGTTTGTTAGGATTTTGTAGAAGAGATTCGTTTTATCGAACTACTTTTCTCAGTTCCAGACAAACTATCGAAAACTGTTAATAAGATCTTATAGAAATGAACCATTCCAAAATAATTTATTTACAAAAATTTCTAAAAAAAGTGGTAACTGCTTTTTCTTTGAACAGCAACCGAAATCTTTTTTATAATAGACAGTATAAAAAAACCGTATATTGAATTATTTAATTCAAAAATCTTTAGGAACAAAAATTATAACTGGTAAAATCTATATTTAATTGCTTTTTATGTACTTTAGATTCTTGATTAAGTAGGTTAAAAAGAAATTTTAACTGAACTATTTTATAGAACTTCCAATGGCAAAAAGAATAACGGACGAACTCAAGTTGCACTGAAAAGAGGTTCTAAAATATAATAACCTCTATTCTACAATTAATTTTCATACCGCTCTTACTACAATCCTGCAGATAGTTCTAAATGTTAAGTGTAATATTTTATTTTTGTGTTGTGAGTTCTGTTCTTATGGATGTTGTAATAAATAATTTACAGAGCCAGCCGGCGTTGTGTTTATTCACAAAACGTTTACAAAACATATTTCGCGAGTTTTCTTTATCCCACAATATTGAAATGAGAAACAATATCCACACATTTTGAATTAATGTGCAGCATATAAAACCACAATTTATTTGCTTCAACATCCAACAATCTTACTAGCAAAGTTGAACAATTTTTGTTGACTGAGTCAGAATTTAAAACAAATCTACGCAAAATAAAATCGTAAAATATTTATTACAGACAAGACAACAGTTAGATATTAATAAAGACTGCATCTGGAATGAATTATAACTCGTATTGAAGAGAAAACATGAGATAATTCACTTATTTGAAATGTGCCATTAAAGATTATACATCATCTTTACTAAAAATCATATTGCGAGAAAAAAATTTAGGGAAAAGATTTTTTTCTCATTATTTACATACAATACCATTAAAAAAATCAACATATCTTGAGTTTTTCTAACTTTTATACTTAAGCAGTTTTAAAATTTCAGGAATTAACTTTTTTTGGTAAACTTATTATTAATTTTTAATCATAAAAATATAATGTATAGATGAAATGGTTTTAGGCTTAAATCTGAAATGTTTCGACTGTCACTGATAAAATATTATAGTTTAAGTACATTATTTTTTGATTTTGATTGACTTGCAACCCATAAATGAATTTAATCACAAAGTACAATAATGCATACTATAAAAACTACTTCAAAATTCAAACTAATATGTCATCTAAATTACAATAACATCAAGTTACGTTTTTTCCCCAAATACACGAAGTAAACAATGATAAGAAAAAATATACCCTCTGCCAAAAAAAAAAAAATCATCTGTTCCAATTATTGCTTTAAATTTATATCTCTATTTTATCTTCTAGAAACTTAATCGCGTTTCAATCCACATTTGAAAGAAATAATTTTATCAGTTACCTCAATTTTTATCTAGTAATGTAGTAGAAAATATTATTCACAGCGATTAAAAATAATTTTTATTTCTATGATTGCTATATATCGGAGAAATGTATTTAAATTGCAATAAAATAAAAATTCTTATTTAATATAATATTAGAATTAATAAAAACAATTATAATTATTAGACAGACTAATACATCCTTAAGATGTGAAGGATATTATGCGTCTCTAGGATCTTACTGTCGTGGTTGAAATTCAATGAATTAAAAAAAAAAAAAAAAAAAAAAACAGACAAAAAATTCCAAAAGAAAAAAATATCTATTACCAATGTTCAACAAGATCTTATACTGTACTATTATAATTGCTACAGCAAAAAATTCATAATAATAAATAAATTAAAAATACAAACGACAAAATATTCATCGGTTAAATACCCTCGTGTCCATAAATTAAGAATAATGCAAATTCAGGCAAACAAAGAGACAAAAGCAAAACAAATGTGACTTCTTTGTAAAGTCCATTTATTAAACAAAAGGTAAAGAGCAAAAAAGCTGCTATATGTTTGACATCATTAACAAAAATTGCGATTTTTACTCCCTGGAGCATATTTTAAAAAGGAATATATTTACAAAAACCAATATAACATGGTTGGTATGATGGTTATTACATAGTATGCCCCCCAGACGATGCAAGGCAGGCCGTACAACGCCTAGGCATGCTGAGTATCAAATTATCGATCTGATCTTGATATTACACCACTCATCAAACAATGCTCTCCGAAGTTCTGGTAGATATGTGGGAAGGGGTTGACGGGCTGCAATTCGTCAGCCAAGCATATCTCACACATGCTCTATTGAATTCAAGTCCGGTGAGTATGCTGGCCAGTCCATACGGGTGATATACTCCGATTGAATGCATTCGTCTACAATGTATGCACGGTGAGAACGGGCGTTGTCATACATAAGCAGAAATTCTGCATCCATGTCGCCCCGAAACAAACATACATGTTGTTCCAGAATAACATCCCGATAGATGTGGCCTGTCATGGATACATTCTGAACATGCAGGTTCGTTCTGGAACCCAGAATAATTCCTCCTCAAACGAGCAATCCTACAACACCGTAACGGTGTCGTTCAATGGTATTCTCTTGGTGGTAACGGATACCTGGCCCTATCAATATGAAAGTCCGGCGAGAATCAGACTGAAAGCTAAGCCTGGACTCGTCAGAAAACATCACACAAGACCACGGTTGCGGTGTATACAACGCATGCTCTCTACTCCAGGCTAACCACAGGCGACAGTGAGTTGCGGTAAGTGGAACATATTTGACAAGCCTACGAGCATATAGATCAATGTGCCCTAAGCGTCTGTACACGGTCTACCTCGAAACTGTCGTACCGGTAGCTGAAGAGACAGGTCTGATGCTGTGCTCCGTCCGTTTCTTTTGGCAGTAACTGCCAAATACCGATCCTCATTCGACGTTGTTACTCGGGGGCGACCTGTGCTGTAACGTCTACTCACCTTACTACCATCTTGGAACCGTTGCCAAAGCCTGGTAATGACACTCTGGGCAATTCCAAGTTCCTCGGATACTTCCAGCTGCGTACATCCACACACCAGACGGCCGATAATTCTACCACGTAACTATGCGGTTATTGAACTAAAAGGATTTTAAAGCACTTGTGAACAATTTTACTTTTTTGCAACCATTCTTTATATACCTCTCTCTTACACTCTTGTCATTGTGACGTACTATTGGTGCCATCTGGTGATTTCTTTTAATTTGCATATTAATCTTTAAGATGTGTGCGATACTTCTACACATGAAATTTTTATTTTAGAGTTCAATTTTTGTGTCATTCAGAATTATCCTTAATTTATGGACATGAGTGTATATTGTTGTTTCCGAAATCTGATTGCTAAATTTTTCACCTTTCAGCACAACAAGGGAAAAAAAGTGATGGAAAGTGGGTGGGTCATTGTTATTCAGAAACAGAGACCAAGCATAAGAGCTCTAGACTTCGTCTGCAAAACCCAGAGGTATCATTTCACATGGATGACACAGCGCGACTACGACATATTTTACGCTCCCCACCCACTATTAGTGAACACGACGGATCTTAAGTTGGATCAGAATTCAAACTCGCAACCTTCTGATAACGACAACGACGTATTAACCAATTAGACCAACCCGCGGCTTCATCGCATAAATTAATACTGAGAATAACAAGTGTTTAACTTTCAAAACGCTTGGAAGCATAGATCTAGAGAAATCAGTACCCAAAACCTCTGTGGTGCATAAATGGTGTAATTGCTGAGCTAATACGGCAGAGCATTTAGTCAAAGATTACAGAACTTGTACATAGCTGCTTTTTAATGTGCCACAGTCTATCGATCGTTGTTACTAGGGTATGATGACGAGTCACTCACTAGGCAATCATTAATGTGACGTTTTTTGTTGATGAGAGATCTTGATAACATGATAACCAGAGCATTTTCTGTATAAAGAAGTCCACGCAACATGGGCACATGCATTATTCTGCTGAAATAATGCATTTCGCAAGGCTCGAATGAAGGTGATGCACAGCAAGTCGTAACATAACAGAAATGTAACAATCACTGCTCAAATGCCATCAATGCGAACAAGAGGTGACACTTAGACGTTTTCCCAATAACATCTTCCCAAGTTATGAACCATTATGATGATATCGAAGGGACGCAGGCAATGTGCGTTCTCCGGATGTAGTCAAACATCAGTGAGACCAACGTGATGCAGTAAACAAAACCGGGACTTGTTAACGAATCACAAAACTGACGTCACACCATTCATGAGATGATCGTCGTTGATACCGTTAAAACACACTCTTCTGTGATGTAGCGCTAAGGATAACCGTCATGCTGACAGTTCCTGTGCTGCAGCAATCGTCGTTGAGTTGTTTGTGTAGACTTTTGTTGCCTTGCAAATGGTTTCATTTTTTGACTCGAGTGTGGTGTTGCGACTGTAAAATCCATTAAGGCCATGCGAGGAACATGTTGTCTTTTCAGGTGTTAATAATAAATAGCCGCTGACACTCAACACGGCATACCGTTTGCTCTTTTTGAACCCAACGATTCTACACTCAACTGAGAATCGTATGATTTCAACCAACATGAGCAGCAATGCAGCAACAAACTATAAACCGTAATCATGGTAGCTATAGTTCAACCTCTATCAAAGGCAGAAACATACTGTTAAGCATTGCAACTTTTCATCTGACAATAACGTTCAAAAGCAATATTCGAATGAGAAATCTGTGCTTCGTATGAGAGTGTGCTTAGACTTCATTGAAACACATTTTGGTTGACGTTATTGGTGCTTTACATGTGAAAGCATTGAAAATGCTTATAATTTGCCTATTGCAACATATTCTTCTTGTCATATCGATTTCACACTCTAGCCTTCGGTTCAACAGTTCGTGGGTTCGAATCCCACCTTGGGCATGAATGTTTGTAGCGGTTCGGAATCCACTTTAAGCCGTAGGTCCCGGTCTAATTATCCCTCGTGTGCAAAAAAAGACCGTTGAGCGACAAACAAATCAAACCATATCGATTTCACGTGCGTTGTGTGTCGTTTTCTTGATGAAAAATATTTAATGACCAGCAGAGTGTTATCAGTTTTTTTTACTTAATTTTTTTTTTCCTAAGAAAGGAAAAAAGAAAAACCATGTTCTATTAATCCATCGATAATTTATTAACAGTCGATGTTTTATTAGTTTTATAAATTGAGTTTTCAATAAAAATTAGAAAATAATATTACATATAATTTTCTCTCGTTTGCCCAAAATTAAATGTGTGCAGTGAGTTATTTATTACCACATAGCCAGTGTCACACCAAGTGACAAAAATACTACATAGAAGACAAATATTTTGTTCCCGCGAGTCGATTATATAATTTGTATATTTTTAACGAATCATGATCTGATAAATATCTCTGCCAAAGAACTTCGCTTTAACATATGCACTAATGAATACTGTTTAAGCATGAAAAAAGACTAAACGTTCAAAACGTTAGATAAGATTTTAATAGTCCTGGCTTAAAGGAGCATTTCGTATAAACAGATCCCTAAGCAAAATCTTAATTTTCATAAAATGTGTTAAAAGTTTGAAAAGTATCAGAAATTCTTTTGAGTTTTCTGAGATTCCTCAATTAGAATACTTTATGATGCCATTTAAATTAACTTTTGTGCATGTTCCGGAAGTATTCCTGCCTTGTTTGAAAGGTAAAATGGCGTGACAAGGGCCCATTCGAAATTAAAGGAATCCGGTGGAAAAAAATTTGTGTGCAGCTTTACTTTATCGAAATGATTATACCTTATATGATAAGAATCGTGGAACTATTAAAAATATGCAAACTTCTATCAAAAGTGATTATTTAACAAAAAAGAACAAACAAAAGAAAATTTTCGCAATATGAAAAACGACTACAATTTTTCGTATCCTCTTCAAATTAATTTTTAAAAACGTTTCCTTTAATAATACAAAATAGATACAAGTTCTGATTGCGGAAAAAAATAAGGGAAATAGATTATAAAAATATTAAAATCTCATTAACTCTAATTGAAGAAAATACTAGTTTACTGTTGAAATCAATTTTACAAATTTGTATTTTTTCCCCCAAATGAAATTCATATCAGCATTTGTTTCAAAATGCATTTCCTTTAAAACTTCGTTCATTACTAATGATGGAAGTGGTAGGCTTAGGATGTACTTCCAGTTAAGAAGCTTGGGCTCGTATTTTGAAAAGCACTGCTTCGATCATAGTAAAAAGCCTATTTATTGGCCTATTCATGTTCTGAAATAATAATGATCAATTCCATATTCCTTCAGTTTTGCTATTGTAGATTTTTGGATAAAGGAAGAGACCCTGATGGAAACCTTTTGTGTGAAAGGCTTAATGCTTTTAGTAGAAAAACAGAGCTCCAGTGGCTCAGTAGCTTCACGCCGCTTCCCGTAAGCTCAGCAAAGTGAAGCATCATTTGCCGCGTGCAGTGGTTGGGAGGGTGACCACGGTGTACTCTCCTGGTTGGGGACGTGTCCACATTAATATGTAACGTCCAAAGTCCTTCCGTTGGTGTGGCGTGGATGTGGAGAGGAGGGATTCCTGCGCCAAT
This sequence comes from Latrodectus hesperus, assembly GCA_037975125.1. Taxonomy (NCBI): domain Eukaryota; kingdom Metazoa; phylum Arthropoda; class Arachnida; order Araneae; family Theridiidae; genus Latrodectus; species Latrodectus hesperus. Next base: position 58,745,466 of record CM075854.1, on the reverse strand, counting down.
TTTGACTATATCAAAATCGATATGCTATTACAGTGCTCCCAAATGCCAATTTTCAATGCTGGTAAAACTACGTTTCATAATCATATTGCTATCAACTCTATTTAATGTATGTTTTTGGAATTTGATTTGATCTTTATATCAAAGGATAAAATATAATACAAAATAGCAAATCGAGTATTAACATCTGACAACAGAATTATTTTCAGAAAAGGAATGAAAAAATCATTCCAAATAAAAATATAATTTTGACACCCAATACAGTGCATACATATGAACAAGCAAGGTTGCATTTCAGTAGTTATAACTTCATTGTTAGGATTGTAGATTACATGAACATTGAGAAATTGGGATGGTAATTGAGAAAAAACAAGTGAAAAAGACACAAATTAGGAAAAACTTATTTATTACTTATCGTTTTTACTTTTCGCTAGCAAACTTCCCTGTACTAGCTCAAAATGAGCTTACCAGTTTTGGTAGAGGCTGCTGGAAGATTTAAGATTTACATCGAGTGATTAATAAGCCTTATTTAGTAATATACATGACAAGGGAATATATTTACAGATTATAAAAACAATTAGAAGATAGTACAAATGAAATTATTTACCTTGGCCTTGTGAGGCAATTAAAACTCACTTTAAAGAACATGACTTATTAAAGTGTAACTTGAATGGAAAAAATGATTTTTAATGTACAAAGTAAACTCATTCTTAGTTAATTTTTTGTAAAAAAATGTGCATATTTTGTAAATTTCTACTGAGGATTCTATAAGCAAAAAAGGATGTCTAGTTATAGCTATTTACAATTTCATGACTGAATAAAAAATTATGGTACAAGTTTATTCCCTTTCTGAACATCAAATTAGATGAGATTACAAGTTATATATATGTAATTTAGAGATATTAAACTTTTTAAATTTGCAACAACATAATTAGTAATTTAATTACATTGAATTGTTAGTTTACTAAAATATTTACCTTTTCAGAACGTCTAACATTAGTAGAATTGCAGAAATATATTAATCTTGATGTGTGTTTTTAAGTAAAATTATTACTATTACTAATATTGAGCAGATATAAATTTTTTTTACAAGTATTAGTGGGACAAAAATAAATTATACCTTTTGATATTAATACTCATTTTCTGATAACTTAATCATTTATTCAACATTTTCAATTTTTTTCTGTAGATATCGCACAATGTTTATCACTGTCAACATTTTTAAATCCAGTTACAATACGTGAATTTTAAGGGCTTTTTACAGAATATTTCAACATGGCAGTTTAAGTCATCAAAAGCTTACCAAATATGATGTCTAGTAACAATGGGTATATTCTTAGCCACAACTTAAATAAAGCAGTATTAAGAGTTTTTTTTTCTTTCTTTTTTGTAATCATAAAACAGAATTTACAGTAACAGATACATAAAATTTAACATGATTACAAAAATAATCATAAGCTTGAAAACTTCTTAAAAGTTACCTTTACAAGGAAAATGAAGCAAAAAATTATAAAAAGCTAAAAAATCATGAGTAAATTCATAACAGAACTGTCATTATTCATATTGAATCATACTAAAATCTTGTTATGTTAAAAAGATATGCTGCATATATAGATTAAAAAAATACAAGAAATACTTTAAAATTTATTTAGCTTTACTTTTATTATTATATAAAAGTAATAAATTGTAAATTTTGCAAGAATAAAAATATAATAGCAAAAATAAAATAATCAAGTATATGTTTGAAATACATCTATTTTGTACAGTTTATACATATATAAAACTCTTCCTAAATTAGGAATATCAGGATGTAGCAAAATAGCGATTTGGAAATTGACTATGTTCAATTCTTTCAGGACATTCGCTATCAAAACTCCTAAATGTTGATTGTTTCAAAGGCCAGGTACTAATTTTTGACTGTGTTGCCTAAAAAGATAAATTAAAACATATTATATACAGAAGTTATTAATTTATATTGTTACACAAACAAATTTCCTATTATGTTATATGCACTAATTTTCTTCACATCAACAGTTTGTAAAGAGACTAAAATAAATTTAAACTTATCAACACTTGTGTGTTAGTGATTATCAACATAAATATATACAAAACTTGCAGAAATAAACTTAAATATATAAAATGCTAAAATAATTAAAATGAAAAAAATGCCAAGTCTTGTTGATAGAGACTGTATCATATTAATGACAGTCCATAGATTTTTCATTAATTGGGAAAAAAATTTTCACACCTAAAATACATGAAATTCTATGTTAAACACATTACTCAGTGAATACTACACTAGGATAATGAGTACAGAATACAAGTTGAGAAAAATATTTGTTTCTAAAAATGAGAAGTGAAAAAACATTTTCCACATAATTTAGTTTCTCCACATACTTAGAACATTAAGCTAAACAAATAAACAAAAATAAATAAAACTAAACAGCTTAGAAATTCAAATGAAAAAATAAATCTTTAGATATGCATATAAGTTTTTTTCTTTTAATCAGTCTTATTTGTGTGTGAGCAACAACTTTATAATATTTTAATTTTGCTTTTTATATTGCACAATGCTTTGCTTGATGAATATCAATGTTAAATTTATCATAAATTACAACTAAATTAAGAGTGAAATGTTTTGTCTTATCTGCATTTTACGGGTATAATTTTTATTTTTAAGGAAATAATAGTAATATCATTAAAATGAACATCAATATCATAATGAATTAGATGTAATTTATTCCTTTAATAAGTATGCATAATTTCTCTTTGTAACAAATACTTTTAAATTCATAAATCATTTTGCTACTCTAAAATATTACAAATACAAGAAAATACTTTTTCATTTCTTGTTATATATTATCTAGTTAGCTTTTAAAGCATTCCGATATTTATTATTCATAATTAATATAGCAATATACAATTATCTTAGTAAAATACTGATGAAGAAGTACCATATCAACTCAATTATCAAAGGCATTCCACTTGCACTCCTAAATATAGAGAATATACATATGAGGACTAGCAATCCAGTTTAAGAATTAATCTTTGAAAGATGTTATGTTCTTTTTGTCAATATTTATAAAAAATTTTATAAAGCATTTATATGCTGTTGCATTAGATATGCTGCCAAAGAACTTATTGTACACAATGAACCTGATTTTTCAGCAATGTTTGAAGTTCTTTAATTAGACAAATATTAACTTTATTAGATATTATATATTATTTCTAAAATATTAATGAAGACAACATTTAAACTGCATTTATATTTTAACTTAGTTTATTAGGAAATCTTTTTACATTATGATTTAAGTAATGTTAATAACTTTATAATTACAAAGGGGACTTGAAAGAAAACATTTGAAAAACAAATGAAATGTTTGATTAATTACCCATAGGCATTCCTCTTTGGATTCCGATATGTTTTCCAGTCCTCCAGGCATACTTTCACCACTGCTTTGCTTCCTTAAATATAAAATATAAAAACTAACCTTAAAAATTAAAATTTCAAAAGTTAGTATTAGAATTTTAAAACACAGTAATGTGGTTGAAAAGTAGTACATTCAGTGATTCGTAATGTTCAAGTAATCAATATAAGAAAATGATTACATAGTACGCATATTTAGCTCCTATCTAAAATAACACAAAATAAAATCCCGTTTTTTTACTCTTATGCTTTATTTTCCTCTCAATAATTTGGACAAACAGATTTTATACTTTGCTTAAAAACAGGTTTAAAAGTTGACATGAATTTATTAAAACTTATTCATATACAATTTCAACATAAAGAATTTAAAATGTACTTTACATTTAATAAATTATACTTGTTTTTATAAGCTTTGTAAAACTATTTAAATGTCACACATATAAATTATTGCAGATAATTTTTGTATTAATATTTTAATAATGCAAATACTATTAATGTCTTCTTTTATTAATATTCCTCATTGTTCTTTAATATATTAAAAGTTTTGTTTCAACAAAATAGAAATTTAAGAAGAATACAATAACTATATTACATGCATCAAATAACAGTGTTTTAAAGGTACATTTTGAAAACATAAAAACTTTTTATAATTGGATTTTAAAATTGCAATTAAATTTAATACAAAAAGTAAATTACAATATTATAACAAAACTTAAAATTACCCTTGAATCAATACAAAAATTTAACCAAAAATTTCCTATATTGTATAATTTCAGTTATTAAATTGGAATATTTAATCCATGTCTCGAACAATATTAATTAATTCTACAAAGTTAACAGCATTGTTATGTTTGATGTAAGCCAAGAACATTAAGCTTATAAAATAATAATTTATTATATTTAAAAGTATTCACAACGCACAGCCTAATGCCACACATCAGGTTTTGCTAATGACACTAGAATGCAGAAAATCAGGAGAGCACTATTAACAAAATAATATAGTTATATGGTTACAGTTATATGATTAAGATTTATATTAGTTAAAATATTCAGGTTACATATAGTTTTTTAAATATGAAGGTTTCTAAATCAGTCCTCAAACATTTTCAGATGATGGAAAAAAATCTTTTTTGAGGTATAATCCCACTAATTTTTCTACTAAACATCAATTTAGATGGAGATACAATATCATTTGAATCTTTTGATATTCCAAAAGCACTAAACAGATCTTTATAATCAAAACCATGCTTTTTTCCGCATGCACTTTCAAAGTTAGTAGATGTTTCTCCACTATACCATCTGACTGGGAAATCAGGGACTCAATATCTGTCTAAATATTCTGTCTTGAAATTCTAGAATTTGGCAAATTTATGGAATACTGGATTGTTGTACTGAAATTCATTATCTGAATAAAGAATTTAGGGTATTCCAAAACATATGAACATATACTTCAATATATTAATAGTAGCAAAGCTCAACTGTTCAGGTAAAAAACTGCAGTTTCAATGTATTTACTTAATAATCAATTACTGTGAAATATTCTCAACCCTGGAAGAGAAACAGATTGGATCCCAAAACTTCCCATGAAGCATTAATTCCAAAAGAAGAACTGTACTGTTCTTTAGATTTGGCAATCTCAAACAAGTTCGGCAATTTAGTATCAAGTCTAGGATCCCATTCCTAGCCAGCAGAATTTCTCTGGCTTTATTTTTGCATTTATTCATATAAAGATGACTATAATAGAATCTATTCAACATATCCTTTTGCAAACTTTTAGGAACAACTACAAAAGAATTTTTTTAAATCAACCCATTTGCAGTATTTAATTCTTCTCTGAAAATAAAATATGGTTTATCCAAATCTAGAACAAGTTTTATATTGTTCAGTCAACCTTAGAAAATGAGTTTTAAAACACCTTGCAGTTCAGTCTTTTCCAGCTTTGGACTGAAATAGTTGCAATTTTAAGTTATAGGAAGACTTGCTATGATTGTATTAATATATGCCTCTGTTTTACCATAAAAAAAAAGTCATAAGTATGTACAAATATGACAATGCATCAGCTAAAAAGAGTTTTTCCAGGTTTAAAAACAAGATTAAAATCATAAGGCTTAAATGCATTTGTTGTATCCTGTAAAGATATCTAAAAGCTTTTAAAAATTGTTTCAAGAGGATTTTGATCAGTTACAACAGTAAATAATTTATTACATATAATTTGATAAAATTTTTCACAGCCAAAAACTATTGCTAAAGTTTATTTTTCAATTTGCACATAATTCTTTTGAGTATCAGTCAAAGCTTTTGATGCTTAAGCTACAGATAAATTATTTGGCAGTAGCACAGCTCCTAAACCATCTTAAGTATCAGATACAGTTATAGGCTCTAAAGGATCAAAATACTGGAATTGACATTAAAACTTTTTTCAATTCAGAAAAGCACTCATGCTCAGCACTCCAAGTACTATTTTTTAAAGTAAATATTTTAAAATAGCTAAGTTTCATTTTTGTTATTGCTTTAATTTTATCCTCATACCATTTAAAACCATCTTTTGAAAAATATGCCCTAAATATTTTATTTCATCCCACAAAAATTTACATTTACTTATATTTATCATTTTCAACTTTAGTGTTTTCAAGTACCTTTTCCAATTGTATATCAGGTTCTTTTTTATTTCATATATTGTCTATATAAATGTGTACTCCCTCTATGCCAGAGAATATCACAGTAAAACACATACGAAAAATTTCAGGTGTTGAGCTTATACCATATGGTAGAAACAAAAAGCAATATCTACCATATGGAGTATTAAAATTCATAAATTTAGCACTTACTTCTATGATTGGAATTTGCCATAATGCTTTGTTAGCATTTAAAATACAAAAAAACTTTTCCTCCTGTCATTTTTGAAGCTATATCTACAAAAGTGGGTAGATAAAAATGTTCTTAAAAAGTCTGCATTTAAATAAAAGGATCTGCACATTTTCCTACACCTTAATCTTAGAATCATTATAATTGGAAAGAATAATAGTATTAGGTTTTTTTAACAATAGTCACATTTAAATTCATAAACCACATTTTGAATTTAAAGTATAGGAGTACATTACATTGAGCAAAATCATCAAGTTTTACATATAGATATTTAGAATAATTTATTTTTTATACCATTCTTTATTGTTATTACATTTATTACTCTCATTATTTATTTCATCCAAAACATATTCATTATATTTAAACACTTTCAATTTATCAACAAAATGTTCAAAATCTGAATTGTGTGCTTTCATTTAAAGCATTTATATTTTTTGAGATACTGCACACTCGTATAAAATAATATTTTTTCTTACAAAAATCACATATTTTATTAAACGCACAGAAATAAAATTTTATATGGGAGTTACCGCATTTCCAGCATACTTTAGTTTTATTTTGAACACATTTCCCAAATACTTTTATTACAAAAATGAGAATCTCCAGAATAATTTTGATTATTCAAGTGCACTTTTTCCTTGGACTGGGCATAAAGTCATGATTTCTTTTGTATTGCTTCTACAGCTGTTTCATCACTAAGAATTCTAAGTTGATTTGTGGCAATTTCAATCAATTAATAAAACCACACATTGCACTGAATTTCTTTAATGCGAAGAAGAAACCATCAAAATTTTCATCAGCTTCTTGTGATTGGTTAAAAATCTACACCTTCACAAAGGAAAATTATTTTCATCAAATTTCTTTTAAATAACATCAAATTAATTTTTTTCCTCATCTGTCAACTCAAAAGTATTATAAACATCAAGAGTATCAGTTCCAAGTGTTTAATGAAATCTAAAGTTGTCTAGTCTAGTCTAACGTTGACAATGATTCAACTATAATAAATTAATTGTGAGTGTTCAAATTAAGTAATCACTCAGCCAACAAACTGCTCAGTTTATTTCATTTGCTTAAAATAATATCTGTGATGTTAGAATGCTTAAACATTCTGATATTTTTATATGAAGTTTAAAAAAAATTAATCTAAATTATTTTAATCTCTGGTGAAAGTATAAATGATGTTTTGCAAATTGACTTCGTAATGTGACTTTTTGGATGATTCTAAGATCCTACTAAAGATACTTAACTAGAATTAATACTTAGTAAATATTTGAAATCCTGCACATTTTATAATATTTTAAAAAACAATCGTTTACAATCAATTATCATATAAATAAATAATCTCAAAATTTCTTATTTCCTATTAATAAAAATAATTTCCAATGTTCAATTAAATATATTTCAAAACATTTTATACATTGTACATTACAATAAAATTGAAAACATTTATAGCACAAGTAAATATTGCCCTATAAGATAAGTAAATCTTACAGGGCACATTCTGTGATCTAAATGTTACTATGATTATAATACATTACATTTCATACACAATTTTAAGGTATCTCCTTAAAGTACCTTTGGAATTTTAGTCTTTTTTAAATGTCTGAAAACGAATGTTTCAAATATTTAATGAATTAAAATGTTGAGAACAATTTTCATTTTCTACATCAGCTGAAATTTAATTTCATTAAAAAAATGATTTTAGAACTTTAAAGATGAATTTTGGAGAGAAATTACAACATGCCTTTTAATTTATTATGTACTTTATTAATATGAAGCTAATGAATGGACCATGAATAAAAAGTAAAGAATCAGCTTTTAATTCTTTATATTAAGAATATTTAAAAATTTCTTACTTTTTAACATAATTTAAAATTTTTTAAAACATAATTAAAATATAATTCACATATTTGAACCAAAAAGTAATGAACATTAATTCCCTGAATGAATAAAAGAATTTAATTATTTTAAAAATCTACAAACCTATTTGACAGAGATAACATAAGATGCCGGCTAAGCAAGCCATTTACTCCACAATGATGAAATTCATTATCTGGTCCATTCACAGAAGAACCATCATCACTAGAGCTTCCATTTTCAGAAATAGAATTACTCCATCTGCAATGAAAAGCAAAACAATTTTAACTATATCTAATAATTGAAAAAAATCATTTTTCTATTATTTATCAATATATTCACATGCAATAATAAATATTTTTCATGCACTTATTTCAAAAGAAATTGATTTATTAAAATATCAATATAAAGTATTTCAAAATCTATATATAGCTTAGAACACTATTTAACTAAATAACTTCATTCACAAAACTCAATATTTAAAATGATTTTCTCAGTAGTTAACTTAATTTTTTAGAAGTAAATCAAGCATGAAATTTAGTGAATGAAAGAAATAATAGTGTTTAGCTCTTTAAGGAAAACTAAGATGACATGATATGAAAATATATCACACTAAAAAACTAATTAATGCAGCTTACTTCTTATATACTTCAATATTTATTTTATTGCTTCTGAAGTCAAGAACTAATTTTTACTAATAAAAAATATAAAAAATTAAATATGGATTCTAAAATTTAAATTTTCCCTGAAGCTTAGTGTAATCTTTTTTTTCTAAAGCTTTTATTCCCACCCTAGCATCATTATAAAAGCACTAATATTTTCTAAATTCACTTTGAAAATGTGGAATAAAATAGTAATTTCATTGAATTGAATGAAGACAAAAAATTTATTTAATATTATACAAAAAGGAAAAAAACTACTAAGGTAAAACCCTATAGCATAATGAACATCTTCAACTAAAAATCAATAAATATAAAAAACATTGTATGTTAAACATTGTTGTAAAAAACAATAACATATAGTTTATGGAAAATTGTTAATTTCCATAAACTATAATACATTTTTCCTAATGTTACTTTAATACTTTAAAAAATAAGATTCAATAATTTTTATGTCTGATATTAACATATGGTTTACACTTATTTTAAAAATCATCAATAAATATTCAAATAATATAAAAAGCTAGAGAACTTTTGTTTCATAACTAAAACTTGAAACTAACTTTGCATAACAATTATTTATGTGTATCACTTTTTCTATAGTTTCATAAAACTTCTATGACAAATTATGGTTGCACATGACCAATAAAATTATATAAAATTAACAACTATGACACTAACAATTTTCAGTTTCACAGGAAACTTAAGTGCAATGCAAGAGTTAAGAAAGATACAATTCAGTAAATAAATGAAAAATATAACCAGGCTAGCAGCTTTATATAAAAATATATTACATGTTGTTTTCACTTGACGATCATTTTTTACATATGAGAAAATTGAACTGAGTTCACTAGTTTAAAGTAAAAAGGTATTAGAAATTTATATATGTCATGATGGAAAATTTTTAATGTTCATTTCAAGAGCAAACATTTAAAATTGTTAGCAGCCAATTTAGATAAATTTAAGTAATCTGTAAAACAGCTATTTTTAAAGAATATCTGAAATTAATGTATTGAAATTTGTGAAAAAATTTGTTTCACTAGAGTTGCACAACAATATTATCAATTTAGTTATAAGATTTGAGTGTACCCTTTGATAACAAATTAAAGGAAAAATTTAAGATTTTTGGGGATATTTTTTAAAAGCTGCCCTTAAAAGCTCATTGTAAAAACATTACACAAATTTTTTCAAAAATAAATAAAATATGATAGCATTTGAATTGGTGCACAAAATTTTAAATCAATTTTGGTGCCAATTTTATATTCTTTTAACTTTTTTATTATACACCCAATAAATATTTTGGAAGAATTACAAGAGTTGTAGAAGAGAAATAAAATACTTATTTATTTAAATGCAAGAATTATGTATAAAAACGTTAAAATATTCAATAGAGATATAATGCCGATTTTATGACTTGACACACACACACACATTGACATTATAGAAACTTCACTTCTCAAGACTAAAAAGATGATTCAATCGAATAAAAAATAAAATTTTAAAACTAAATAAAACAATAAATCTAGTTAATAAAATAAATGTGTTAAAATGTAAACTATTAGTTATGACAAAGGATTACTTTAAATTCAGAAGGGGTAAATGGTTTTTTATAAGGACTTCAATAACATTACTTACAAATATCTTAGCTTTGACCCTTTAAAAATATTATGCTCAGAGTGCAACATAAAATTTGATGGTGGTGTTTAACCTTTTCATCCTGGTGGTACAACTGTTGTACCACGAAAGTGAGTGTCTCAGAAGACGGCTGTAGTACAACAGTTGTACCATGGATTTCTTTCCCCTTTCATGCGCCTGACTTTTTCCCGCTAAACTTTCTTTGGGCAGTTGAGGAGGATTTAATTGCTGCTCTTTTGTGTATTAAAGTCGTAAAAATTGAGGACTTGTCTGAGCGGCGAATTTTGGCGAAAAACGGTTTTATTGGCTCCTCTTTTTAAAAGGGAAGTATATTCATCCTCACTTTAGCAAATTTTTTCATTGTAATCAGTTACTTTTTTCGTCGCCAGAAAAAATATTTTTGATGTCTGCATGTTGTAAAGGGTTGACTGATGAAGAAATTAAAAACTTATTGGAAGAATTAGAAGAAGAAAATTTTGCAGACAGTGATTCTGATTGCTGTGATGAATTTGAACGCAAGGGTATTAGTTTTTTTGATGACAATAATGATGCAAATTCCTCAGTATCATTTGATTTTGATTGGCATAAGGCTAAAGCAGATGATAAGCCCATCATTTTTAAATTTAAGGGGATTTAAGTATTTCTGAGCCAAAATAAAGGATTTAGTTGAAGAACATGAATTTTTTTATTTATTTTTTCAGAAGAAATTTTAAACTTTACTGCAGATGAAACAAATAGATATGCTTCCCAAATATTAGAATTAGATCCGGGAAATAATAAAAGAAAGCATGGGACAAAGTGGACTAATATTGATGCACCAGAATTAAAAAAAATCTTAGGACTTATCTTTATCTATATGACCCATTAAAAGAATAACATCAAAGATTATTGGTCGACAGATGAATTGATTGAAACTCCTGTTTTTAGAAAAATTATGTCCCGTGATAGACTTTTTAATGTATTGAGAGTTTTTTACATTTTACAGACAATAAGAATAAACCATAACTTGATGAAGAATATGACAGATTGTGGAAATTATATGAACGATTTTTGATTTTTTTAAAATAAATCTTTTAAGGAGCACTATCATCCATCTGAAGAACTTGTAGTTGATGAAGTCATTATGAAATTCAAAGGAAGAGTGATATTCAAACAATATATTCCTAAAAAAAGAAAACAGTGGGGAACTAAACTTTATAAATTAGCAGACAAATATGGCTATTCTTTTGATATGGAAGTGTATTTAGGTAAAGACAGAAATAAAATGAATCCAGGAATTTCTGCTTACCATAATGTGGTATCAAAATTAACGAATTCCGTGAAGAATAAAGGCCATAAATTATATATGGATAATTTTTTTTCTTCAACGGAACTTTTCTGTGATATGCTATAAAAGAAAATCAATTGACATTTATAATCCCTATAAACATGACTATTCTTGGTCTACCCCTGACCAAAATTGCTGGTTTTGAGATTGATATTTTATCAGTTAAAATAAGAAAATATTAGTGTAATATTAAGTTTTTCATAATAATTTACACATGAAAAAGTATGTGTTAGGAAAATCCCAATTCAAAGATTTAATAGTCTTAGAAACATTTTCATTAAGAAACTATATTTATTGTAATATAAGAGCTTTTTTCATATTCTGGATATTTATATGAACTAGTGAAATAAATTTTTTTACAAAGGAATAATTTTGATTTAGTGTTAAAATTTTGCTTCTCAAGGTGAAATATATTTTATTCGATGTTGCTCACTGTTGAATAATGAATACAAAACGTCTCTTTTTTCTGACGTGCACGAATATCGGAATAGATGCTAGACATCTTTCTTGATTTCTTCCTTTCGAAGTATTGTTTATGGAAAATATTCCAGGGCCACATTGTATTTTTTAATCTCACAACAAAAACATGCAGGTAGAAATAAAATAAATATAAAAATAAAAATACTTCCAATCATAAATTGAGATGCGGTAGATATTTAAAAAAGTTGCCTGTTAGTTGTGTCAGTCTTCTACGGGGTTTTAATTTCTGCATAAAATTAAACTAATCACGATTTTGGTTTTTAAAAATAATTTAATAAGCATAGTTTTATAAAAGCTTAAAACACTCTGAAGATAAGAATTATTTCTCAATATAAAGTTAATGTTTTCTTGCTAATGTTTTGATAAGAATTTTATAAAAATATTTTCTGAGACGAATACGAGTATATTTAGGAATGTACTATTTGAATGAACATTTTCAAATTCTCAGTCATTGAGAAATGAACCGAATATTACTATTTATTGAATAACAAATGTAATTTTATTAAACAATCAACCTGAATGCTACATATAAAGGAGAAACTCAAGATTCGTCTGGCTACATTTATTGTACAAAACGTTTCATACTTAGTTACAGAAACACGCAGAAAGGAAAATTCCATTTTTAAGTTTTTTCCTTAAAAGTGAAAGATAAAAAAGCATATATTTTTATCCATTCAATATAGAAATTTGTCATAAATAAAAATACTTAAATCAAAAGAAAACTGGAATCATTACTGTATTTAACACACAGATTACCTTTAATATTTTTCAAATGCAACTTTGGCTGTTTGCTTGTACTTACTCATAAAAGAAAATTTTTGTTCAAAATATCTTCATTTATTAATTAATTTATTATATGAATATTAGGCAGGCTGCTTTTATGAATGTTTTTGAAATATTTAGTTAGTTTATTGCTTATCATTTTTATTATAACTAATTGCAAATTCATTACTTTAAAGAAATCGGTAATTATTTTAAATAATTATTTCAGAAAATTCTCTGTAATAAATTAATAAACGCCATATAGTTTTTGAAACAGACTAGATTTGTTTCACAAATGCATGTATATAATCTTAAAATTCTTGTAACATTTCTTAATGTGGTATGTAAAACAACGAAGAGAAAAAATCAATAGCTTGTCGATAAGTATAGTATTTATGGTAACCACATTTACATTTTCATGAGAATTACGGCAGACCTAGCGCAGCGCATCTCCTAAAAAGATATACTTCGTCATGGTGAAAACTTCAGCACTTAAATGGGGTGAAAATGATCCTCTCGTATCGGACAAGGGGTGGAAATGTCATCTTCTCGCACAGTCCTAGGAGCAGTTTTTTTTAAACGGGGACGCCAGACTCAAAAGGTTAATGTAATAAGCAATCACTAATTAAATAAGTTTATGAATACTTTATATCAGTCACTGAAATAAGAATTTAGATAAAATGTTATTTTAATCAAACATTTCATTTTAAATAATCATTTTGGTTTACAATTTTAAAATTAACAGAGTAATAATTTAAAATCCATCTAAATTTTATAGAAAATGCTAATGATAATTTATTAGTTTTAATATTGGATTTTACATTTAATTAATTTATTAAGAATAACTGAGATTACAGAGACAATAGTTTTCAATTAAACAATGATGCAGTTAGAACTATCAGCTTTACTCAATTAAAATAAAATTTTATCTTTCTAGAGTGTTTTGAGAAAATATTAATTTAAAATAAAATGCAAATATAATCATATTGCATTTTACTGCAAGTGTCATGTTGAAAATCTTAAAACTTGAAAAAATTAACAATTTAATAATCTAATTTTGATAATAAAAAGTTTTTGGTCATTCAAAAATATAAAAATGAGCATTTTTTACAACAAAAATTTAATAATTCTTTTTTATTCACATATCTCAAATCCTACTTGAATTTTATAAAAGTTTGGTTTTTATTTTCAATTAAAAATTAGAGAGAAGTGCATATAACTCATATTTATTTGAAACATATACTTTAGATTATTCCATAAGAACACAATTACAAAAATTAAATTAACAGAAATTGAAAAATTAATAACAAAATAGCTGTTAATATTAGTGAAGTATAAATGAGCAATTAATTCTTATCTCTAGTAATAAATATAATGCTGATAAAGTTAAATAATGCACAAATAGAGTATAACTCCAAGAAAACTATGAATTGGTTGCAAATTGAAATACAATATTGGATGATATATTCAAGAGTGGTGGGTCTATAAAAAACTTACTTTTCTTCAGTAAAAGACAGCTAAATTTCATTAATATAGAGTCCTATACATTATCCTATACATATTTTATTCAAAAATCTATCATATACTGAAGACTAATGTGGACCATTCATCTTAAGAAATGCTTTTCTGTTTAAATGCTAAAACATAGGAGAAAACATCTATTGCATGCTATTTGCAAGTATCTAAGATAAACAATAAAAAAAATAAACATATAAGAATCTTCATAAAATGTTTGTGATCACTTGAAGTTTTAATAAAACAGAAGTTATTAGAAAAATATAATGAATAACTATACTTTTGTAATTCTTTATTTTCCCAATGTGCTTGAACATCTTTATTTCCTTCACTGCAAATTTTTAACATATCTTCTTTCATAGGTAATCCAGAACAGTTCATATTATCAAGCTTCCAAATCCATGAATCATTTCCAAAGAGATCTTTAGAAGGTTCTTTATTCCATGATCGATGTGAATTTAAACCACGTGTCAAAGGTGGTACAGAAACTTTAGGTAATAAATTATACATTTGTTCATCATTTGAACAAAGTGAAAAATAATTTGGACAATTCATTTTGTTTCCAGACTGTTGGGCAGGAACACATGATAAAAGATTGATGACTTCATCTAAATCAATATTGCTAGGTGGACCATTGATGCACTCTGAAATAAAGAAATATCATGCATTGTGTTTAGTAGGAAATTTTAAAATATACACAAAAGTAAAACAGATGTAGACAAATTATAAAGTTTACATTACTATTTGTTAATTTTTGCAATACATGTCAAACATTGTGTGTTAATCTATTTAAAAATAGACAGAAGTATTTACTAAATATAACTCTGGGAAGTATTAAGCTTATATAAAAAGTTAATTTGATAAATTTTATGATTTTCTAAAAAAGAAATTCCATATGAAAGCTAGCTACACCTGAAATGTTTTGCAATTGAAAATATATGCATACTATCAATGATGAAATGAACTCTGAATAATGACAGTGTTGTAATTGTGCAAGAAATAATTTATATACAAATGTGAATGTTATTTAACTACAATTCTAAAGACATAGCACAATAAATATCAGATACATAAAAACTGTTCTTAAATGAAGATTTTGATTTTATTACATGACACCAATTGGGTAATATATTTATAAATCATTATTACTCTAAAACAATAACTTTTGACAAGTCAAGTGATATTATTAAAACAGTTAAGTGCAGAATAAAGGGGAAAATTATCTTAGATTGATCATAAATACAAGGGGTAAGATGTAACCAAAATTAAAAATATATATTGAGGCATATTAGTCTAAACATACATAAAAAAATTTGTTTTAAATTTCTTAATGATGAAAATATAAAGTTCCTAATTAAAAATGAAAGTATTTGCCAATGAAAATTTTCATTAAAAGTCTAATTATAAAATTATAAACAGTTAAAATATTGATAAAACTCAAATTCCTAAACTATAGTTTATTTATACATATTATAAAAAGTGCATATTAAATTAACATAATAATTAAAATTGTTTTCTTCGGCTACTTCAGCTAACACAAATTAATAAATTCAATTTAGTAAAAAGGAGTATTTGAACACTATGATAATTAATTTACACATATAAAATTAAAGATTTCAAATCAATTTAAAAAATAAAAGTACTAAACATTAATAATTTATCAAATAATTTCATTTTACATTTTGTTTATATTATATCATAAAAAGATTATAAGTATATTCCGATATTGTTTTGAATGTGCACCACACATCACTTTTAGAACACTTACCAAAATAATAGTAAACATGGTATTTCAAATGAGCTGAATATAAAAACTTTAATATGCTACAACGGCTCACTTATAGCACACACACACACACGCACATCTAAAACTAAGAATTTAATAGACTTAGCATTCCTTCATTATTAATAAAAGATACAAGACTCGTAATGTTTAAACAAAAACTAAAATCACGTAAACAGAAAGCAAAATTTAAGATTTTTAAACAATAATTGATAATAAGGTCATGTACAATACACAATTCCATAACAATATACAATGGATTAGCAAACATAATTAATTCCTGATAATGTGAGTTTGTTAAGCAACACAAATATCACCTAACAAGTGATATTACCTTGTATTGTGTAAATACATAAAACCAAGTCAATTTAACCACTGAAATAAGTATATAATTTGATAATAAGTATAAAATTATAAATAAGTATAAAATTATAAAAACATATTTATTCATACATGAATCACTCTTTTTATGTAAATTTTTTTAATATTTGTTTTTGCCTATAATTTAAAAAATTATACATCACATTTATTGTCAAGTTTCTCATGTTTACAGAATCTTCTTTATTTTACTGGAAGATTGTTGCCTTATTGAGCATTTTACCCTTTCTCTTGATGAAATTACCATAATTTTTTATGGTGGCAGAGAATGAAGCTCTATAAGTTCTTTGATCACAGTATCTGGTTATGATTTTTTTATTAGTATTTTTCATTAAATATAATTGCTAAAGCTTTGTATCTTTATATATATATATATATATATATATATATATATATATATATATATATATATATATATATATATATATATATATACCTTGTCTATTACAGACTTTTCAAGTATTTGCTAAAACTATTGATCACAATCACAAATGTTACTAGGACATAAAAGATCTCTTGGTAATTCTCTCCCATACTTTGCTAAAATAGACGACAATTTAAAAGTTATCTTTTCCAAAATCTCCAAGTCTATGGTAGGTTCTTCTAGTTAAATTTAACCAAAACCTGAATAGTACATTTCAAATTTTAAATGACAAACGTAGTAAATGAGTTGAATTAGAAGGAAGAAAATTTATCCTTATAAATTTAATATCTTCAAGGATTGTAGCTTTTTAGGCCTGCGAGATGAGCAGAATTTTGTCTGACAACCAAAATTTGTAGAAAAACACAGAATGAAATCCAATTATATATATTTAATTTTATAAAATCATTTAACAATGAAATATACCTACAGAAAAATTACAATACATTTTTAGAACATACATTACTTCTGAGCAATCAAAACCAGTTTAAAAGTTGTCTTTCTTGATTATAATAATAAATTAATCATCAAGCATAATAAAATATTATTTTTATATTCTTTTAAAATCCTATCCTTTTTAACATTTTGAAGTCAGAAATAAAACATATTTTATAATAGTTTTTTTTATTAATATTTTCAATAAGGAAATCACTTTCTATAAAACATGTTGTTTACATTAGTTAAGTAGTAGTATTTTTAATGACAGATAGTAGATGACAGACTTTCCTAAAATATAGCTTTTAAATAATGCATACATGCTCAAACATTTCTGCAAAAATGTGTAACACTAAAAATAGCTTAAGACTATAGTCTAAAATTTTCAAATATCATAAGCACTTGTAATCTATGTAAGCTATTGCCTTGAAATGTGTCCTTTTTCTCTCATTCCCAACATTAAAAATATAAAATATTACACTCAACTTAAAACTAATATATTACAGAATAACACTAAACAGGTTAAAATATTAAGCATTTTATTTAGTTATTTCTGAACTTGGATACAGTTAACTGTCAATATAACTTCTACAGGATAAGTAGTTACTTTCATAATTGTTTCTTAAATTATGCTGTATAAAAAAAGTTTCTAATATGTAAAAAATTAATAATTTGAAAGAAATATGTTGTAAACCGGCTAAAAAAAATTGGGCATTATAAACAATAGCATCTATGTTAAAAATGTGAAACTTGTAATCAGAATTATTCAAGTGTTGCAAAAATTCACATTAAAAGTGTAGACTATAAACTGCACTCTCTATGCAGTTTGCATGCAATATGCAAACTTTTGTATTCTGCATACAAAACTTAATATGCAATTTATTTTTAAAAAATAGCACTAATCAGGTGTGCCACTTTAAGAAATTGCCAAAACGGAAAATTTCAAATTAAAATATATTTTGTGATTATTTAATATAGTTTTATAATGTAATTAATTTCAACTGAAAAAATTACTGTTTTTTTACAAAAATGTTGTAATTTTTTATTAAGGTAAATTGGTTTCCTTTTCACAACTATATATTTTAATGATAGAATCAAAGATGATTTTTTCCATTATACTTGTATTTTACTGTTCACAAATACTCTATGTTAATGCCTGGAATAAGAGATTGTAAAGTTAAAGAATGTTTTACTGAAAAACAATTTTATTTTATTTAGACACAATAAAATTCTGATTAGTTTTCTCTTCAGAGAAGCTTGGTAATATTTTTAAATTATTTATGATGTTTGTGCTTTTCAAGTTAAAACATGCAAATAATATTGTACAGTGCTAACACTCTTTCTTAATTTTCTTCATTCAACATAGTCATTGGCAATAACAACATCCATAACATTGAAAAGAGAGGTCTTTAACTAAAAGTCTTGAAAATGCAATCATAATAACTTTCCATAAGAGTTAAAAATTAATAATTTGTAACAAGTATCTTGAATTATTTTAAAAAGATGCTAGAAACCATCAGTTTAAATTAATTCTGACTGTTTTATTCCTTCTTTATAATTTAACATTATCTATATTATTTATCATTTCATGCATTACATAATTTCAGGTTTTTTCCAATATATAACATAATTCTTCAGATATCACAAAAAACTTAAGATGAATTCATAAAGGCTGGTAAGCTTGCATATTCATTTCTGCATTTTGAAATTAACACAAAAAATAAATAAAAAATTTACTATCCTGAGGTAAATTTTTCAACAATTTTGCAGTAATTTCTTAATAAGCTGGTTGGAGAGATTTGAATGCAGAATTATCCAGGAATAAACTTTTTACATAAGATGTCATAAGATAAACCGATATACAAACATGCATAAATTTACACTCTTGCTGCTTATGGATCTTTAAATGAGACTATCTTCAAATCAAATAAACAAAATGACAATAATAAAAATTCCTATATTTTTTTTTTTGCTTATTATAAGTTTTATACAAATACATAAATAAGTAAAAGTTTAACAAATGTTAAAACCCAGTATGTATTTATAGAATAATTTTCCATCTGAAGAAATTTTACTAATCTATTAAAATGCAGTAAAATACCTGTGAATAAATTTTGAAGAAAGTTATTTTTTGTAGTTGTTTCTTTAATTAATTTAGGTAAAATATTTTTTCTAAATTGATTAAAGAAACTAGTTTCTCCATACAGGTGAGCAGTTTTCTGACATACACAAATATTTTACTTAAGTATATCATTCTCAATTTTTTCGTGTGATAAGAAACTCATAGTAAACTAGCAATATATAATTTAATTTATGGAATCTTTTGCACAGTAAAAAAAAAATTCAATAGGTGAGCAAATTAAGTTTTCTCTGAAGTTCAAAAACTGCTTGAATGAAATGCAGTTTATGTCTGCAATTCAACAAACAAAGGCTGTCCCACACAATTATTTCATTAAAAACCCAAAAGCAAAGCTTTCAAGAACTATGCAATTTCAATGTAATTAAAATTAAAGAGAACTATGCCTTTAAAGTTGATAAATATGAACCATATTCCCTATTATTTCAAAATCTCCATCTACAATTAAACAATATTATCTTGACAAAAAATTTTGCAATATTTTCTAACACATACACATAGGTAAATATCAAACAAATAACTTATTACTTAACAAATATTAAATGTATTTTCATTTCTTTTATTTCAGCGAAATTACAGTTTTTTCAGTAAATAAATGTTCTTTTTCAGAACTTAAACGTGCAATAATCAATTTATTCTCACTATCAAAAATTACAACCATAGTATTTATTATTTTACATCCATTTTATTTGTAATTTCAGCAACATTTAAAGAAAATAACATTATTCAATTTGCTCAATGTCTTTAAAAAAAACTTAGGCTTTTAGCTTGTTAGTATGTGCAGCATAAATTTTCACAACCTTTAGTCTGGGCAATGCTAATTTATTAGCTAATCACTAAATGAGGTAAATAATTTTTAGAACATAAGTAAAAGTAAGAATGATTTCATCCAAAATGTATGATAATTGCATACAAGTTTTCAGATTTCTTTGGGTGATGTCACTAGTCTTATAGTAGTGACTAGATTGTATGATGAGGATGATAAAACTCACTCTGAAGATAATTAAAGTTTGGATAAAACTAGTCTTTAATTGTCCCTTCCCCTGAGTTCTTTTACATGTTGATTAAAAAAAATTTATTATATATATATATAATTCAAGATTTCTCTTAAAGCAATTTTTGAATTGAAATCTACATTTCAAAAATTTTTTAGATTTCATCAAGATGGAAAAGTAGCAGTCTTGTGTGTATATATACAAATATATAGATCATATTTAGCTTTCATTTTAAGTCAAAAGCATCAATAAAACTTATATGAAAATGTTAAAAAGAATGTTTTAATTATAAGATTTTTAAAACCTTAAACTAGAAAAGCCCAGGCTTTTTAATTAATATCTAATATAATTAAAAATTTTCAATTATATAAAACAATTTTCAGAAAATATTTAAAAGTTGCACTTTTTACATGGATCCAATTTCAGAAATTAGATTTATCAACAGAATAATTTACTTTTGATTTGCAAGAAATAAAGCAAATACTGAAAAAATAACTTTTATAGAAAAAAAAGACATTTTTTTAAATGCTCGGCTACTAGAATATTATTCTTTAAGCACTACAAGGAGTGAAAGTGACGACAATTTTATATAGTGGGGCACTAAGTTGTTATGTCATCATGATTCGAAAAATAGAAGGGACCAAACAGAAGACCTCAGACATGATCTGCCACCCTCAGAGTACCATTTCACATAGACATTGCAATTAAGACACATTTTGCATGCCCTAGCTTTCATTAGTGAATATGAAAAATTCTGCTTGGGTCAGGATTTGTATTCACTACCTTATTATAATAAGAACAACCTTTAACCAACCAGGTCACTGTGATCTCAAAATGAAAGAAAAGACAGCACATACAGATGGAGGACAAAATAATATGAACACCTGTGAAATAATGGAAAATCTTTATTAATAGGGGGTTGGACCACCCTTTGACTGAAGTACAGATTTAATGTGACGTGGGATAGATTCATAAAGGTCATGGACAATATTCAAAGGAATATTAAGCCATTCCTCCTGCAGAGTGGTCTCTAATTCCGAAAGTCCGGATGGAGGTGGAAATCGGGAACGAAGTTTGGACTCCAAATATTCCCATAAATGTTCAACAATATTCAAGTCCGGAGACTGAGGGGGCCAGGTGAGATGTTCAACTTCATCGTCATGCTCTTCAAACCATTCTTGAACACACCTAGCAGTGTGGATAGGGGCGTTATCGTCTTGAAAAAGCGGTCGCTCTCCAGGGAATACAGTCTGCACAAAAGGATGTACATGACCCCCTAGAATGCTTAGATAGTGAATGGATTTGATCCTCCCATGCAGAATAACAAGTGGTTGAAGACTGCGTCAAGATATCGCACCCCATACCATAATGGAGCCATCCCCATGCTTCACAGTCAGCTAGAGGCATTCAGGATGAAATGCTTCTCTAGGCGTTCTCCAAACATAAACGCGTCCGGTCGTCTGAAATAGAGTGAATGATGATTCATCTGACCATATTACCTGTTTCCACTGCTGTGGAGACCAGCCTTTGTGATCTCTGCACCATTGGCGTCGCTTGAAAGCATTAGTTGCTGTCACCAAGGGTTTACGAATTGCCACTCTGCCATAAATGTTCGCAGCATGAAGTTCCCTTTTGACAGTTTATGTTGAAACGGGGTCCTGGAGATGATTGTTCATTTCGAATAATGATTGGTTGTGCTTTCGGGCTATTATGCGCTTCAAGATCCGTCTGTCCCTATCAGCAAGGTTTGACTTTCGGCCACTTTGCTTTGAACCTCTTTTGTGTCATCTTACCCTCTTTTGTGTACGCTGTCATAACGGCTGATACTGTACTCTTTGCAAACCCCAAAAGGTTTGCTGTTTCCGTAACCGATGCTCCACTTAAACGCGCTCCAACTATCATTCTTCTTTGGAACTCTGACAGGTCTGACATCTCAACTTATCACAGACAGTTTGGTAGAAGCATGCAACTCAAGTGACTGCTGTTGAGAGACTGATACCTTCCCCTTCACGCTCACTAGGTGTCAGACTTTTGTTGCAGGTGGTGCGGCTGTACTGCGGGTGTGAAATACGTCATACTTTTTCACAGGTGCTCGTATTATTTTGTCCTCCATCTGTATATATGCATATTATCAATAACAATACACAGTTTTAATTTTCCTATTGAATATTATATTATTCAATAGGAAAATTAAAACTGTATTGCTGCAAAAAGAGAAATTATAAGAGTAATTATTTTAAAATTTTACAGTAAGCAAACAATTTCACTCCATTACTTGCTAATTTTTAGTCATTTCTATAAGACATTTGCATTTACTATCTTACTAAAATAAATTTGATACAAGCTTTTGCTTGAAACACACAAAATTCAAATAAGTTAATAACAAAAGATATTTATGATATTTGAAAGAAATCAAAGTGTTTCTTCCATACAAATAGCGCAACTTACATTTATATATAAGAATTTAGACACGAAAAAGACAACAAAATCAATTTCTATTACATTTTATAAGCTCTATATATATATCTGCATACTGATTTTTCCTAACATATATTGACAAACATATTTGCTTCTTATCAAAGAAACAATTTTATATTTTTGATCTTAGGTATATATTAAGTTAAAATGAAATTCTTCATAATTAGTGAAAAAAATACAAATATTCAAACTATGTTGTCAGAGACTAGGAACTGTAAATTAGAATATTAGAATTCAATTTCAAATTTATAAATAACTTTATGATAAATCAAAAACATTTCTTTTCATTATGAAAGAAGTTAAAAGAGTTAATACCTTGTTCTGCAGATTCATTCGAACTGGAATAATGGATGGATCGTGAATCAGATGATGTCCAAATTGTGGTTGGTGTTGGCCAAATGGAATTTGTTGTTGGTTTTTCTGTAAGAGGTTGAGTTCCGAATGGAGAATATACTGAAATGTTTGTAGATCCTGTGATTGGAGGGGAATAAAACTGTTGATCTGTAGATTCATTTAATTTCATACTTCCAACTTTAAATATATGAGAAAAATGCTTTTTAATAGTTGAATTTAAATCAGTATTAACTGATATTTTTGAAGGAGTTCTATCAAGAGATTTCCATTGTAAACCATGCCTAACAGAATCACTGGTGAAATTCTTTGACAACTTAGACAGAGATTTCCATGTATTTAAAGAAAATTGTGCTTGAAGCTCTATGAATGAACAAAGGCAAGTCCCAATCACCTAAATATAATACATACATTAGATAATAATTTGGAAACAACTGAAAATCATTAACATATTAGGTTGACCCAAAAGCTTTCTAAGCCTTGCATGCATAAACATTAAACTGATATTAACATATGTTAAGTACAGTCTTTCAGACAGTGAGGTAATTTTCTATCATTAATTATTAGACATGTTTCATACCTATAAATATAGTGTGTTACTAAGCAATAACACCAGTTATTTTTGTTACTCTGATAATGAAATTTATTAAACATTTAAATGAAGTTTATATGAATAAATGAATTTTAAAATATAACTAGGTAACTTATAGATAATAAATACATTTAATGAGAAATATATAACTACAGTAAATAATTACCTTTTAATGAAAATCACACCAAAAAATCGAAAAAAATTAGACTATTTTTATAGTTAAATTTTTCTAAATAATAGAATTTTCACCTACTTTAAGCAATGAGCAATGTACTTTGAGTCTTTCATTTCTAATGGCAATTTCCAATTCTGGTATCAAATCATTTAGTTTCTGCATACACATGTTGACAAAAATAACATGAATTCCTAAATCCCGAAATAATTGAAATCGAGTTACTGTCAAGAATGAAACCTAGACATTAATTTTGAAACCCAATATTTCATCTCTTTAACATATATACCATTTTGTGATGTATTTAAACTTATATAATTTCTTTTCCAGGAACAAGCAGCAGATTACATTTTCCAAGCAAACATCATCCACACTATCACAAAGCTATTCAACATCAGACTTTGAAGATAGATTTTTTTTCTAAGTTAAAAAATATTGCTTTCTATTAAAAATTAAATCATCAATGTTTAATCTTTTATTTTTCAAAATACTGTTTTTATCACAACTTTTTTTGGCCTACTTCAAACAAGTTTTTAATGCTTCATATTTGAATTTGAATACTTTGAATTTTTTTTTATTACTAACTTATAATTTATAATTTGGAGACAATTGTATGTGAAATTCTTCAACCTGTCTGCTATTTTATAATTAGGTAAATAGAAATTAAATTTGCAGCAAGTATGAAAAATTAAAAGAAAAATTTCACTATAAATATTATATTTCCAAACAAAATTTACTTTTATTTTAATTATTAAAGGTTCAAACAAAATTTTGATAAGCAGAATTTGAATTTGTAGCAAATTTGACAATTTTTCGGTGGTCACAAAATTTGATCACATTTTTCCCCACTAATCCAACGTTAGTGCAGTTTCATTGCATTTAAAAATCTAGTTTATATGATAATTATATTTCACAGCCTGTTGGAGAGAGAAAGAAATCCTATTTTTCTACTTCAAATACTCTTTTTTAAAAGCCAATTTGAGACTTACTTTAAAAAGTTTCATGTTGTGCTTAAGTTATGCAAATATTATGAGTACTTTTCTGATGAGTTTATTATGGATTAATTAAAATAAGTGCAAAACAGTCTAACAATTTTGATAAATAAAGAGGATCTTATATTCATGATTTTATGACACCATATTTTTAAAAATTATCTGCTTTATAAAATAATATCAGATTTTTGAGAATAAGTATTTAATTCCTTTATACTTCATTCTCACCACTAAATTTGCAAATTGTATTTTCAAAAAGACTTGTATTTTAAAAGGCCTTATAATTTTGTAACATACTACAGTTGACTAGCTTTTTTAGATGTTAAAAATTGAAAAAAAATCAAAAAAGCATTTGAAAAGAATATTATTGCTCTTAGTTAAAAAATATTTTTATTATTGAAGAAAACAAAAAAATTATTCAAACTGCATAAATATCTCAAGCATTTAAAAAGTTTGAAAATTAATAATTTTAATCTGAACGCAAAATGCTGCAACCAGATGAACATCCATTGCAGATAACTATCTGTGGAAGACTTATATTCATAAATTAATAGATTTAGCACTCTATGCTGAATCATAGCATACTTCCAGAGAAAAAAAATTCTGCTTGTTATTTTACAATCACCCTTATATACACAATGGCTAATTGGGACCTATGACCTCAATAAAAATATCCACAATTGAGGAAGAAATTAAAATTGTTGCCCACCTATAAACAAAAGTACTAATAATTCAAGATAGCATCATGGCCATCAATTTTTAGATAACCTCCATGATTGTTTTATAATATTGGTTTAGTTCTTTACTAAAGTGAGAATAACTTTTTCATGAAAATCATTAAATATTAGGAAATAAAACATCAAGTAACAATGTTAATAATTAGAATAAGACTTCTTTACCAAAGAAGTTTCAGAATCCATCTTAAGCTAATTACAATTAATCATGAAATTTTGAACACAAGAAATAAATTTTATTGTTTTCTAAATTAATCAACACAGTTAAAGATGCCATGTGCTGAAAACAGCTGGAATTAAACCACAATATAGAAAAAGATTCTTTAAAGTGTTCTAATTTCTAATAGTATTAGAAAATCTTCCGATTGAAAGAAACAAATTTTTAGTTTTCAAATAGAACACCAATAATATATTATTGAAATAGCCTTTTCTGGGGAAAAAGATTAAGTAATAAGTTTCTTCAGTTAAAACAAACTAAGATATTTATTTGCTTTTTACACTGATTCCAAATAATATAAAATGAAAATTGTTCCTATTAAGAAAAAATTTCGCTATAACAAATGCTCATTTTTATGAACTGCTAATTTACGAATACTCAAAATTCTGTGAACAGCTGGCTTGTCCCTAAAAGGGTCCTCTGTAAACGCAATGATAATTTTAATTCCTGTTCACAAATTAAGTTTTTGTAAAATCTCTTTTTTATGGACTCATTTTCATGCATTTCTCATTTGCATTTATTTTTTATCAGCAGAAGTTTCATCTTTTGGTTGAGAAACTTGGATCAACATTCTTGGAGAATCTTTGAATTGAGGATAACTAATAGCAATAAGTATTAGTTAATCAAAGTAGCTTCGATTGAAAAATCAAAATAAGAGGAAAATATTTTTTAAAAATCCTAGTGTGGTTTATGTGAATAGACTATGTGTTATTAATAGGTACTAGCCTTAAGTATCATTCAGAGATTTTTTAAATTTCTTTGACCCAGTCTAACTTCTGACTTTGTATGCAATTGAGTATAATCAATACCTTCAAGTGTAAATATTGTAAGATATTTTTTAAAGGAGTGATCATGTCTTGGAATCTTGCCTATTGAAAGTGACAGTCTAGGCATAATGCTTTTGTGAATACATGCTTGAAATAATGTTGCAGAAAGAATGATTTAATATGGCACACTCTCTGTGTGCCCCACTATATAAGGTGCCATCACTTCTGCCCCTTGTAATGCTGAAAGGTGAAAATCAAACTAGCTGGGCTTAAATACAACAACATAATAAATAACAATGAAGAACTTTCAAATGCCAAACAGGAAAAAAATGATTTAATACTGATGAAAACAAATAAATGGCTAACAAGATTCAGGTACTTTTTGAGGAAAACAACAATGAAATGTTTTCTACATCAAAAGAAATGTGTTCTTAAATATATAATTTTGAAATAGAAAAAATTAGATTTTTAACTGATTTTTGCTCAATAAAATTAAATAAGAATTGCTCAATTATGAATTTTATTTTTCATGTTTTTATATAATGCATACAAAATGTTTTTTAAAAATACTTTATTTATAAAAAGAAAGCAGAGTGGTAAAAAATAATGTTAAACTGAACATTAGACACAGCTCACCAAGCACAAAAAAAATCATGAAATGTGGTAAAGTTAAGTGATTTTTTTCCTCATAAATTTATTCACCAAAAGTGATTAATCATTATCTGTGTCGCTAAATGTAGCGATGGAATGTCTCACTCAAGCAAGTGCACAAAATGTGTGCACGCAATTCGAATGTTTGCCATTTTCATTTTGGATTTCTCTTCAGATGCAAAGCGCCCAAATTTAAATATTTTCTTTTATATTTATTTTTTATTTCACTTTAGATGTAGAGAGCTGGAAGAAAAATGAAAACACAAATTTTATTTTAATTATTTTTTGCAGGCACAGAATACTTAGAATTCTATTTAAATTTCCAATAACAAATAAAACTATAGAATTGTTCTGTTTTTCAAATTATTCCAGATTTGTTTTCTTAATTTAATAGTTATTGCTGAAACAGTAAATTTGAGGGATCGCATGAAATGATATTTTTGTATAAATTGTAATATTAGAATAAATTAAAGGGTCATTTTTGTCTTCAAATGATTTGTAACATTCTTTCTTAAATCACTTGACTTATCAAAATTATTTTATTGAATATAAAAAAATCATTAATTGTGA
Source organism: Latrodectus hesperus (assembly GCA_037975125.1). Lineage (NCBI taxonomy): Eukaryota > Metazoa > Arthropoda > Arachnida > Araneae > Theridiidae > Latrodectus > Latrodectus hesperus. The sequence goes on along the minus strand of CM075854.1, from coordinate 58,717,269 downwards.
AATTCTTCATTTTATTTATTTTAAAATCGTTTATTTATTTTAAAAATGTTATTAAATGTAATTTTCAAAGATATTTTTATTTATTTATGCTACTTTATTCCCTTCAATTTTAATTCTGAAAAATTTTTAAATAGAAACTTTTAACAAATTCTTATCATGATTACTGTTTTCATTTTTACTTTAAGCAATTCGAAATTGAGAAAAGCCGATTTTTTACATGGTTATTATTGCTGTTATCTTATTTCATTTTTTTTTTGGTATTAGGTTTATTATTTTTTATTATAAAGTATAAGGCTTATCAATTTGAAATTGGGGAAAAACTTGATTTCTATGCCATTTGACACTTATTCTGGGTTGCTAATCAAATTCCAATACCAGTGTCTCCTCCGCTTGACAAAAATATTTTTGCCAATCTGGCGAGGCTGTGACTGTAATCCTCAGTTTTACCAAAAATAATATTATTATTTTACAGTAATATTATATTACAGTTATTTTTCTATTTCACAAATTTTCGATTTTAAGAAAAATTGTTTTGGTCCACAAGTGTTCATAAAAATGAGTGTTTATTGTATTTGCTATATACAAATGATCAGAGGCAAAGGAAAATATTAAAAAGTAAAATTTTTATATTCACACACACAAGTAAACACATTATTATTTAAAATTACTTTAAAAGTTACAACACCATCAAAAATTAATTTTTATATTAATTTTTTTACATAATACCGAATAGCTAAATAGCCTTATTCTTGTGAATACAATTCACAAGAATAAGACTATTCATAGCTTTCAAATCAATTCAAGTACATAATGGTAAGGTTAATAAAACATTAAAATAATTCTTAAAACTTAATAAAAAATAAAACTTTAAAAAGTAAAATCAAAACATAGTATTAAATAAATACATTTGCAATTACTGACCTGGAAACTCTCAGCAATAGTAGTTTCAATATCAGATTCACTTTTTCCCATTTCCAAATCATTAAGTATTTCTTGTAACATCATTAATGTTTCAGTTTTCACAGCTGCACTTGCACCAGCAGTTGCTTTACTAATTTCTTCCCACACAGAGAGAAACTGAAGTGAAACATTATAATAAACAGGTACTTCTCGAACAGCATGAAACAAATTTCTTGCTAGGGATGAACCAGCTCCACAAAGAGAATTAAGAGTCTAAAAATATAAATAAATATATATATATATATATATATATATATATATATATATATATATATATATATATATATATATATATATAACTTCTTATATATATAAAGAAGTTAGAGATTTCCATTATGAAAAATTATAGATAATATTGAATATTCCTATATTTAGAGCTTCCTCTTACTTCAGTGATACTATGGAGAGTAGAGATGAGTAAAACAATTCATTTTAGGGATTGAATTAAAGCTGCTTACTTATTGAAAGCAACCAGTTATTTTCAAGATTCATTAAGTTATTCTTTAAAAGAAATCTGAATACATTCCTTTGAAAACAAACTATTTCTAATTAAGAGTAAAATTACAAATTGATAAATAAAAATAAAAAGCATACAAGATAAATAAACACAATAATTATGAGAAAATAGCAATGCTAATTAAAAATTATTATGGAAATAAAATTTTATTTCAAAATTTTATATGAGTGTGAATAACTGTGTATGTGTAACTAAAAATAAAAAAGTGAGTAAAATAGAGTACAGACAGGCAAGTTGGTGACTAACTTACAACTGACAAGGGATTAAAAAAATTAATAAAATTGTTTTGAATATGAAGCATAGAATTGAAATGTAGATTCTCTATTATATAACTGATAAGGAGTCATATAAGAAATAGGGTGACTGGAATGTAATCACTCATTGGTGGAGTGAGAAAGAAAAAGTGAACAGTTTGAATCGAAGAACTTAAGAAAGAGTAAATTTCAAAGAGCTATTATTTTGCTAAATTCTTAAAGTTAGCATAAGTGGCAAACATGTGACATGTTCTAATGCGTGAGATTCATTTGGCATTTTAGTAACCATTAAGCCTTATGCTGTGTTTCTTCTAAATAGATTTATGTGAAATTTCAATCATTTTCTTACTATTTAAAAGTTAATTAAACATCATTCCGATAATGAAATTTTGCAAAATTGTTTAATATGTAATTTATATTTTTGAAAGTTATTTTTAAAATTGAATTTTTTTAAATTTGGAGCATCAGAAAAGTTGATAATTATATAAGTATTATTACTTAATGTATAATTCTATTTAATTTGCTATTTTATGTACTAAATCAGTTAATTTATTTTGTGTAGAAATATTTAAGATATATATGTTTATTATTCAATTGTGCTGCTTGATTAATTAAAACTAGAATAATGACTAGTTAATTAGAAAGCAAGTTTTCATCAAAATAGTTGTTAAAATATTCATGTTATTAATATCAAGTTTTCATAAAAATGGATATTATTTATATTATTGATTTAGCTTTACTGCACACTTATTCACCATCACTAGATTGCATTGCAATGGATATTTTATAGGTGGTTAATTAGAAATCAAATTTTTCATAAAAATGTATATATATTACTGGTTTAACTTTATAACTCAGTTGTTATCTCATGCTAGATTGCATTGCAATGAATGTTTTTAAGAGATTAGTGCTGCTGACCAATTAATTGAAAACTAAAGTTTCCCTAAAAATATGTGATATTATGTTATTGATTTAGAGTTATAGCGCAATGGTTAAATACTAGCTTGGTGTTTTTAAATAGTGTATTTTTAAACTGTTACTATTCTTTTGATAACTAAAAGAAAGTAATGAAAAGTGGATTACGTATATTTTACTGACCAAATGCAAATAGAAGTATTGATTTTCAGAGTTATTTTATATTTGTGTTGTAATATGAAATCTTTGTAAAATCTGCGAAAATAGTTTCTAATTATTAGTTTTGTAATATTTCTGTAGTAAGTAACTAAAATAAAATATTCAAAATTTGAGGACAATTAGGATTTTGAAAACTCAAAACTGTACAAAGTGAAGTAAATAAGGTTGGCAAGATAACTGTGTAGCACTTAGTGTGAAAACTACAAATCATGGGAAGACAAATACCTGCTCATTGGATTTTACCAATTAAATAATGAAAATAACTTATGCTTCACAATTTATTTTTTAAATTTTATAGTAGAAAACCAATACTAATAGGCAAATTAGATCAAATCCAAATTTTAAAATGTGATCAAATTTGATATTTACAGTAAGTATACTATGTAAAAATATAAATATCTCAACAAAAATAAGGAAAACATGAAGGATAACTGTAAAAAATGGGAAAATGACACTTTAAAGACATGAGTAAAGTAAGTTCACATAAACCCAATTTGGATTGCATAAAATTGAAAAAGAAAATACATATATCAATTTGTACCAATTATGGTTTATCAATTTGTACCAAAGAGGTTTAAATTATTTTTGTCAATAATACAGCAGTATATTAATAGATTCTTTAAGTTGAAATGTCATACTAAAATGAAAAAATTGCCTTCTCTATTACAAGCAAAATTATTGTAATATAAATAGAGCATTGTAATACTGAAGAGAGATAACACTTAGAAATTCACTAAAACTTACTTGAATATAACAACAGCAAACATCTAAGCAATTACGTATATCATTCATCAAATTATTTTTGTCAAAATCTCGATAAGATGATTTACCAGATATAGAAAATGGTAATTCTCGTTCTTGATTGATAGTTGATTTTGTGCTGAAGTTGAAATGACGTTTTAAGTTGGCCATGGTTTTTACAATTCTCTACTGTACAAAACTTTAGTACAGTCTTCTGTTTTAAGGATAGTTATATTACACAGTACTGCAGAATTATTTCCTTTCAAATCATCTGTAAAAAATGGTATTATAAGTTATTTAGTAAATAAAAAAATTTTGAACAAAGAATAACTTTGCTTCATTAATAAGTTTTATAGACACTTTTGAGGAACATAATGTAATCATTAACATAAAATTTAAATTCTTCTTATACTGATGAAGTTATAATTTTTAAACTTTAAATTTTCTTTTTAAATTTAATATTTATAATTTTTCAAAAATGATGAAACTTTTTTTTTAATTAATACCTTTTATTTTGCAGATAAATAGAAATTAGAGAAATGCTTTCGTCGATTTATTGATAATTTCATCTTTGTATTTTAAATAAATTTGATAAAGAAATAAAAAAATTTAGCGACTTTTGACAGTTAAAACAAAAGTGATTGGTATTACATCCCATTTTCACAGTTAATTTCAAAATTTAATTTCCTTCAATCAGAAAATTATCACATAAATTAAAAAAGAGCGCTTATAGCAAATTTCAGAAATAAACACAAACGCCGATACAAAGAAGTTAAGAAACCTTTTTTTTAAATAAATAATAATTCAGCTAATTATGAAATTCAAACAAATAAAAATCAAAATTACGTACATTTAAATATATGTATAGGTACAGAAACAAAAGGATTTCTCTGCCACTCCCTTAGTAAATAATCGTATTTTCTTATTCAAGGATAATCTTCCCTCAGAATATTCAAAACAATTTCTACAAGTACAGTTTAAAAGCATGTGAAATAACACAGTAATTACCAATTAATCTTGATCACCCAATAAAACTAAAAATAAACCTCTTAATTGGTACCTTTGATTTAAACAACATAAAAAATTTACAAGTGTGTTTCCAAATTTAATATTTGAAATTAAAAAATTTGTTTCGATCAAGAAAGTGTATGTTATCAATAACTGAGATGCCGAAATTCATGATTGGATAAAAACATAAACAACAAAATGCGTATAAATCTTATGAATCGTAATGGTTCTACTTGAAGGAAACAGAGGTCGCGATAGCGGGATAATTAAAACTATCCGAAGAAAAAATGCTGTCTGAAGTACAGCAAAGCGACTTGGCGCCTTTCATATAATAAAGTATTATCTTCCCTCTTGTCAAGTAAATATTATTGTTGCTTTGCTTTTTAATTTTAAGAATTTTTTTAAAAATAAATTCATGACGTGCAATTTTTTTTAAAGTTTAAACTTTAATTACGGATTCACTTTTTATATAGTTCGAAATACAAAAAGGAAAAAAATGAGTATTTCATCTCGATTTATCTCACTGAACATTAAATTATGTGTTCAGCAATATAGAAGAATTAATATGAAGTGTAGTAAACCTATCATAAATGAATCAATGAATCTCCAACGAGATCGTCTGAGGAGAATATCGTCGCAAACTGACTAATTAGCTGTATTAACTTTAGTATGTTTCAAAGAATTTTTGAGCAATTTTTTTAATTAAAACACTTTTTACACATACATCTGAATAATTGCAAAATCTTTTTATCTTATAAATACATACAATCTATAAAGCATTAATTAATAAATTGCAAAATCAAAAAACAGAAAAACACACCAGAGATAATGAAAGCAATAAAAATATGTCATCTATAATTACAAAAATTTATAGTAAAATATTCTTTGAAAAGAAATTTTACTACAATTATTCGTTTCTTTTTCTTTCGTTTCTCAAAAAATCTTGAGAGATTTTTTCAGAAACGAAAAAAAAAAAAGAAAACTACTCTATAATTCGCACATTGTATACAATATTGTGCGAATTATCGAGTAAGATACAATATTTTTAAATGAGCCATTGTGAAATCAGTAGACTAACAACCGTAGTCACTGCCTTACAACTGCAGTTATAAGGCTGTGAAACATTTGTAGCAGATTGCATTTCAGGCGGGTTCTTCCACTGTAGATTGCATTTGCGTCTTTTGGGATAAATCCCAGAAATCTTCCAACCACCAATAATCCAGACAGACGTGTAAGTAAAAAGCAAAAACTCAATTCATGTAATTCAACATGGCTGATACCGAATTTAGAACCTTCCACTCAGAAGAGTGTGGTCTTATTGTCTTTAAGTCATGGTGGGTGCGAAATATTTCCAAATTACTTGAATAACCAAATCTTCGGGCACTCCTTTCCTTTCCTGTTATTATTGATGTCTCATGATCACTAATATAGTTCTGTTTTTCTCTGTCAACGCCCATACATTCAATGCAAATATATCGTGGACAAAAATTTCAGCATCCTTTGACTATCAATTACGCTGTGTCAAAAAAAGTTTCTTTTTTTGACGAAATCTACTGCGTGAATAGAAGCAACTATAATTCACTTCTATTCTTCGACATGAGAAGCCGTTGTATTTTGATAAATCACAGGTTTCAAAAGTGTATAACAAAATACATTTGCAAACGCAAATTATGTGTATATTAAATTGACATCATGTTTTAATTTACTTATTTTGTTTGATGTATGGGATTTCTCTTTCACTGAAATTAATTTTTAAGTGTATCTTGTCACATATTACTGATTCTCATTTAAACCAAATATTAATTCCAAAATTTTTATATTCAAAGATAGATTATTTCTTTTTATCTTTCACAGTTTCTAAGATTTCAGTTTTATTACAAATACATATTGATAAGATATATGTATAATCTATATACTAATAATAGTTCATTATATATTTATGCTGCTTTCCTTTTAAAAATAAATCTCCAGCAAATAATTTAACGACATTTGCAGCCGCATGAGTTGTCGGCTATCTTTAACGCTATATCAGGAACAGGTGAACTTTTGATGGTATAATCAACGACGAGAGATCGGACCAGGAAGAGCATGATTTTTGTGTTTTCATACGATTTCTGATTTTATTTACAGTATCATCATGGTAGTTCTACATTTGGTTAAATCATTGAAAATGCCCATCGCCATCTTGTATTTTGATTTTGTCTACTGGGCCATAATTGAATTGATGATGTAGGGTGCCATTTGATACACTTTTCAGTCGTGTCTTGTTTACATTGAGGGCATTTTGAAAATAGGCTGTGCTGATGAAGCATATATAATCGCATGTTTCTAGTATTTTACCAAACTTCTTTGTTATAGAAAATGTTTTTCTACTGCACTGGTTGGCACGTTTTCTCCAAGTAGCAAATGTTAAATGGTAAATATTGTAAATAAATATTATAAAATATTGTCGGAAAATATTATGAAATATTAAAAAATGACCCCACTTAGATAATATTTTATAATATTGTAATTCAACATTAAATAATATTATTTGATATTATATAATATTGTTTGATATTTCACATTTCTATGTTAATTAATATTCCGTGAGACAATATTATTTAACATTGTATTTGAATGTCAAAAAACATTCCATTTCAACATTAAATAATATTATTTAATATTATATAACATTATTTAATATTGTATTTTGACGTTAAATAATATTTCTCGACAATATTATTTGACATTGTATTTGAACGTCACATAAAACATTCCATTTCGACTTTAATATTCGATCTTGATGTTGGATAATAATCCATTATGTTATTTATTGTATAATTTGAAAATCAAAAATCCCTTTTTGGTATTGGATGGGATTTTTGATATTCAAATTATTCTGATGCTGTGATTGCTGAATAGAAATGTTTCTTGTTAAACTTCCAAATAAAATAATACACATAGTAAAAAAAATATATCAATATATTAAATTTACTGTATGACTGAATGTGTAATTAAGGACTATCTTTGAATATACACTTTAAATAGAATATTTAATTTTTCATATTTTTTAAATTTGTGATTTTTAGTGAGAAAATATGCAGCATAAATGGTACTTAACTACGCTCACATCATGGAAGTTTTGCAGTTAAATATTTTAATACACTTTCATTTTTTAAAAGTATTCTAGATAGTAATCAAGATTTCAGAATGTTCATAATTGTAATTAATAATTATATATAGTTATTACATATTATATAATAATTTATTATGTTAAAATTTGTGAAATTAAAATAAATCTACTAAATAAGCTATTAAGACTCGCCTCCGTGTGTAAAAAATTTCTTTTAAAATTATGATATAAAAATTTTAGTTAACTTAGCAATTTAAAATATATTTATCTACACAGTTTCATAAATGAAACATTGATCAATTAATTTTGATAAAATCCGAACCGCGAATCGATATTATACATTTTATAATAAGTTAGAATGAAAATCAAAACATTAAAAGAAAAATAAGAAAATGTAATGCTAATATTTAAAGTTTGTAAAATTTCTGAAACATTTTTCAATCTTGGATATTTTTTTAATATTTTTATAGTGCAAAGAATATGACTGATACACAATCATGATTCTCAATTTTATTTTAGATTAAGGAAATTTAATTCGTAGTTTGTTTACTTTCAAATCAATACAATTAACATTTTTAAAGAAAAACAAATTATAGAACACTGACAATATAAAAATTAAGAATCCACTTAAATTTAGTAAGCATTAAACATTCAATTAAAAGCTTATTTAAAAATAGAATTTTATTTAAGTTGAATTATAAAAAATTAAAGTAAATATGACTATTAATAAAAATTTCAGATAAAAAAGGATAATAATTCTAATGAAGTGTATGGAAATCATAAAATAACAAATAGTATGTCTAAGAGCATACATCAAAATTAATGGTACGCTCTAAGAAAAATAAAGTAAGATATACTCTATCAAATTTATATTAAAATATGAATACCATAAATTTTTATTTACATCATTTAATTTGTGTAATTGATTTTATATTACTGCAATGAAATTAAACAAATAGTTTTAATACTATTTATATTTTTCTTATATGCATTCATAATTCTTTTACATGTGTTTTAAACATTCTGCACTTTCTATAATTTTCAAAATATTAGATTTGAAAAACAAATCGATTTCTAGACAGACTTTCTTACCCATCAAATCTAACAAACCATAGTTTTTCTTAATGATGCATCTTGCTATGCTTGAGATAAAAATATTTACATGAGATGAAGTTTGTCATATTTTTATAATGGTATCAGTAGTATCTTGTGTTAAACAGAGGATGTTTGGTTGAAATAAATGAAATATGGATATTTTACTTTATTGCACCTAAGTCACAAAAATTAAAAGTTTTACTAAACGCATGCTTTTTAATTAGATTCTGACTTTTGCATCAAGAAGTAATTTGTAAATCACAAATTTATTGGCTTAAAAGCCTTTATTAAATAGATAAACAAGCTTATTTGTCATATCAGAGAGACAGAATTTTTCTTTCATTACAATCTGTGACTCCAGCAAAACTTTTGTGAAACACCTATATCATTTCTTATTAACTGCATTCTTTATAACACAAGTTAAAAAAATAGATAGTATTAAATTTTTTAATGATGCTCATTTAAAATTTGACATTCAAAAAGTATACCTTATTAAATACATTTTTTGAATGCCAAAAATTTAAAAAAATAAAGTTAATTTTAAAAGAAAATTTTTTTAATTAAGTGAAAATTTTAAGGAAATATGAAAAAATATTTTTATCTTCACATAGAATAACTTGCATTTCAAGTAACTTTATATATCAAGTACTAACTAATTTTCTGTGTATTTTTATAGAAATAGAAAATAATAAGAAATCTTATTTAATTAAAAAGTTTACACAGATGTAATTGAAAAAGCGAAAACACTGATATTTCATTATATACTATTTCATTTTTTTAGTAGTCAAAACTAACCTTGAATGAAATGTTAAGATAGTTTAATAAATTTAAAGACATTAAACTTAATTTAACTATAAAATCAAAAATTTAACTATAGGCTGAAATTTTAATTGCTGAATGCAATAAATAAGCAAGAAAAATAACTCACAGTACAGTGGAATTATAAAAATTTACAACACTTAAATTTGCTTATGTCTCCTATTTAATCTTTAGAACATATCAGAAAATAAAATTTATACAGATAAATATTATATGATTATATATTTAGAACAAATTGAATTATTTAAAATATTTTATGAAAAATATTCAATTTTTAGCACTTGAGGACAATTATTTTCAATGTCTCACTATAAATTGCTGAAGATGCTCTGCTTTATAAATATTCAAAATATAGATATTTTCATATCTTTAGATATGAATATTCGGTTGGAATTTAAAAATTAATGAAAATTAATAGGGCAACATAAGAATTAAAAATAGATACAAATTTAAAATAAATTTTACAATTTTCAATTAAAAAAACTCATCGCTAAAGTGAAGAGATCCGTACAGAGGGTGAAATGCGCCAAGCAGGCGATAAAGTGGTGCGATAAGTTTGTCAAACTGGTTTAACGGTTCGGATTACGTATGTATGACGTGTTTTCGTTTATTGGGTAACATGATCGCGTGACAAGCGCGTTTTGTATGTAACCCGTGAAATTATTATAGAATAATATTTAATAATTTAGTTTCGATATTCGAATTTTGGAGTTAGTGTGTTGCTAGCGAAAATTAACTATGGATGAGAATGTATTGAACTTACGTTTTCTTTATTTAGAGCGTGATGGTGGTAAGAAAGTAAGTATATGAATTTTTAAGTTGTGTGTATTGCATGTTAGTGTAGAATGTGCCGCGTACTGAAATTTCTTTAATGTGGGCGCCATTGCTCGGTATATTAAAATTCGAGTTTAAACAAAAATTTAAATTTGTTAATGTTCGAAATTTAGTTTTGTTGCCCGGTTGGCACTGTAGGAGGTAGCGCTACACTGATGTTTTTTTAAGGTGGGTGCCATTGCTCGGTATATTTAAAATCAACGTTTAAAAATTTCGTACCTATTTATTATAATTTTAAAACTTCTACAGTATTTAATTATAATGAAATATTAAACTTTTTAATATTTGGAATTCTAAAAAACGCGAGATTTCAAAGCTGAAGTTCGAACGCGATCGTTATTGGTTGACATCTATCGTGCTTAGTGACGTAATTTAGGTTGGCGACAGAGCTGTAGAGCGCTTGGTGCCAAAAGTTGAAATCGCGCCAATCGCGTACGGGTCTGGTAACTTTTACCAAACTCATTTCTCTCTGTTAAGCTGAACAACAATATTTCCATATTGATGGTAATGTCTCATTATATAATCAAAGTTAGTAGAAACAATTTAACTGCAATATTTTTAATAAACTCATTGTGTTTTGATGTATCTTGAATTTAATGGCTAAAAATTTTAATGTTTTCTAAAGATATTTCAAAAATTTTTCAGAGTTTGATTTTGAATTCAAAAAAATATTTTTACTGAAATTAATGATACAAGAGAAACTTTTACTTCCCTTTGCAGAATTCTTTGTAAATTAATTAAATCTTTTAATAGTTTCTGTAGCATGATCTTTATAATCATTAGTATCCACAGCTTAAATGGTTTGTTTGTTTGTTTGTCTCTCAACGGTCATTTTTTGCACACGAGGGCTAATTAGACCGGGACTTACAGTTTAAAGTGGATTCCGAACCACTACAAACACCCATGCCCAAGGTGGGATTCGAACCCACGAACTGTTGAACCGAAGGCAAGAGCGCTAACCATTCGGCTGCCAGCTCGGCCCACAGCTTAAATGGAAAAAAAGAACAAAGCCTATACTTAAACTTCAACATAAAATAAAGCATTAACATTTTTAATATATACAAGGAAAAATTGGTAAAATAATAAGTTACCCACAATTTAAAGAAATAATTCATTTATTTAATTTGATACATTGTTTAACAAATAGTAAATCAAACATTGAACTAAAAATATGTATTACTCATAAAGGTATTCAATAAGCCTTTCACACACAATAATTGAAAATATTAACTTAAAATTTTCAACCAAAACAGGAAAAAATGGTAAAATTAAAAAGAAATATTTAAAGAAACAAATATGAAAAATGATTAAGTCTTTCTATAATCATAATTAAAATATAATTATTCGGGTAAAATATATTGTCAGAAGCTATTCATAAACAAAGTAAAATCTATTTACATATTATTCACTGTCAATCAAAATCCTTTTGCGTACATTTATTTCAATAATATGTCAACTAAATCTAGATTAATAATATAACGAACTATATTATAATTAGCACATTGCATGGGCAACGAATATATTAAACTAATCATTATAATTAAAAATAAAGGTATTCAAAAACGAATTCTAGTAAATTAGACTAAAAAAAGAATTAGAATTAAAAAAAAAGAACTACAATTTCTTCAATATTAAAAATAAGTTCCATGAAATGAGGAGTTACAAAAATAGCAATCAAATTATTTTTTTTCATAATACACTTATCAAACAAATTGTGTTTAAAAGATAAGCATAAGCAGTTTATTCTGGGTTGAGGCCGGCAGTTTTGGAGCTCTTTGCTTAAGTTTCTTATAGCTCACATTGAGGAGAGAAGACACAAATAGTTGATTGATTGGTATCGTATTGTTGGATTGATCCTTAATGTTGATTGTTCATGGCTGCATTTTATACAAAGTCGTCGGATCTAAATTGGCACTCAGCAGACCAGTTTCATGGGATTATAACATGGTTCCTCTTCGATAAGCAGAGACAAAAGATCTCCAATGATAGACAAGCACTAGATGACGTTTTTGTGACGTATTATCATTATGTCAAAATCTGTAAGTTTTTTTCATGAATTCGCATAAAGCTCGAATTTTCACTTTTGGATTTACGGACAGTTCGAACATCCAAGAAAATGATAAAGCTCCAATTCCCAAGGATCTACGAAGATCATTTCTCGGGTCATTATATAAAGGGCAAGATAATAGAATATGATCGATTCTTTCAGGCTTCCCCCACATACCATTGTCTGTGGGGGACATGTGAAATCTGTATAGAACAGATTTTGTAGGATAGGTTCGGGTACGGAGCCTAGATAGCAATATATCTTCTAAACGAGATTGGGAATAGAGTAAGTGTCTTTTGCTTATGGGTATCAAGTGTGAGAAATTAGAAGCATATTTGCTATTTTCCCACTTGTTTAATCCTTTAAGCTGGAATGCTTTTTTTATGCAATGTCCAAAGTCTTCGGGAGATATAGATTTCAGACAATAAGGGCTGAAGAATGCGGATTTTGCTAGAAAATCAACTATCTCATTTCCATGGATTCCCGAATGTCCCGGGATGCAAATTTTATCTCTTGACAAGTTTGTACTATTAAAATTATTTCTTTTATTTTTTGAATGATAATAGATGTTTGATTGCAACTAGATAAAAATTTGAGACATGAATATGAATCAGTAAAGATTATATATCTTTCTGCCTGTACACAAATTTTAGATACAGCAGTAAGCAAAGACATTGCCTCTGCGGTAAATATTGAGTTTAGAGAGTTTATTTTACCTGATATCGATATATTGGTTTTAGAATTGAAAACTGCAATTCCCGCGTTTGAGCCTTGTTTTGAAGCGTCGGTAAAAATTTTAACATAGTCCTGCCAAATAGAGTTATAATATTCATTAAAACTATTACAAATAATATCTTTGGGTACATTTTTCGACTTGAAGCAAGCCCGAGTATTTGATTATTACGTTTAATAGATTTTCTTCAATTCTGTTCGGAGGAATTAAAATTGGGATTTTTAATAATTGGTCTATTTGAATTCCTTGAGAAGAAAACCAGTCTTTTGCTCTGATAGCCAGAGGTTGGCCACTATTCATGTGATTGAATGAAATTTTATTCCACCAAAATAGCACAAGGAGATAGTTTCCATTTGCAAATGTTTCGTACATAGAATCTTAAGGATAGCATCTCATGCCTTGTTGATAAAGGAACTCCGGCTTCTTGAAGAAGAATTAGGATGGGTGTCCATTTAGGAAGGCCTGTAACAATTCTCATAGCGGCGTGTTACGGAGTCTCTAGGATTCTTCGGTCTGATTTACTGGCAGTGACGAATACATGACATCCACAATCCAACCCACTGACAATATAAGACTGGGCTATCTTTATTAGGTGAAATGTTCGTGCACCCCACCTATTGCTTGCAATTGCTTTCAGGGCATTCAACTTTAGAGTGGCTTTTCTCTTTTGTATGAAATGATGCCGGAAAGTCAAGTTATGTGAAAAATACATACCTAAAATTCGTACATGCTGATTCCAACGAATAGGTTGCTGATTAATATATAAATTGAATTTAGGCTGTTTCCTCCTTGTCGAGAAATTAATGATTGAACATATTTGAGGATCCACCATGAGTTTCCATTGTTGGCACCACTTCTGTGGTTTAATAAGCGCATTTGTCATTTTGATTTCTAATTTTTCTAGGTTTGTAGATTTATACAGTAATATTATGTCGTCTGCTTAAATATAGCACTCAATGTCATCGGAAATTATTTCATAAATGTCTGCTATAAATATGGCAAAAAGGAAAGGAGATAATACACTTCCTTGAGGGACACCCTTATGGAAGGACATTTGGTCTGATACCTCACCCCTTCATTTAACTTTGAAACTTCGATCTATGATGAAATTATGAATCCATAGTGTGCTGCATTACCTTTAATATTTGCATTTAATAGCTTTAAAATTAGGCCATCCTGCCATATTGAATCATAAGCTTTTGCAATATCTATGGTGACACACACAATAAACTTTTTGGAGGATCGAGCAGATATAATTGAATGATGGATGATAGATAATATGCTGTCGCATCCTCTGTTTGGCAAAAATCCGTGGTGATTTATGTTCAGGATCGGTGATGAGTATATATGGCTGGTGAGCCGTTTTATAATCATGCGTTCAACAGTTTTACAAAGAACGCTAGTAAGAGAAATGGGTCGGTAGGATTTGATGTCATCAGAGCTTTTCCCTGGTTTTAAAATGGGGATAATAGATTTTTTCCACGTCTCTGGAACTATTCCTGTTATCCATGATTTATTTATAATATGTAGGAGACAGAGTTAAGGTTATTATGATCTGTGCCTTGAAGCATCTTTGCCGAGATTTTGTCCGGACCAGCTGATGTGTTTCTGCATTGGGTAACTGCCTTCTGTAGTTCTGTCAATGAAAAAGGTTGGTTGTATGAAAACTTAAAGTCTGTGCTGAAATCTAGTGGTATTCCTTCAGAAATAGGATGTGTAGAGTAGTAGTTTGCAAAAAGATTTGCTTGAGTGACAGCGTCAGTTATTGCTCTGGATCCTTCCATTATATATAGATATGAGTCTGTGCATATGGATACTCTATTTTGAAGACTTTTTAGAATACGGTAAATGTCTTTGGACTGTCCGGCAGATGACACAGTTTTCTCCCAGACACAGCGAGACATGAGTAATATGTAGGAGTGGAGTTCGGCTGCAATTTTCTTATATTGTATCCATGCGTTAACGTTACACGACCTTTTGGCTATACGCCAGAGTCTTTTCTCTCCTAATAGATAACTACATTTTGAATTCCACCAAGGAGGGTAGGATTTATACGGGAACTTTTGCCATTTTCGAAATTTAGTTAAATTATGTTGACAGATATCACTGAGTTGGTTGATAGTTTCTAATTTGTTACATAACTGCAGGTTAAATGAAGTAAAAAATTCAGTCCACAAAATCCGCGCGCCATTGTGGGTTTTTTACCATTGATGGAAATAATCGTCTTCATAGTTACATGATCGCGCTACCAAACGAATCTGGATGGATATTGATAGTGCATAAATAAAAGATATCTGATGAGACTATGCAGTAATGCATAAGAGAGGGGTTGTAATGTAGACCAAAACACGTCGGAACTTTAGTATTCAAAAGGCAAAAATTACTTTCTTGTATCCAATCGTAGAACTCAAGACTTTGGGAAGATTTAGATAGACTCTCGAAATCGGTATGTCGAACGTTGAAATCTCCAAGAATAATGAAAGGTAATCTGATACCTTGGATTATACTGTTTAACCAATCGCTTGAAAATTTTCCAGTAGGGATGTATACATTTATTATGAGAAGAGTTAAAGAAGAAAGGGATACTTTTACAACTAAAATTTCTCGACCTTCATCTGGAAGACGTGCTGGGTTGTATATTTGAGTTGGATAGGATTTATCTATGGCAGTTAGGAGACCTCCTCCCCGACCACGGTCTCTGTCACTCCGAAATATAATTTTATTGGTTAAAAAGAAAGAGTTGTTGTTTCAGAAATGTTTTTTGAATAGCAATAACACTTGTTGAAGTAAAATAAGAGAACTTAAAATATGGGCGCTTGTTAGAAATACTTCTAGCATTCCAGGATAGAACAAAAAACTTATTATGCATGAAAATATAGGAAAATGATATAAAAACGGACAGAAAATTTGAAAGCGCCTCAAAGTAGAACTTGTGTATTTGTGCTATGGAGGGCTATTAGGGTTCTTCTCCAAGGCTAAGCACTCACTTATTGTTCAACGTCAGAGGTTAATCCGAAATTAAAGTCTTTGGATATTTCTGGAATTAAATTAGTATTTGATCCATATTTATTTTGGGAGGATCTTAGCCCAGAACTTTTTCGGGTAGACTCGTTTAGGGGATTCAGGCTGTTCCTGTGCTTTTGATGCAAATGTTTCAATTGTGTTATTTATTAACGAGAAAATTTTTGTCATCATTTCATCCTGTCTAGTTTGTAGAGCTGGTAATTTGGCCTCGAAAGATTAAGTCAGTTTCAATAATATGTTATATGATTCTATCACTCTGGATACTGCTTTATTGATACCTTCTTCGATTTCTCTCTTATTAATCCCACTAGATTGTGAACGGATAATTCCAGCGAAAGAATCTTTAGGTGACTTGAATTGTCACCTCGCCTCGATGAATGATAAATGGTTTTCTGCTTTGAACTTTAGAAATCTTTTTTCTTCAAGACGAGATGGGCACGATAAAAAATCAGCTGAATGATTGCCTTTGCAGTTTACACATATAATTGTATTAGAAGAGCATGTTTTGTGTTCATGTGCCGAGCCGCATTGTTTGCATATTGGAGTTTGCATTACTTAATGGGTAGGGAGAATTTATAGCATGTGCCACATTGGCGAACTTTATAAACGAAAAGTCTTATTTTAAATCGCAAATAGAATAAACTATTTTTTTTGGCAAATTTAAGCCGTAAATGGTGATAAGTATATTTTCAGAAAGCTCGGGTGATCTTTTCTTAGTGAAAAGCGTCTTATGTTTGATACTATTAACTCGTTTCTTTTAATTTCCTGTGCGAGCAGGTTTAAATCCAATTCTATTGGGATATTTGTTAATAGAAATTTTGATGTATAGCCCTCTTTTTGAATTTGCGGGGTTACAGGAACTCCAAGAATACGTCGGATACAACTAATCTCTGTGGCAGTTTCTGGGTTATTTGTTTAAGTTAATATTTTCCCATGACGAGTAAATATGGCTTCGTTTATACCGTTTGGATTCGTGATAATCTGATTTAGTTCAGTTTTTATATGAAATGGGCGTTTCGGAATTCTTCCTTCGTTATTTTCGGGGCATAGGAAAATCAAAAACTTTTTCACACCGCATTCAGATGCTAATAATATATTTAGTGAAAGATCATCTTCAAAGTCTAGTGTATTTCAAGAAGTTATTTTTGATGTGCGCGGTGAATAGTCCGCGAATGCCACCTCAGCCTCCATTTCATTCATTTTTGGAGAGTATAATAATATAAAAACACAAAATATTGCTTAAATCCACAAAGAGCTAAAGTATATACATAAATATTTTTTTTCAATAGTACTCACTTAACTCAATTGGAAAGAACTGTAATAGGCGTACTCTTAACACAAGGATTAAATTAAATAGAAATATAAGGAAAAATTATACTAAGAATAGGAAAAACAGCAATAAAGCTCCAAAAAAGGCAGAATTCTAAATTCTCCTCAATAGTTCAGAATCCAAAAATTCAAGACTTGATTTTCCAAATTTAGAAACTGATGTCGTAGTTGGTTGGTAGTTGGTAGTAGGTATTTCTGAGACTTTTAGCTGCTCCGGCTTTTGTCTCTATTATTCTAGGAAGATCTTTATTCAAAATCTGTTGATGCTTAAGAGGAGTTTAATAAACGTTTTTAGTTTTTTCGAGTTAGATGTGACGATTTTGATCAACTGTTTGTAGTTTGTTATTTTCTCTTGTATTTTTAAATTATGCAAGAATTGTTTGCGGTCCTGTTTATGTCTGGGGCAATATAAGATTATATGTTCAGCATTATCAACCGCATAGCATGAACTGCATCTGTCTGAATCAGCCAGACCGAAACGGCAAAGCAGAGAAGGAGTCAGTAGCATTCCAGCCAGGCTTCTGGCAAGCAATACATCCTCTTTGCGTGAATTGAGAGATCTCCCCATCGAGTTCCACTCCGGGATGTCTCCAATCCTCAGGTAATATTTACTGTTTTCGAATATTTTGTCTTGAGATTTTTCAATGTTGCTTTTGATGTATGAGTAAAAGTCTTCTATGGTAATCCACTCAATATCTACATCATCTTTTGTGACCATTTTGGCTAGTTTATCAGCTTTTTCATTTATTATAATATCTTTGTGGGCTGGAACCCAAATAATTTGGAGCTCTTTGAAGAATTTTGAGGCCTGCCATATCTTGTGTTTTAATCTTAATATTATGCTTGCTGATTTTTGGTTACATTCCTTCAGTGCGATAAGGACAGATTTACTATCTGTGTATATTATATTTCTTCTTTCGTAAATGATTAATTCATCTATAGCTTGACAGATCGCCATTGCTTCAGCAGAAAAGACCGAATTTATATTATTAACTATGTATCCAAATGATCCTTTTTCTGACCATCCAGCAATAGAGGTTATATCTTCTTTTTTAGATGCATCTGTGGCTATTCTGTTAGGTTGATCTATTAGGCTATTGTCAAAATCATTAAAAAATTGAATAATTTCTTGATTGGTTAGATATTTATCTTGGAAATCGTATTTGTCGACTTGGATGGAGAAATTGTTTGGAGAGTGAATTTGTGGATACTTATATTGGATAAAGTGGGGAATTTTAATGTTTTCTTCCTCTATTGTAGGGGTATGTGATATCTCTTTTCCACGGAATTGCAGCTGTTTTGGATGATATTTTTGAGAGGTGATAGTTGTTCCAATGAGATATGTTTTAGCCAAAATCTGCTTGACATTTTCCTAAATTCAGATTCTATTGTGCCAATATTTGCAATCTTTCGTAGGAGAATATTAGGAGTGAATCTTGGTAACCCTAATGCAATTCTTAGTGCCGACGTTTGTATTGTTTCTAAAGGTTTTGTAACTGAATGATTTGTTAAGCTAAAAATATTGCTAGTGTGGTGTAGAATGCTGCAGATAGATGATTTTGCTAACTGGATTAGATGATGCGATCTTGCTCCATAATTTTTGTTAGAGAGTACTTTTAAAATATTTATTCTTCTAGATGCTTTATTTTTAAGGTATGTTACGAACGGCCGGAAGTTTCCATTTTTTGTAAATATAATTCCTAAGAATTTTAGGCTGTCTTTCCATTCAATTTTTTCATTGTTACACTGTATTGACCAGTCAGGATTTTCCCTACGCCCGGACAAGTTTACTGCTGAACACTTTTGATAAGCTATTTGTAGTTTCCAGTAATTACTCCATTTTTCTATGTTATACAAAGTTTCTTGCAATTTTTTCTTAATTATTTCCAATTTTTCACCTGTACAGTAAATTAGTATGTCATCTGCGTATATTATATGTTTAACTCCTTGGGGGATAGTTTCATGGAAGTCTGACATGAAAATTGTAAATAAAATGGGAGATAACACACTTCCCTGTGGAACTCCTTTTGTTGACTGAACTGGTTTTGAACATGTATTTCTCCATCTTATTTTTATCCTTCTATCTTGTAGAAAGTTGTGAATCCATTTGGCGGTTTTTCCTGTTATTCCCAACTGTAGGCATTTGTATATTAATCCGTCAATGTACACTGAATCATATGCAGATTTTATATCCAGTGATATTGCAATAATGAATTTCTTTTGGGCTTTTGCCTGATGCAGATCATAATGAAAAAGTTGTATTGCAGTTTGACTGTCTCGGAAAGGTATGAACCCTAGATGGCGTTCTTCTATCTTCTGATTGGAAATTAGGAAATTTGTGATTCTATAGGACAGCATTCTTTCGAATATTTTAGCAGGAACAGAGGTTAGAGATATAGGTCTGTATGAATTTAATGTGGATTGTGGTTTGTTTGGTTTTGGGATTGGTATTATAATAGAAGATTTCCAGCTGTCAGGAATAGTGCATTGATCAAATATATCATTAAATATTTGAAGTATCTGGCGTGTGCTTACTTCATTTAGTGATTTAAATACTTTTGCAGAAATTTTGTCTTCTCCTGGTGTGGATATTCTAGTTTTCTTAATGGCTAATTTGAGCTCGTTGATTGTAAATTTTTTATTTAAATTCATATTCTCTGATCCAGAGTAGTCGATTGGTATTGGCTCATGGTATATTTTGTCATTGAAGTGTATTGCAAAAGCTTCACTTTGGGATTTTGGTGAATGTAGTTCTTGGTTGTTAACATTTATTAGGAGGTTAGAATTTTGGATATCTCTGTATCGGCGATTCATTGAGTTAAATATACGGAAAAGTAGGTACGGGTCTTGCTGCTTCTTGCAGACATCATCCCAATATTTAGTTTTAGACGATTTTATGATATATTTTAATTTTGCAGAAAATTTTTTGTACAAAATCCAGTTCTTGGTTTTTAAGGTATTTCTGGCTTTCTTTAGGTACACTTTTTTTAGAAATGAAAATTTACTACATAAATTATTCCACCATGGAGGGTACTGCTTTTCAGGTATTTTTTGCTCATGGCTGTTGTCTTCTATGGCTTTAACTGTAATATTATGGAAACTGTCATATGAACTGTTAGTTTCACTACACAACTCTTCGTTTATTTGGTTGATGATATCTTTCCATCTGCGTGTCCTATACACTCTTGGAGTTTGATCTAAGGTAAGAACGTCAATGACTATAGGGAAATGATCGCTAAAAAATGAATCTTCTTCTATTGTGATTTGACATTGTGGAAATAAGTTAGAAGTACAAATTGATAGATCTATATTTGAACCTTTTCCTGCAGGAGAAATATGTGTCGGAGTAGATAAATTCAGAATGCAGAGATTATGTTCGTTGATCCAGTCGGCCAATATTTGTCCCTGATGAGTGCTAGTTTCCCCGCCCCATAGGTCATGTTTGATATTAAAGTCTCCTAAAATTAGGCATTTGTGTGTTATATATTTTTGTATATCTTGATATTCTCTGTATTCAATTTTTCCTTTGGGTGAATATATGTTCAATATGTTAATAGTGTCGTTCCGATTAATGATTTTCACGATCAATATTTCTGTTCCACTGCTGCTATATATGTTCTTATAAATTACTTTTGATGTTGTTGATTCTGTCACTGCAATCACTAGGCCGCCGCCGTTTCTATTTTCTCTGTCTTTTCTGTAGATGATTTTTTTCTTTAGGTTAAATAAGTCTTTTGGTCTAAGGAAAGTTTCCTGTATCACTAATACATCTGCGGAAATGAAAGGTTCTAACTTAAATATGTCTATTTTGTTGGTAACGCTCCTCGCATTCCACTGCACAATTTTCATTTTGAAAATGTATTAACTAAAGATTTATGGCACTTATATAAAACGGATATAAGAATTATTTATTTGAAATCCTTTCAAATATGAAATTATAATTAAATGGGTTAAGTCGGTAACTGTAATTATCCAACAGAGAAATCTGAGAGATCAATCTCTCTCTCTGTTTCGTATTGCTGACAGTCCATTTGATTTGACTTTGAAGCTTTGGGATTTTTTATTATCTTTGATTTTTTCTTCCTTTCTCTTTCAGGAGAGATTGGTGTGGTCAACTTTGAAATTGTTTCATTAATTTTAGTAAAGACTGTTTCATTGATTTTATCCACAGTAGAGTCTAAAGATTTTTTAAACATGTTACAAATTTTAGTTAGTTGTTGTTCTATGATTTTTTCAATTGAGGTTATCAGTTTAAGGGCCAATTTATCAAAGATCCCTTGCATCGATTCTACGTCTGGACTGGCTATAGGCATGGAAGTTTTCTTTGCATATAAGGTATTTTTGTTTGCGAATCGCCTTCTAGCTTCGCTTAGTGTTAAATTATTTTCTGCTTTAAATTTGAGAATTTCTTTTTCTTTTGTCCTTGTTGGGCATTCATTATAATCGGCTCTATGTAAACCTGTACAATTTGAGCATCTCATCTGATTTAAGCATATTTCTCCATGTTTTTTTCTCCGCAGTGCACGCACAATACTTCGTAAGGGCATTTGTTAGAGTTATGAGTGAATTTGAAACACTTACCACATTGGCGAGGTCTGTCTATGAATAGCTCCACTCTATGGTTAGTGAAGAACAGTTTTATTTCTTTTGGTATCTTTATTCCCAGAATAGATACCAGAACTGGAGACACTTCACGGTTTTTCTTATTGAATCTTCTTAATTCTAAAATTGGGATTTCGTTTTCAGCGCTCAGCTCCTCTGCAATCTCTGTTAGTGGAGTTTCAGTTGGAATATTAAATAGCAGAAACCTGGTAGAGATGCTTTCCCATAGGATTTGGTAGTGTACCGGAATCCCTTGTAACTCTTTGATGTTTAATATTTCTATAGCTGTTTCCATGTCTTGCGTTGTCATTAGTAATCGACCATCTCTTGTTATTATCTTGTTAGAGATCTTTTTGAAGTTTTTTATCTTCATTATCAGTTCATTTTTCAATTCCCGGGGTTTATTTTTAGGAATTGACCTTCCATTGTTGGCTTTTAAGAATATGTTGAATGTGTTTACTCCATTTTCTTTTGCAGCTAAAAGACAGTTCATGTCATTTTCTGAGGTCCTAAGGAAGTTTGTTCCGTAATTGGTTTCTCCTGCCATGTTTGAATCCATGTTGTTTAGATCTTCATTTTTTAGAATATCCAAAACTTGAATTTTAGAGAAAGCCAGACTTATGGCTTCTGTATTCAGTATATTATGCTATTTCGAAAAGGCAATAAGTCTTCCCTCAACTTGAGTTGAAGAGGAAATAAATATTTTTTTTTCTTTTATGAAATTAAAATATAACTTATAATTGTAATGAGAAACTTATCCAAAAAATAAATCCAGTTAACTGGTTTCCAATCAGCAATTGTTCAAAGAAATATAATTTTTGATATTATTTCAAAACAAGAATCCGTAGCAGCCGACGAAAACTCCGTATCTAACTCACAAAGTCATCATGTCAGTTCGGAGAACAGGTTTCATTGAAACTGATGTCTCCTCACTTAATCTGAAATCGCAGTTTATTCTGTGATCGAGAAGAAATACTCTAATATCTTCACTTCGTTTCACCTAGAAATCATTGCTTGTTACGAAGATATTAAATAACATTCACTGAGTAATATTGCCCCTGGAATATTATACAATATTAATCAATATTCAGAAGATTTCAAAAAAAGATTTGTACACCATAAATTTACATGAATAAACTTTAAGAAATACGTTTGAATCATAATCTTCTGGAATAATTCACTTCACTATAATTTCTAAATTGTTTAGAAAAAACTAATTTTCGGAATGTTATATAATACAATTTAATATTAGCGGATCGACCTTCGGCATTCATCGGTATTCGCAATATTGGCCAATATCTTTGTGCTACTTGGGTCTATATCTATCACCAATAGAAATAATCTAGTCAATACTTTCTGAGTGACTAACATGTCATCATACGCCAGTCACTACAATCAATCTCTCTCACTGCGTTCCATCCAATCTTTGTCTGACTCAGTGTTTAAGCGTATATATGCAGTTATATTTCTGCCGGGAAGAGGTTGTTCCGAGTACTGATTTCTGCGGATCAATAATTTTAAATTTTTTGAAAATTTAATCATTTGTTATTTTTGCTATACTATATTTGTTTCATTAATATAATTTTGGAATTTGCATTACATTAATCTATTTTCATCTGATAAAATTTTAATAAAAAATTATTTTTTGTAATCAACATAGATATCTAACAACCTGTTTTATTAGTAATCGATAGATAAATAAAACAGGCCAATTGTTCTGTATGGTAGTGAATGCTGGACCCTCATTAAGACAGAGGAGGAAAAGCTATTGATCTTTGAAAGAAATATTTTGAGGAAGATTTTTGGACCCATCCAAGTGAATAATGAGTGGAGGATTTTATTCAATCATAAAATCAATAGAAAATATAGCAAATACGGTGGGACCGATATTGTAAGAACTATAAAGGCATCACGAATAAGGTGGTTGGGCCACCTGTACAGATGCACCGATGCTTTTCCCACCAAAAAAGTGACATTCTCAAAAATCGAAGGGATTCGTCGTAGAGGACGTCCACCCACGCGCTGGCTGGACGATGTTGAAAAAGACCTCAAAATAATGGGAGTCAACCGAAGGAGGGCTGCTGCGGCTAATAGAGTCAGCTGAAAGAAGATCAGCGAGTCAGCCTTGGCCTGCAATAGGCTGTTGAGCTTGTGAAGAAGAAGAAGAAGATAAATAAAAGTTGCTTATAAAGTTTTTTTTAAGAAATCCATTTTTGTGCTTTTTTGATACAAGTTTTAATTTAAGCATATTAAAGTATTACATGTGCAAGTAGGAAATCTTAAGCAGCTTAGATTACAATCTTAATTTAAAACACTCAAATTTCAGTAGTGGATTGAAAGAATATATTATCTTAGTAGATAATGAGTATTTCTAAGCAATTGTTAAAATTGCATTGCAAATTCCAACCTTAATTTGTGAAAGATGTTGACTGAGTTAATACATGTTAATGTTCTCAATATAAATACAATGCATTAGATTGAAAAGAAGGATGGTAAAGATTGATCACCTATTTTTCCACTGAAAAGATTTTAAAAGCAGATACATGCTGCTCCAATTTGTCAACATTTTATGAAGTTGATAATCGCATGAGCAGCTATCTTTAGTTCAAAACTTAAATAAATTTCATACAAACTTTTGTAGTTTCTTTATGAGTTTCTAATATTGTTCTGCATTTTTCACACGTAGGAAATTTATTCAAAATATTTTCTTTCAGGATATTTTAAGAAACATTTTATATTCTTAAACTCACTTTAAGTAAATATGTTAATAAAAATAAGAGAAAAATAATTATTTTGTTAATAAAATACTTTCTTTAAGGAGCGTAAAATTTTTTTGTCATCGATTTTTTTTACATCAAATTTTTTTTTTGAAGTTTTACAATTGCCGTGAATTGAATATAATGTTTTCCTAAACCAAATGACTCTAAGTGAGAAATTATAAAATCAATACATTGAAATATATTCAAAGCTTTCTTGTAATTTATTATTTTTATTAAATTTGGTATAATTGAATATAATATTAAATATTTATAAAAATAATAGAAAAAATTTTAATATTTATCATGTATTTCGCATAGCTTTGAAAGAAAATATAGTTTCATTATTTATCGAATATAAGTGATAGGTGAATATTTTGCTATCCTTGAATATTATTGTCAGTTGAAAAGTATTGAATACTATAATCTCTTTGAATGATATTTTCAATGGGATAATTCAATTTCAAGGTCATAATGGTTATTGCAATGAAAATAGCAATTAGTGAAACAAAAATATTTTCTTTTAATACATTTTAGTGAAGAAATTCAGTGTTTATTTTAATGAGTAAAATAATGATTTAAGCAATATTATAATAAATATGAAATAATAAGAAATTATGCCAATAAATGGAAGGTATTATGCATAACTATAACAAATAGCAATTTTTATATTTTAAGATTTTTTAACTTTCCGCTAGGAAAGGCAATAATTTAAAATACAAAATTAGAATCTGGTCAAACATAGAAATACTAATTAGTGTTATAAATGTCAAAAAGCAAATTCTAAAATTTTAGTTTTCATACTGTATGTTTCATTTAACACAATTTTAATCGGCTTTCTATTAAAAAAAAATTTGCCATTCGGACATTTATAAGCCGAAAATGTGGTCATAATGGTTATTGTGAAATGTACTTCACAGAAAATTTTTTATATAACTTGTAAAAAAATGCATAGCTGGATTTCTTCAATGTTGCGTAGATATGACGTCATTAGCAAAACGAACAAAAAAAATTCATTCATTTTACATCCATTAGACATCTATCATATTTATAATGATTATTACGAATATTATACTTCTGATTATTATGTACGAGTTTTATATGCGTTTTTTATTTTGTGCTTCATATATTTTTTATGTATCCATTAAAGTTTCTTTGAAAAAATATCAAGGATATATCGGTTATTCAATTAAATGCAATTTACGAATTTAATGGGTAGAAAAATTAATTGAAAGGATTAATCAATTGTTGATTGAACTGTAAAAATTTAATTAGAAAATAAATATTATATATTTTTTAGATAAGCTTCTTTATTTCACATTGAAATATAGAATTTTATCAAGGGATGTAGTAATCCCTGAGGATAAATTAAATATAATTTAAAATATATATTTTATTGATTCTAATCATATGTTTTACAGTAGAAAGTTAATATTTTTTATTTAGTTTATATCAAAAATTATAAATATAATACTATTGAAAAGAATGTTTCTAAGGAGTAAAATATTTTGTCAGCCATTTAACTGTTGATGAAATATTTAGCAGTACATTTTTTGTATAAATATTTTTTTTGACTACGGAAAGATTTAAAAATTTCATAATTTAATGAATGTGAATATTGTCCAGTTGTATTTTAGAAAAAATAAGTGCAATGATTCTATTCTTTATTTTAAAATAGAACACAAGGTAAATTTTTAAAAATCCGTGTATGCATTAAAACAATAAGAAAATATTTCTTATTTAATACTATATCTAAAAATCTATTCCTTTAGATATAAATTTTTTGGATAATTTAACTAAACTCAGCATATCATAAAATGTTTTGATGCTTATCTCAGTAGGATTCATTAAAATAAATTTTTAGGCAGCATCTAAATTTGGAACAAATTTGATGAAATAATAGAATTATTAAGATGTGTAACTTTCTAGAATAGTTATATTCTCCATTCTCTTTGGGTTTATAAGCTTTTGTACTTTCTACAATGAACAAGATCTGATTTTTTGAAAGTATTTTTAATGTGCATCAAATTAGAAAATTAATTTACTATGGTAAGAAACAGTAAATTAATTAAATGTTTACAGATTGTAGAAAATTAAGCTGTTCTATGGAGTGCTGCTTTGACTGTTGTATCAAATAGTTTATTGTTGCAAATGAATCGCTTGCAAGCTTTAGAGTGAGATATAGGACAATAACATACGATAAATAAATAATAGAGATACAAATGAAAATTACAATTAAAATATGATTATCAAATGGGGATGAAAAAAGTTTAATATAGAAAAGAATTTTTGAAGAGAATGAATCAAAGTATCAATAATTAAATAAAATTCATCAATGAAAAACTCAAAGCCTTTGAGTCAAAAGAAATACATTAATCCATTATTTCACTTTATAGAGTATGCCCGTTATTTTTTTCACGAATACATTTAGTTCTTAATACTATATACTAATGAGTAAAATTAAAATATAGTAATCAAAAGATTAAATGTCTCACTAAAAAGAAATGGATTTAATACATAAAAATTGGTATACCTTATGCTGCAACGCAGGAAATGGTGTCAAAGAATTTACATAGTAATTAAATGTAAGTAGATATGCAAATGAGAGTAATATTGATCAAAATAGGATGCGTTATATGACTCATATTTTAATGTTTTTGCTCTTTTACATTTATGATTGTTTCATCTAAAAAGAAATGTGGCCATCTTGTTCAGCTGTACAAGGATCCCAGCAAGCTTTTATTGTTAATGGGGAAATTGATCAATGATTGGGGCAGTAATTCCCAATATTGCAAAAGAGCCGGTTTTAAGGCCTGAAGTTTGTTCGTATATAATGACTCTTCACATAGCAGCCATTTTAGATTTACTGGAGACCAAACAGTGAATACCATTTTCTTTCAGGTAATCAAGATCAATTGTAGCTTTTTGTTTTCGGGCATTATCACCCATTGAAACGAATTAGTTCCCACAAGAGAGCTAAAATTTATGGATAGCGTTCGAGAATTTCCTCAGTATTACGTTCTATGGCCACTGTAAGGACAGAAAACATTTACATTTTCTTGTAACAGATGGCGTTTCCTATGATAAAGACCTAAAAATTCTTCAATGAATAACAATGATAAAATTATTAATTAATTTTATTATTTAAACTTAGAATATTATATAAAATTAAAAATGCTTTTTGAATATTACACTACTGGCCATTAAAATTGCTACACCAAGAAGGAATGCAAATAACAGAACGATATTTATTGGACACATATATTATAGTGGAAAGAACAAGTGATTAGATTTACAAGAAATTAGGATGTATAGATCTTGAGAAATCAGTACCCAGAGCAGCCACCTCTGGCTGCAATAACAGCATTTATCCGCCTAGGCATGGAGTCAAACAGAGATTGTATGGCATGTACGGGGATCTCAGTCCATGCAGCTTCAACACTATGCCACAGTTCATCGACAGTAGTGGATGGTGAGTGATGGCGTGCCAATCGCTCGGCAACCATTGACCACACGTTCTCAATTGGTGACAGATCAGGAGAACGTGCTGGCCAGGGTAACAGTCGAACCTGTTCTGTATCAAGGAAGTTCAGAACAGTACGGGCAACATGCGGTCGTGCATTATCCTGTCGAAAAAAGCATTAGGGTGGCCTCGAAGATAGGGCAGAGCCACGGGCCTTAACACATCGGAAATGTAACGGTTGCTGTTCAAAGTGCCGGAAATGCGAACAAGAGGTGATCGAGACGTGTATCCAATGGCACCCCATACCATCACTCCAGCAGATGGGCCAGTATGGCGATGTCCAATGCAAGCTGGCAATGCGCGTTCTCCACGATGCCTCCAAACACGGATGCGGTCATCATGGTCCTGTATACAGAACCGAGATTCATCTGTAAAGAAGACGTGATACCATTCATGCGTCCAGGTTCGTCGCTGATCACACCATTGAAGTTGCTCCTGTCTGTGACGCAGCGTCAATGGTAGCCGAAGCCATGGTCGCCGTGCAGACAATCCATGCTGCTGCAAACGTCGTCGAACTGTTCGAGCAGAAACTTGTTGCCTTGCAAATGACTCCATTTCTCGACTCAGGGTTCGTGACGTGGCTGTACGATTCCTTGTGACCATGCGGATAAGATGTCTGTCTTCTCTGCTGTTAGTGATGGGGGGTCGCTGAGATCCTGCATGGTATTCCGTATGATTGTCCAGAACCCATCGATTCCATATTCTGCAAACAGTCATGGAGTCTCGATCGACGCGAGCAGCAATATTGCGGTACGATAAAACGCAATCCTGGTAGGCTATAATCCTTCCTCGATCAAAGTCAGACACGTGCTGATAGGGATTTTTTCTTATTACACGAGGCATTACAACAACTTTCTTTGCCGAAAACAACGTTGAAACGGAAATTGAGTATGAGAAAACTGCTGTCAAATCTCTGGTTTTATACACATTGTAGATGTCGCTACTGTCGCCTGCTTTGTATGAATGCGCTGAAAATCTAATCATTTACATATCACAGCAAGTTCTACCTGTCATGCAAATTTCACGTGTGTGGTGTGCCGCTTTCCTGGTGTAGCAATTTTAAAGGCCAGTAGTGTATATATAAATACCCATTTGAATATCATAATTTATTTTTTAAATTAATAGATTTAAATGCATGGAGATTTATAGGAAGTTACTTCTCAATGTGACTTTTGTTTTCGTTTATGATCTAATGTTGTATATAAATTTTCACTTTATTAATTTTTTTATACAAGAAAAAAAACAAAAGTTTTCCTTGAAAATTTATTTTTAATACTATAACTATAACAATTTGATAGAGATAGTATGAAAAATAAAAAATATTTTTTGCTTTTTATTTGAATAAAATATTTTTGTTTTATATATAATATTTGATTTTGTGTGCTTCTCATATAACGGGTGTACTATGATAAAAGTAATTTAATATAAAGGGTTGATAAAACTCGATAGACAACTTTAGAATTCATGCAGAAGATTTTATTTTTCAAAATAATAAAAAAAATGGAGATAAGAAAAATTGTCTTCGATTAAATATCTAAGCAAACAGAAAACTCTACAGACAAATATTTTTAGCATATTTTCAACTTCATTAACCATAATCTAAAGTTGTATTTAGAATAACAAAATTAATAATAATTATTAAAGATAAAAAATATGTATGCAGTACTTGAAATAGAAGAGAATAATGCACTAAGTGACATCGTTTTACTATTTTGTTTTCTACAAAAAAGTAAACAATTAAATAACGAAAAAAAATTATTTGAAAAAAAAATATTCTTGATTAAATTAAAAAATACAGATTTTCTTTGCATAGAGTTATTGAAAAAAAGTAATATTTTATTACTCATCCTCATTATTCTAGAATACTATAACCAGCTTAATTTTACTCGAACCTTTGAGCTGCTTTATCTTTGAGATTTTTCAATTCTACTTTTATTCTACTGAATAATCGACTTTCTCCTGAAATTCAGCTGTGCTATATCTGAAAAATTGGGCTTTTCGTGGATTAAGAATTATTATCAAATAAGTGCATTATAAAACACAAAAGTTTTATTACAGTTTTTCTGTTGTATGCCTGTGATATTTGTATCACTAAAATAAAAGAATGAAATACAATTTCCGAAATGAAAGTATATTAAAGAGTATATTTGGTATAAAATTACTTTTAGAGATGTATTGTTATACTCTAGACTGAATTTATAAATAATCGGACATTATACAAAATATATAAACATAAAAAGAGTGCTCTTGTATGAATAACTGATGATAATAGTATTAATGAAATTGCAATATAGTGTTTCTGGAATTGAGGAGAAAGTAAGAAAGACTGAAACATATTGGCCTCTTTATTGGATATTTTGTCAATTAAGGAAAAGAACCGCATATTGAAGGTAAGCCACGGGTCATTAAGGAGAAATCTTTGACACTGTGTAGTGGAAAGCTAAAAAGCCTAAAGTGGTTGTAGCATTTTTATATATTTCTTATTTTATATTCTATTTTAATATATCGTATTTTAATATTTCTAAAGCATTTTAATATTCATCTCTTAATTTCCTTCCGAGGGAAGTCTTTTCGTAGATAGTGGAACGCAAGGGCGAAAACCAGGAAAATTTCCACGCATCACCTCCACAGACATGTATGAAGAAGTGTAACAGCCATTTCTTTTTGTTCAACAGTGGCTGGGATCGAACCCGAGAATTTTCTCTCTGAAGAGCGTTAAGGGGAGATCCTCAAAAGAAGATGTTACTCCAGAAGGAATATTTGACTATCATCATTTAAGATGATGATCAAAATCTTTGACTTACAGGAGACCTTGTTTCAAAAATTTAAAAAGAAAACGGAAAAACAGTTAAAAAAATCTAGTTAGTTAAGCACTAACTAGATCCAACTAGTTAAGCACTAACTCATGTATCCACAGTAAACACAATTGTATTTTATCCATTTTAAAGTAATGCTTTACAACTTTTTTGACAATTAAAATAAAAATACTTACTTTAATATTTATAATTTATAGGTCTTTAAAAGATGAAATTTTATTTTCAAAAATTCATTTCTTCAGGAAAATTAAGTGTATATACATAAATCTACTTGTCTAAAACGTAATTTAAAGATCTGGGTCGAAGATCTTAGTTGCATTTCTTTAATTAAAATAATTTTCCTTGTGATTCTTTTGAAAAACTTGTAATAAAAAATATAAAAAAACTGTTAAAATTTAAAAACATATTTTTGTTCTTTCATTTGCAGTAAAAGATGTAACACGCATTAATATGTTTATTGCGAGCAGGAAGAAGTAAAAACGAAATCATAAATGAATATATGTCGTGTTTTCTCATTTTCATGCAGAATCATAGACCAAATTTAGTCTAAAAATTATTCATAACTTCTAAATGCAATGAGATTGTTCAAATAATTAATATTATATGCTATATTCAGGACTATTTAAACTTGCACACACATATTTGCATTTATTGCACATACTTACATTTATACATATTTTATACAATTATATAAATTAGATATGAATTAAAAAATAAGAAATTTATTAGGGATTTTTATGGAATATATATTAATCGCAATAAAATACAATTTGCGTAAAAAAAATTTTGATCTTCGAAAACATTTTGATGTCTTCCTTGGGAAAATGAACATGTATATTAACTTAATGAATATAAATGAGTAATTAAATTTTGCTAAAAAATTTGAATGTAATAGACAGAGATTTCTAGCAAAATTCAAGTTTTATTCTGATATCTTTTCAGTGAAATATGTGTGGAGCAGTATTCTTATAATAGAAACACAGATGAGTAAAAGTAGTTCGGTTATTAAGTGATGAATAATTATAGCATATATTTATGTATAAAGGATTTAAAAATCATCCTATACATTGTGGTCGAACAAAAGGTTCACTAACGGGAATTTCTGTCTTTCATCAATGCTTTCATATTAATGATTTTTTTTAGTTGGTGTTAACTTTGAAGATTGTCATAATGAAACACCAGAAAAATGAAGAAAATATTTTTACGTACAATAAATAAAAGCAAATATTCTAAAATCAGACTCAATATTACCAGAAAAGCAGCACATAGAATATTTTTATTCCAGAATGTTTTCCACTGGATTCCAGAATCAAGTGGAATATATTTTTACTTCCAAATTTGTAGTATATTACTTTTCTTATAATATTCCAGTCTGGCTTTAAGATATTTACTTTTATTTATAGTACAATTTAAGTAGAATATAAACAAAAAGTCAACAGAAATTTTTAAAAGGTTGTTCAAAATTTAGATTTTTTCTGGTGGATTGCGTTTACCGGTGCAAAGTGTGCGTGGGTAATAAGTCAAAAGAAATACACCAATAAGTTGCACGTGATTTTCATTAGAGCATTATGTATAAACTATTTAAAAAATTAAATGATTAAAAAATGCTTAAGAGAATATTATTTTTAAGCAAAATTTTTCTTTGTGTAAATCATTAATGTTTGGTAAATTTTAAAACGGTAGCGGTAGCATATATTTTGTCTATTATTTTCCCTCTATTTTTTCAGAAAAAGTTTTAAAGTGCACGTAAATTTAAGCCTTACTACAAATGTTTATTCTAAAAATCATTGATTGAGTTGAAAGTTGTCGTACAGATGGCGCCACCATCAGCAAAGTTTACAGTTTTGTTTTTAATTGCCAATTTCTTGTCTGCACACAATACTGGAGATAAAAGTTATTTATCCACATTACAACAGTTCATTTTTCAGAAAAATAAAAAAGTGACACATTTATACATACATGTATACATATGGATTAAATTAAGAAAATTTGGACTGATTATTTTCAAATAAATTGGAATTAGTGAAAGAATCCCAATTTATTGAATGACTGAAATACTAAGTGGTTATTTCATGAAAAAAAAAATACTATTAACGTGCTTATTATTACTTTTAACTTTATAACGTGCTTATTATTATCATGATACATTAACTGTCATTTTATTTTTTTCTTAAATATTTAAAAGGATTTTTCAAGCTAAACAAACTTGCAGCAAGAATTTAGGGAATGGAGATTAGATGTATAAATGGACATTTCGAACTTTATGTGTTATTGTTGACTATCTCAGAAAAACATTATCGAATACCAAGAGTACAGACCATATTTGACTACAAATTTTTTTCAGCGAAGGTTTGGTCATGAGGGAGAATTTTAGAAAACCAACAATAAATTAAACAATAGCAATATCACCATGTGTCAAAAAA
Organism: Latrodectus hesperus; assembly: GCA_037975125.1. Classification (NCBI taxonomy): domain Eukaryota; kingdom Metazoa; phylum Arthropoda; class Arachnida; order Araneae; family Theridiidae; genus Latrodectus; species Latrodectus hesperus. Next base: position 58,683,539 of record CM075854.1, on the reverse strand, counting down.
AAAATCTTGAAAATTATTAATAACCTAAAAACATCTGTAACTAATAAGTTAAGTATCGTACTTCATTGACGGTGTCATAAGTCATTACATTTTAGAAGTTCAGAAAATTGCTCCCATGCTTTTTTTTCTAATATATAAATTTTGATCTAAATTTAATGAAAGGTGATAAAAAAAGCTACTTTACTATAGTCAAAAAATTAATGTATCTAATATCTGACACAGATATTTGTATGACGCAATTTTGCGTTGTATATGTGTAAATAACATTTTTTCTTAATTTATTATTCTCAGAAAGACTGAAATTTACATGAAAAATCAGTCAAATATCATGAAAATTCATAATGACATCAAAGATACAATGAAACTCATTTCTCTTACTTTTTCATATTTGATAGAAAGGAAAATGTGTTCAGAAAATTAATCTGTCCAGCTTTGCGCCAACCTTTATCTCTAAGAGAAGGGTAAAAAAGTACAAAAGATCCTGGCTTAGAGTAATGATCTGTTCCGTGCTCAGACTGAAATTATATCTATCCATAATATGCTACGTTCCTTTTTTTTCTTAAGTTTTTAAATTCAAATAAAAACTGGCCAGCAAAATTATAAATGGCATAAATTACTTTATTTTTATATAATATAATATAATAAGTAAAATAACTGTTCAGAGCATTATTATTTCTACAAAATTCACCAATCAGGCATAATTTGCAGAAAATCAATTTTGATATGAACCCATTATAGAGCTGATTTTAATTAAATATTTTTATTTCTTTCATGATTAAAATTTTGCAAAAAAAGTTTTTATATGTTGATTGAACAAATATTTGGGGTTTTTCTAAAATATCTCCATACGTGAAAGTTTTATTTTATCCCGAAGCTGCTTTTAAAAAGGAGACAATAACAATAATTCATTTAATCAAGAAATCAAAAAATATTTTTCTGAATTTTCATAACATTCATCTAGTTTTTTTAGCGTAATTAAGATTATGCAGTTAATAATTAAATGATGAAAGAAAAATCAATTTATCATTCAAGCATACACAGAGATTTTTTTCATATTAATGCGCCACATTTGATGCATGTTATTTTTTAAACGCTTCTATAATGCATTTTACTTCGTCATACTTCCAGAAAGTGGCATTAAAATTCGTTGAAAATTAAATTTAAAAAAAGGAGAGCATTTTCAGAGATTTTAAATTATAAAGGTCAATAACTTCATACATTTATGAGTAGCTCTTGCACAAATGAATTCAGATGTTTTACTCAGTAAATCAATCATTCATCAGTTTCAAGGACACTAACTGAGCGCAGAATACAATTGTTTTTAATTAATTATTACTTTTTAACTAATCTTTTGTCTAAAGTATTTCATGCCAAGTTATTATTTTTTTAACTGAACTTTTCTCTAAAGTATTCCATTCTCCCTTTCTGAAAGCTCTAGAAATTCATCAAATATATTATATTCCAGCTCTTATTACCCCGCAAATTTTCAGTTAATCGCAATTCATTGGCCTTAGAATTATGGAAATTATTATTAGCCAAGAGAAACATTAAATTGGTAGACTCAGACATGAAGATTAAATCATATCAATGTATACGAATCAAGCATTTGCACTATGAAAAGTGAAATTAAAATGTAGTGAAGTATAAATTAAGATTATAAAAGTAAATGCTGATGAGAGATTATAGTAACCTCTTTTAAGTGGATATCCATACTTTATAATCATAATCATCGAAGTAACTGCAAAAGGAAAATCCATTCTTTTAATAGTTACTATCGACTTTTTCAGTACATTTTTACATCAGTACAAAATTTAGCGTTTGCTAAATTTTGTGCATGAAAAACAATTTTAAATTATATGACTTTACAATATCAATTATACAATTTTAAATTTTATGCAACTAATACTATTTCATATCAGGTTATCACAGAATATTATTTAGCAATTCTCTTTACACTAATTATATTTAAAGAGCGAAATTCTCAAATTTTGCTGCTCCTGTTAAATATTCGAATGTCGAATATGTTAAAATTTTTCCCAATACCTAATTACGGTTTTAATTTAAGAAATCTCTCTTTTGTTTCATTGTCTATCAGCAAAATGATTCAATAAAATGCATTAGAATACTCTTAATCAACACAACTTTCATTTAAGCTTTTTTTATAATTATTTTTTTATTTAATTTATTAGGATTACATAGAAAAATATTAGTATTTTAATCTCATAATTTGATTGGATTGATTATACTAGAGTATCCATGGATGTCATCAGATTAATGGATGAGATTCATTGCACATGAATGCTGTTAAATCTGTTCGTAATAGTTGTTGAGACCTTCATTTATTATTTTCCTGCTGTCTTAGCTGTTCTAATAAATGAGGTTAATATTGCAAAGTTTTGGACAATGTTATCTTCCCCCAAATATCAATAATGACAGATATCTAATACATATTTAATTAGTGATTAAAAATTTTATTTGAGGTTTTTCAATGTATTCACCGTTATTAAATTGTATTCTTATATTTTTTGCAAGGTATGGTTTTTAAATTTTGCTTCAATTAAAACTTTTAATTTTGAAATTAGTAAAAAATATTATAATAACCAATACCCAAAGATATCACAAAGTCAATAGATGGACAATTCGAGTGATTGTTCCCTGGTAATAGTGTTATTATATGTATATTTTTTACAATAATCTGTATATTCTTAGAAAAATAATAAGTAATCAATATAAGAACATATGATTTGAGTGTTTTTATGATTAGTCAAGCAATTCTCACTGAAGAATTTATGCAAAAATCTGGATTAGTCTCACTTAGGATATATGTGCATCTCTTGAATGGCAGTTCAAAACAATCTAGTAATAAAATAAATGCTAAAAATTTTAAGCAGGTGTATTTTTACGGTTCACATTATTTTGAAAAGGCAAATAAAAATTTACTCTACATATTTTTTAATAATCATTATTGTATGAGAAATAATATTACTAATTGCTTTGCGAATACCTAATTATATAAACAAAGTGTTTCGTATTCTAAGTCGTAGAACTGGAAATAAAGGAATAATAATCATTTAAAACACTTTAAATCATTTCTTTGAAATTAAGAAGAAAATCCATTTAAAAATGCTTAAGTGGGATTATAATTCGGTTTCTTTTTTAATAATATCTATATGATAAATACTAAAATTAAAAATGTCTTTCTATTAATTTGTTGGGTCACATGTTTTTCAAAATAAAATTAAAGAAGACACTATTTTGGAGAACTTGAAATGAGTAAGCCCTGAGAAAATACGGTTGTGCAGTTGCTAAACTGTCCTAACGAATGGAAGCTACAAGAAGATTTTAGGTATTGACATTCAACAATAGCTCAAAATTAGATGATTCCCAGTTTATTTTTTAAGGACGTAGTAAATCTGGGATAATTTAAGACCATTAATCAATGTTATTATTGAAATTTCATAAAATGCACATATTTTAACGGACTAAATGATAATTTTATCCACAGAACATTAATATATATTTAAATTGACAGTAAAACGTTTATCCATAGAACATTAATATATATTTAAATTGACAGTAAAACGTTATTTCAAACTTACTATTATAGGTATACTGTAAAAAAAAAATCGCTTTTAACACAATTTTTTCATATTAGCTTGATAAATCCCTCTGTATATGTTTTTATTCCTTTATTTTCTTTATTTGGTACAAAAATAATAAAACTGTAGAATTGTTCTAATATAGAAAAGTAAGAATGATAGGATATTTATAGCGTTTTGTAGTAATCTGAGAAAAAAATAAACATTTCTAATTAAATAAACAAAATTAAATAAACATTTCTAATTTTGTTATTAGAAATTATACTACCTTACCTGGTCAACAGAGGGCGACAGCTTAGTAAAAAATTATAAATTTATCTCGCTTGGTGTGAATCAAGTTTGTTATCCGTAATTATATCGAATGCGAATCTGATGCCTCAAATGTTCTTAAATCCTGTGACTATTTCAATTGAAAATAATAAGAGATACTCTTAAAAATGAGAGTACAAGTAAAATTTCGTATTTACATTGTTAAAAGTTCACGTTTGAAATGAAATTTTTAGGAGCAGCGTCGAATGAAAAACACACAATATAAGAAGATAATTTCTTAAATTGTTGAATACATTTATTTAGAGGAAACATAATCGAGGACGAAATTAATTTATCACCATGAATAAATATGTCATTTCAAGAAGACAGATATTCTAAATAGTTTGGAATTTTATGCTGGAAATATATTTATTTTGCTAGTAATTAAATTAATAAGACTATTTAAAGGTTGATCTCCAAAAAGGACCTTTATTCTTTCCCTCTTTTTGTATCAAATTTTCTTCGGGTCAGTGGTCTTATGGACCTTGTCTGATGAAGTCAGACAAAAGGAGGATAAGCCACAACACAACAAAGGTTGATCTCATGAATTTCATGAAAGTATTCAGATTTCTAACAATTGTAACAGATTCGAATAAAGAATGACTGTTTGGAAGAAATATATCCGTTTCCCTGTCAAATGGTTATAATTTGCATTTGTTCTGAATATTAATATTTCTTTGAAGAAAGTATTTTGTATTTTTTCTCTCTTTATTATTCTCGTAAACTCTGTAAATGTATTCCCGTTTTACTGTATGCTTGTACAAATAACAAAATTGGACAGTTTTTTCATATTTATGAAACATATCATTTTTCTTCCTTAGTATATTTCATTTAATTGCGAATTGGATATATGTTCTAGTTTAAATAATTTGGACTAAAAGTTATTATTAACCCATCATTACTTTTCCTATGTTTATATTATACTTAAATATAAATATTTTTAAAATTTGTATAAAACCTGGTTTATAAACTCGTTTTTTTTTTTTTTTTTTTTTTTTTTTTTTTTTTTTTTTTTTACAGAATAATTATGAACCGGGAAAGGCTGATTTTGACGTGGAAAAATTCTTAATAACCATTGAAGTGGCAATCAAAGTTTATTACAGCAAAATAGATACAATAAAGTGCATTGAAAATTACAAAAAAAAAAAACCTGCAAAAATTCTAATATAATGCAGCGTTTATAATCAGAGCTTTTTTTTCTGAAATAAAATTTCGATGCAGAGAACAAAGTTCGGTTATTTCAATAAACTTGCTCTGGTAAAATTTAACAGTATTGTATGTGGTTGATTAATGGACGCATTTTTTAAAGCTTAAGATTATGGGGAACACAATTAAAACTAAATTTATAACATAAATGTGTCGATTTATTTTTAGCATAGTTTAAATTTTTCTTTACATGAAGTACATTTTCAGGGCCAGTTTCTGAAATATTTTTATTTTCTAATGGGTAATTATCCAATTTTTTTCATGAATCATAATAGCTGATGCTCAACATTTTTGATATTTGTAAATGCTGCTGAAATAAGTTATTGACGTAAAAGATTGTTTTTATAAAAATAACGCTGACTTTTGAAAAGTAGTGCATTTAATTGAAATAATACTTAAACAAGTCACATTAATACACTGTGATTTCCCTCTACTAATAATACTTTAAATTAATACATAAAATTTAGGGATATCCTTAATCAGAAAATTCTCCAAGAAAACAATATGTACTTTCAACAAATTCTACTAGTATCGAAATTTATTATGAGTTAGTTCATTCTAATATTAGATAAATAAATAGTTTTGAAATTTAGTTGTTTCATAATATTTGTATTTAAGTTAAAACAAATGATAAAAATTTCAAATCATTAGTTTAATAATAATTTCCAATCATTCATCAAATTTGATTCATTATTTTTATGAAATTAATATTAATTTTAAATACACTTAGATTAATTTAAATGTAGTTTTAAATTAATATTAATTATCCCACAGATAGTAGCACATTTGTTTAACTGATTTTGTAAGGAATTATTACCTTAATTTAAATTAATATGTTTAAAGTTACCCCAAAATAATATTTCCTCTTGTGTGTTTAACCATTTTTTAAAATATTTATAACATTAATTTAATATTTTTTATCTGTGATCATTATTCAATAAAAATTAGATATGTTTTAATTTTTTTAACTGTAAATCCTGTATAAATTTCAATTCCATTTCACTTAAATTTTCACAAACTTTTTTCACATTATTTTGCGAGTGCTTGAATGTGAATGTAACGTATATAAGATTTTTAGTGATGTATATTAAAATTTAATTTTTTTAAAATTTTTCTATTATTTGATATATTTTTATATTTATTTACATTAATTACTGTTTTTATCCTCTAAGAGCTCAAATTACTTTGAAATTGCTGTGTGTATCGAGAAATACTTTGAAACCTGACGAAAAAGAAATATTTTTCCTTTTAATTTTATCTTCGTTATTTCTATTAATTTGCTTTTTATTTTAAATTTTAAGATAAGAATGTAAGTGTGTATATATATACTTTTTTTTAATAATTGTAATAACATAAATACGAAAATAAATAATTTTTTAGACTTAACATACTTGATTTCAATAAATTTCTTTTAACGTGAGATATAATGTTACTTTTTCATACTTGTACTTCAGCATGATTAAAAAATAAATAATATTGCTGTCGGAAGAACTGAAGAAAAACCCTTTTTTTAACGCGTATAATATTTTGGAAATAAAAAATAATAATAATGAAAGTGAAAAATAAACTCACAGCGATAAAGTGTACCTATTAAACTTATATCCCATTGGCAAACAAGTTTCACGTAAAAATTTTGTAGATTTGTTGGTGAGCTTGATTTATAGTTGCTTTATCATCAATTAAAACTATCGCTTAAGTATTGGGATGTATTGAGGGAAGTTTTTCTTCGCCTGGAGGTTCTTCAGTAGGCCGAAGGGTGTGGCACAGGAGATGCTATCTGAAAGATTTATGTCATCGCGATGAAGAGGTGTCGTAGGCATCTGAGAGAGCTATTAATACAGGATAATAAGGCAACTGACAAGCGCATCACCAAAGAAAAGGTGACAAGTATTGGGCTCGTTACATCTAATATATGCTACCACACCCTATTAAGAACTGCAGGCGCGTGCTAAAGATCGGACTTGATTAGAGGCTTCCTAAAGTTCGAGTTAAATAGCGATTGGGGCGATGATAAAAAGAAGGTTAAGTGTTTTCTTTCTTGGGGGGAAAGTGAGGTGGCGGCTTTTATTCCTGGCGGATATTTCTTTTTTCTCTCTCAAAATTGGAGGAGCAAAGTAAAAGTAAAATAAAATACATCGAGTAGGGAGTCATAATGACTTTACAAATTTCCCTCGTCATATTTGGCAATATTTTGGTCTATCATTTAATAATTAATATTTTTGGATGTGTTATGTTAATATTTATTAAGCGTGGGTCATTATTATAATTACTCTATATAAATTTAAAACAGATGGAACTTGCTTAACATTAGAATGCCACAGTTTTTCTTTTTCATAAAATGGTTCTAGTTACTTAGGATTGATAATTCGATGCTATTGGGCATCACTAGATTATCAGACAATGTATGACTTCAATGTATGCAATGTATGACGAAAATGTATGTAGGACTTTGAAGAAAAGCAGATCAAAGTTACGATAAATAAAAAAAGGTGTACACATTTTAAAATAATAAAAAAAGTTGTTGTTTTATCAAGTATGCATGGTATTCTTTACTTTTTTTGTTCTAAATTATCCCTTTTTTATGGTGAATAGTGCAAGTACTTCCAATTTAGATATTTTCTCTTGATCTTGAGAGACATGATTTCATCCGTTTTATTCACGATCATAATATTGCAATTCTGCAAAATGGAAGCTGTTATCCTAGGAGAGAGAAAGTAATTCCCGTCTAACTTACCATTTCACAGGAGATTTTACTTTTTCTTACAACTACAAAAATTCCTTGTTAAGAAAGAATTGCAAATTGTAAGCTTAGAAAACACTTACTCAATGCCTATTACTGCTTGCCGTATCAATGGTTATTTTTTAAAAATAAATCCTCTCTTTTATTATAATTTAAATGGCAATGTATAACAATACGTTCGAAAAACAAAAAAAGTCTCTGAAACAAAGATTCGAAAACCCTCCTTTCTTTCATTTGAAAGAAAAATCAGCAGATGGAGATGAAAATATATCCGTGTAATGATATTTTCTATCGATACTATGCTGACGTTACGGATCCTAGCAAATATTCATTCAGAGTAAGGGGGAAAAAAAAGAGATGATATATCTGCTTCTATCCGTAACCAGGGTAAGGAATCGATGACACAGAGACCGCTTTACCATTTCTCTCGTCTCTCCTTTTATTTCTGATCAGATTTTGTACTACGATGATGAGATTTCAACCTACTTTCCTTGCTCAACACGTATTTCTTTTTGAAGCATTATAGGCCTGTAATGCAGTTTATAAGTACATTTCTGAGGGTAGTGAATCCCTACCTAAAATTTTTGCTTAACTTTAAGGAAATGTGGAAAAGGTATTTTCATTTACTGATCCATCGATTACTGTTAGAGGACGAATAATTTAAAACAGTAATTATTTGCGCATCAAGTATATATTTTTTATTTAAGAATTACCAATTTTACAATTTTTCAGTTTTGGAAATCTTCTGTACTTGTCAGTGGATACCTTGAAGTAATCACTCCCAATAAATCTTTTATCTTGCTTATTTTTACTTGCTGATTTGATAGAAAAATGTTTATTAATATTTTGCAATATGCTTTTAATGTTCTTCGAAAATGAGAGGAATATAAATAGGAAATATAAGGAGAAGACAAATAAAGTCATTTGCATGATCAAATTTAAAATAATATGTAAAATAATAAATAATATGCTTTTACAATTTCACACAGAAAGTGATATGTTTCGATATTAAAATCATAACTAATTTATATTTAAGTAAACAAAGAGTAAAATTAGAATACACAAATTAAAGTAAAAATACATAAAATTAGTAATAATCATTGAAAAAAATCTATTTCTTATACTATTCAATTGTCATCCTTTTACTGATTTTTTAAACATAATTAACAAATTTAATTTTTCAAAAGCATTACTGGTTTAAACGGATTCTAATATAATAGTGGAAAATTTGGTAACATACTCCTACACACATTTCAAATAATAAATCTGAAATATTCCCCACATTTTGAACATTTACGATGTACGAAATAATTATTTAAAATAAGAAATAAATTAAAATGTTATATTATTTCTTTAGTAAAACCTGTTATCAGACTTGAAGCATTTCATACAGTCGATTTCAAAAATCATATCTCATTCAAAAGTTTAATAAGAGAATTTAATGTGATATAATCCTGATTTGTAGTTTCAACATTAAGAAGATAAATGGAAAAATAAAATTTAAAAATAAATAATAGGGAAAGTAAACATGAAATATTTAGAAGAATCCTTGTCAGCGAGACATGAGAAATTTCTGGGCTTATATATATATATATATATATATATATATATATATATATATATATATATATATATATATATATATATATATATATATAAATATGTATACATCTAATATGTATATATATATATATATATATATATATTCGACATATCTGACTTATTGGTAACATATTTAGTAATTATTGGTAGTAAAAAGTTTAAAACTACCTAGTTGCTTTTTTTTTTCTAAAATGTGTTGATTAAAAGGTAGTGAATAAGGAAAGTTGTCATGTTTCTTAACAGTGACTTAAGACTGATGTTGCATTATAAATTTGCATTTCGTACAAACGATATTTCTTTTATTTTTCAGTTGATCTGCAGTTTAATATAGCTAGTTTACATTATAGCTGATTATATATAATATAGATAATTAACGTTATTATCTATATACAATGTAGATAATTAACATTATGCACCAGAACACAAGAATATATGATATTGCCATAATGAGGTTGAAAACTTAACTTTATAAACTATGCTTTGACGAAATGATTGTAGTTTGTTATTATAAGTATTGTCAAGTTTAAAAACTGTACTTAAAAATATGTGACACGTCACTTCTATTCCCAGGAAATGAGGATATGAAAACATGTGTGACTCTGTTTATAATATATATATATATATATATATATATATATATATATATATATATATATATATATATATATATATATATATATATATATATATATATATATATATATATATATATATATATATATATATATATAATTTTCGGTAAAAAATCTCAAATAATATAAGAGTGGTTTCAGTAAATACTCAAATGTAAAAGAACAAATTACACACAATAATTATTTTTGCTACAGTTCCTCTAAAATTTCTTTGAGATTTCTTATTACACAGTCTGACTTAATATTCTGATATGAAACAAAAGAATATTATTGGAATTCAAAAGTTCACTTAATAATAAAGAACATTTTTAAAATATGTAGCTGAATTATCTCAAAACAACATATTCTAACAACTAAAAAGTAACACATTTTAGTATATAAGAGTTTAGTATTTAAATTACTTTGAAAATTTTGATATGTAGCTTTAAAAAAATGTGTGTATGAGAACATGCACACAATAGATGCATTTTAATAACATTATGTGGCACAATATAATGGTATTAAAATACATCTAATATGAGAGATAATCAAAGCCACTGTGCTTTTTCTGTTAATGTGGATATATATAGTTCTAAATTTTATCAGTTTTTAAATAATATTATTGTATTTATAAAACCACATTCTTATATTTTTCCATTTCCTCTGCTAAAAATATTTTTCAGAAAAAAATGCTGTAATTTATTGTAATTGACTATTTTGCTATTTAATTTTGCTCTTATTCCCATATATTAAGGTGCATTGGGCATGAGCATTGTTTTGGTATATGATTTTAATTTAAAATAACGTAAGACACATTCAACCTCTAATGTTTTTTTTATCTTTAATTTATTTTTCCTTTGGTGCATGCATTAATACTTATGAAATGCAAAAAATTATCAAATATTTACTTCATCATGTTGCTCGATACATATTCTATTATGTTAATGGCAGAAAAGTGTTGTAACAATAATTCTGAAATATTCTAGGAAATTACAAAATTATAGTTCAGAAATTTCTCATTCTATATATATTTGTATAAACATATATATAAATGTCATCCACTTTAACTACAAAGTGATTACTACTCTAGAAGAAAATTTTCATGAAATAATCAAAATTTTAAGCGAGCAAGAGTTGATTCTCGCATTTCGTAGTCAGTAAATGTAGTTTAATTTCAGCTGAAATTGAGGTAGTAACCGAATATAGCTTGTCACGAAAATGCTTTTATTAATTATGAGGATATCTATGGTGTTCCTTGAGCAAAATACTCGTCGGAGATTAAAAGAGCGTGTTTTTCTTTCTTTCTTGCTTGCTTCATGAACTAATCGTGGCTTTGGAGATCAAGTTCATTGTTATGAGTCGCTGCGATTAAAGCATAGCTCCGCCCAATCAGGATCTGATCTCACTACCCTAAAAATTGTTCACAGCTTAAGTATCTGTCTACAGAATTAAAATCAGATGAGTTTTTCTTCTTTCTTTCTTTTTCTTAACTGCAACTGCAATATGCAAAACCAAAGTCATTATTTGATTTTCTTTCCAGCATTTCATTTTGCAGTTTCAGCATGTAGGGGGATAAATTTTAATTTCTACAAGTGTTAAGGACATTTCTATTCACTTATATTAAAAGTTAAAACTACTTTGGTAAGGTAAAATTTTACATTCTTCTTAAAAATACCATTAGTTTTAAAAGAAAAACACAACATCCTGTTTTCAATTTAGTTTAAAATTAAATATTTCATTTATTTGTAGGATTATACCTGCTTATTAATTAATACATCTAAAACTTACCTTAGTGTTATTAGAAAATAAAGAAAATTAAGCCTCTTTCTGTCTGCGAAGATATTTATAAAAGGCATTAATGAATACATAAAGTTTTTGTTAAAAATAACGATATTAATTATATTAAGACAATATTTTTCAAATTAAATTAAATTTTTCATGCTTGCCTAACAATTTACAAAGATTGAGATGAATAGAACTAAACTGATTTAAGATTTCTATATTTATTTATATAACTCCAAGAAAAGTAACAATAATAAAAATTAAGAATTTTTTTCTGAAAGAATGTTGTTTAAACGATATGTGAGCAATTGTAGTCAATGTGATAGGGGTTTATCAACATTAGTGTACTGAATTTTGACTAAGTTCTGATGAAAAAAAGTATATAGCAGAGGCTTTTTTCATGGACTATTTAGTTTTTTGAGAACGTGACTTCTGATGAAAAAAAGAAACAAAAAATAATGAATATTATGCTGTTGATGTTGCAGATATTTGATGTTGAAAGCAAAAGTTTTTCCTTCGTACAACTGCTAACGACCATTTATAGATTAGAGGGATTAAACCAGAATGGAAAAATTGTAACCAAACCTTGAAGAAATTCGAATTATCACAAAGTTTCAAACAATTTACTCAAAAACAAAAACAAAGTTTGCTTAAGTAATGTGAAAATTTATCGTTAAGTTTTATATTTTACAACTATAGACTGCAACTTATTGTTGTATTGAGTTAAGAAATGTACAAAAGCCGATTTTGAATCCTGGTGAGTTCTCATTTTGCAAAACAATGTATGGCTACACAAGGGAAAAATTGTAATCGATTCACAAGGAAAAAACCTAAATACATTGTCGTTTTTTCAGCGTACACCTTAGTTGGTTCAAAATAACTTTAATCTTTTTTCATAAATTTATTGGTGATTTAGCAGAAATTATTTTATTTGTTCCCATAATCATCTGGGGACGCAAGCAGAATGACAAAAAAAAAAAAAAAAAAAAAATTCCCAAACATTGATTCTAAAATATATTGGAGAATCATAATGAAAAACTTTAAAGAACAAAATCGCTATTTGTGAAATAATTTACCTTTATAAGTAAACTTCGTAAACAATAAAAGTAATTGAAATCTAAAAATATTGAGTAAAATATATCAGAAGAAAATACCGTAAATTACAGCATAAATTAATTAATTGTGTCAGGTATAATTTTGTGTAAATACAGGAAAAATTTCAATATGGAAAAAAACTAATTATTGCTTAACAGGAGTCAAATATAGTTTTTGTATACTAAAAAAGAAAAAAGAAAGAAAGAAAAAAAAATGCCAAAAAGAATTAAAAAATTCTAGAAAAATAAGAAAGAGGAAAAATTTAAAATTAGAGTGTCTTGAGCATTTAAAACTGTTCTGATCGAGATCCTTATGTTATTTTCGTCTCGTAACTGTTCAGGGTAGTGGCAATTTCACGCAATGTTCTCAAAAGGTAAATCGTGAGCTACTGCTTACCTCTGCGTAATTTTCCAGTCGTAATAACCTGTCTGCCACTAATTGTTAGTTGCAGAAGAAAATAACACGTGAGCTATTTTGCAATATATCGTGACTTTAAGTTTTTCATTGCTTGGGAGATACACCCTAAGAGCTTCACAAGAATCAAAATTATTTTTCTGTGCAAATCTCGATCGTATATTAATTACCCGCTTTATTTTTAAAAATAAAATGATTGTCATAAGCACGTACACATAATTCAGTAGCGACCTCTCCAGGGAAAATAAAATAACAGATTTAACCATACTTGATTGTGTGAATACAAATCGAGTCAAGAATATATATACAGAGAGAAGTTTTTCATGTATGCAATTAAAATTATTCTCAAGTGCTTTTAAAGGATTGGGATATAAGAAATTATGTAATACAAGTAAATCCCAATTGGAAATAAATATAGGCTTGATTATTTCCCAAAAAATTTACTTTAAGTCGATAGGAACAGAAATAAGATAAATTTGATAGAAGTAAGTAAAGTGAATATGGAGCAATATGGAATCGATCCCTACTTCTCGATCCTCCCCTTCTGTTTTGTTTCTCTCAGTAGGTTAAAGAATAATTGCATGCTCTTAATGCGATGGGCGTCTATGAGTGAGGTCAGCCTTTAAGTTGTCCAGATTTGCTGCTTTTTCCACTCTTTTTTGTTGCTTCTCATAATTTTTGTTCATGTTTTTAATTCTCGAGCAAATTAAGCTATAATTGCACCCTTCTTCAGCAGGATACGAGTTATTTTTTTACTATCTGATCCAAATCAGTCGCTGGCTTAAAAAGCTATTCTTACCCTCAGTTTTTTTATGGTTTTATTTCATGAAAGCCTCTTAAATATCGTGGTCTCTAAAACTGGTGTTAAATCGTTTTAGTGATAATTTGTGTTAAAGAGACTGAAGCATTATGCACATTTTTATTTTACATTTAAACAGGATTATTAGAAATTTGAATCTTTGCTGACTGTGGTTTGCTAAAAACCAATTCATATTTTTATTATAGAATATAATTTTTTAATCCATATTATATTTAGAAGAAAAAGCTATATTAAATAATTAATGATTATAATCAGTTCAGTAACTTAAGTACACCTAATGCTTAAATTTGAAATTGTTTATTTAATTATATTTTACATGGCGAAGTTTCATTATTTCCTTTAAATAAATGCTGTTAGCTATACCGTAATTACGTTTAAAAATATTCTAAGCTGAGTCACTTTTAATTTTTGTTCACTTAATATATATATACATGAATTTCAGCCCTAAAAATATGCATATTTTGATTAAAAAAACAAATTTTCCATTTAACAAATAAAAATGAAATTAGTGTATAATTTTATAACTACAACTATATATATATATATATATATATATATATATATATATATATATATATATATATATATATATATATATTATGGATTTTAGCACCCAATTCATAACATCCAACAAATATGATACGGTAAAAGTTATTAATCAGTGATTATGTATAATAAATGGTGATTATTCATAATCCTCACTAAATTTGATAAATATGATAAATAATTGAATATTTATCACATTTATACCGGTAAATCTATATAATCTCCAACGCATAATAGGAAATGTGATAAATTCCGATAATTTTGTAGAAAATTGATAATTTAATTCGAAAAAATTTATTTAACATTTTTAAGTAATATTGAGCATTTTGTTCTTAAGAATTTGAAGAATATCATGGTCACTTAGAATATAACTTACAACGATTTTTCAATTTAAAAATTGAAATAACAGTGGCGCCTTTGTATGTCTATTTCGTAGATATATTAAGACAGATGTATTAGGTATTAGCATAAATTATGTATCTGCATAAAAATTATTGAAAAATTACTTAAAATTACTCAAAATAAAGTCTATCTTGTTATTTTAGTAAATACTTTAATTTTATATATACCTAAAGAAACCAGAACTTTAAATTAAATAATAACATGTATTTATAGATAATTTAATATCTTGTTAACTATAAAAGACATGGACGAAGTCTTAATTTTAGATTATTAGAACTTATAAATAACAGTTTCATGTCAAAATAAATTAAGTCTATAGTCTATAAAATTATTCATTAATACTTATTTTAAATTAACTTATTTAAATGCAGTACAATTTTATGACATTTTGAGTTACACAATTTTTCGGATTTTCTACATTTGCACTTATCAGATTTGCACACAGCGTTGCAAACACATCGTTAATATTACTGACTTTCAGAAAGATGATTTTCTAAATCAATCTCGAAGTGATATTGTTTAATCTGAAAGATCCTCAAGCGAAATAAATTTTTCTTAACAAATTGTGAACTGATTTCTTGTATATCACTAAGAAATTTTTGCTTATTTTGTACCTAAAAGATAAATGTGTCTACATTTTGAATTTCTAGCATGATCTCTAATAAATTTCGTGGATCACTTCTTGCTGTCTACATCTACTACTAGTAGTTTCACTGTGTCACCAATATTGCCAGAAGAAAATTTAAGATTTGAAACATTCAACGTCCTTTTTATAGGTGATTTTAAACATTCTGTGGTGCTTTTTCTATATTTTCTTACTTGTTCGTGGCTAGTTAAAACATCTCTCTTGTTCAAATGGATCCCTTCATCAATCTCATTCTAAAACAAAAAATCAATCGATTTAACAATAGATCATTAATTTATACATTTGTATCACCTTTTATCTGTTTTGCTGTTGATTTTATCAGAAACGTTAAACATTTTATATTAAAGTCTGAATTTCTTCTTTGGTACAAAGATATTTGATAAGGAATATGTTTTGAAACATACTTTAAAAGGCATCCTAATCGTTGTTTCATAAGGAACATGTTTCGGTAAATGCAATAAACTTTCAGATATTTTACATTATGTATAATTACCTATAAATGATTTTATTAATTACGAGGGATTATTCATAATCACCACTGAATTTTGTAAATGCGATAAATTACTGAATATTTCTCACATTTTCAGTTAGTTTATAAAATTCCTTATTAATAAGAGGAAATGCAATAAAAGTCCATGTTTTAAAAATTTTTCTTTAGATTGTTTACTTGAATGGCTAATGTCATGACGTACTCTGTTGCTAAGCAAAACGGGATCTGAATCTCTTTTGGGGGCTTTGTTGACAACAGATTCACTCGATTTCAGTAGTAAATCTAATATTATTATCGAAATGGTTACCATAGATCATGAAGGACATTTATCAATTAGCCATGGTGGCAGAAATAGAGTGTTAAAAGAATTTCAAAAAAGTACGAAAAAGGTTATTAGTATGACAATGATGATTGACTTAAATTTGTGTGAAAGCTGTCAAAAGAAGTCAAGGTAACCAAGGAAGGACCTGTAAGGCTAAAGATATTCAAAGAGCAATTCAATTTTAACTGACATGCAGTTGCAACCAGATAATGATTTCAAATTTATATTTGAATATCAAAACTACTTGACGAAATTCATGCAGTGAAAGTCACTGAAATAGAAACGTGCAGAAGTTGTATATCATTTAAATAGCATTTTTTAAATTTGGTTCTTCCTGTATACTTCAAAGTGACAATGATCATGAGTTCAGTAATCAGATCGTATAAGAAGTTTGTGCAGTGTGAGTCTGCATTCGAAAATTTTCCATGGAAAATTTAGGCACAGCAAGATTTCGTGTGCAAATCAGGATTCTGAAAATATGCTAAGCTCTTGGTTGGAAAGCAACAAAACTAGTAAAGGGTCTGAAAGAATATATTTTGTACAACTTATGACGTTATTAAACATGTCATTTTTATGAAGGCAACAAGTGTACTCTTTATGATGCAATGATTGGGATACTTTTAAAAGTACATTTGAGAACATTTTCCTTCCCATATAACTCCATCAAACATCTTTGAAACGAAGAAGAAATTCAGACTTTATTAGAAACATTTAACGCTTCTAATGAAACAAACAATGATATGGAGAATGATTCCCAAATGTGAAAATTAATGATCCATTGCTAAATGACTGTTTATTTGCAATTAAATTTGTGTTTTAGGATGAAATTGATGAAGTCATCCATTTAAACAAGAGAGATTTTTAACAAGGTAAGAACAAGTAAGAAAATGCAGAAAAAGTGTTAAAGAATGCTTAAAATAACAAGGAAATAAGATGTTGAATGTTTCAAATCTTAAATTTTCTTCTAGCAATAGTGGTAACACAGAAACTTCTTGTACCAGATGTAGACAGCAAGAAGTGATCTACGAAATTTATTAGCGATTATAATATAAATTCAAAATGGAGACACATTTATCTTTTAGGTACAAAACAAATAAAATTTTCCTATTAATATACAAGAAATCATTTCACAATTTGTGAAGAAAATTTTGCTTGAAGACTTTCCAGATTAAACAATATCACTTCGGAATTGATTTAGAAAATCATCTTTCTGAAAGTCAGTAATATTAACGATGTGTTTGTAACGCATTGTGCAAAACTGATCAATGAAATACAGAAAATCTTAAAAATTGTGTAATTCTAAATGTCATATCAGTATACTGTATTTAAATAAGTAAACTTACAAGTAAATATAAATAAAAACACTTTTAGACTATAGGCTTCGTCTGTCCTCACATAGAACGATTTCTTCTAAGTTCTAATAATCTGAATTTATTACTTTATTCAGATCTTTTAGTTAACAGGACATTAAATTATCTACAAGTACTTGTTAATATTTAATTTAAAGTTCTGTTTTGTTTGGATATACATAAAAATAAAAAAAGTATTTACTGAAATAATAAACCAGATTTTTTTTTACTTTCAGTTTGGATCTTTTGATCTTTTTGTATTATTAAATACTTTTTACGCCAGATATAATCTAATGCAGCATCTGTCTCAATATACCTACAGAAATGAACATAGAAAAGAGCCCCTGTTACTTTAATTTTTAAATTGAAAGATCATTGTAAGTTTTATTCTAAGCCATCCTGATGTTCTTCAAATTCTTAAGAACGAAATGCTTAATATTAATTTAAAAAATGTATTTTCTTGAAATAAAATACCACTTCTCTACGAAGTAATCAGAATTTATCACATTCCCCATTAGAATTTGGGAGTACATATATATTTACCTTTAAATATGATAAATATTTAATATTATCACATTTACCATGTTTAATAATGATTATAAGTAATCACCGAAATAATTTTATATAATCACTGAATTAATCACTTTTACTGTAATAGATACATGGATGCTATAAATTATTAAATAATACACATTTTAATAAAAACATTTAATTATCAAGCATTTCATTTCTTTGAGAAACAGTAAAATATTTTAATTTTCCCATGAAATGCAATGAAGAATTTCTTTTACAGCTATGTTTTCCTATGTAGCTCTAGAAAATATGTTTCATTAAGATTTAATTGTAGATAATACTAATAACTGATTAAAATCTTTTAATTTCTTTCTTTCTTCAAGTTATTAGAAGAAAATTTTCTAAAATTTGAAACGTTCTATTCTTATGTATACACTTTGTTGGAAATAACAACCGAATAAATAAATGTTTAAGTTTACTTTTGAAAAATTGTAATTTATGTTAAAAGCTAATATGATTACAGATTTCTTTA
The DNA here is from genome assembly GCA_037975125.1 of Latrodectus hesperus. Classification (NCBI taxonomy): domain Eukaryota; kingdom Metazoa; phylum Arthropoda; class Arachnida; order Araneae; family Theridiidae; genus Latrodectus; species Latrodectus hesperus. The sequence continues at coordinate 58,664,561 of CM075854.1, read as the reverse complement.
AATAAGTGCCGAATTTGAGTATAAGCCGAATATCTTTTAATATATGCCAAATTTACAGAAAATTATTAATATTGAATTGTTAATATGGAATATTGAAATACAGTCAATTTACCATGCACTTCATTGTACTTATGTTAAGCTGAATACAATGGTGCATTTTTTTCGAAGTTGAAAATAAACACACTTAAGTATCTAAAAAATTTAGGCGTTCCTAACCTTTGTCTTTAGAACGTATGCGTGACTCATCATTTAAATATCCTTTTATTACAGAATTTTACCAAATGGAAACTTTTAATAGCCAAAGTATCACACATTTGTTAATCCTTTTCAGTCCAACAGGGAAAAGGAGTGTTATGGAAAGAGAATGAAGTAATATATATTATTCTCTTAATCGAAAGGATTTCTGTGGCGACAGAAAATGTAGTTTTTGAATCGTGCGTGTGTTAGGTTTTAAGGTTCTGCTACGACTTTGGTTTCGTGACTAGAGCGTCATAAATGGCTATTAAAAGCTGTACCCGAATTGGATTGGTAACTTGTCACTATGGTAACTGTTGGAGATTAACAGAATTTTTGGTCACCGTTGTTCACTCATATAGAAACTTTTTCGGGTCGGAAATTTATTGCCACTAATCATGTCATAATTTTGACCCTCCCTCCTGCTGCTTCTTACTGTAAGTGAAAAAAAAACTGTTTCCTATGCGACATTTTATTATTTCGATTCCTGTCATGCGAACAAAAATGTAATAATAGTTTATCGACGCTTTGATTGGTTAGGTAATGCTTAGTGTTGCGTTTTCACTCAACATTGTTACATAGATAATGGTTATTTGATTGCGTCTTGTGATTTAATGAGGTGCTCTCTTTATATACTTAAGTGGCGAATAAAAGTCTTTCATGAAATATGATTTTAAAATAGCAGCTGCTCTGATCAGACACATATAAGCCATTTCCGTTTACTAAGCACTTTTTAATGCTATCAGTAAAATGATACTGGTTAGTAAAATCAGTAATTTGATAAAGTAAAAAAAAATATTGGCAAATAACTTTTTACTTTATCATTGATTTTACTAGAAGCAAATAAATAATAATTTTTAAATCAATGAAGTTTACATCATTTTTTTATTACACCAGAGGAAACTTAAGAAAATTAGTTTTCTTATTAAAATGCATGTGATAGAAATTATTATCAAATTAGTGATATGAGAATCGTATAAAAATAGCATCATAAGGTGAGTACGAAATTATATATATATATATATATATATATATATATATATATATATATATATATATATATATATATATATATATATATATATATATATAAATGCCAAATTCAAAATATTTAATAAGAACTCCTCAAGTTATATTCATTTGACATATTTGTTTTGTGTTGCAATGATATTCTTTAGTTTCGGTAAAACGTCCATTATTATCTTCGTTTTTATTCCAGTCTAAATGGCATGTTGGAACTATCTATTAAATTAAGAGATTTTAAATATTTAAGCTATAAAATTTATTTTAATTTGTTTCTAAATTCATCAGCAAGATATTTTCGTAGTTAACTTTATATATCGGGTCCTAAAAGAATTAGTTTAAATTAATTATATCAAAATGATTATTACAACTAGAGTAAAATTCTATTTCAAAAGTATAATAAAGCATATAACTAATTACAAGTACACTTTGAATTATTATTAGTACTTCGAATTATGATTAGCCGATTAAGATAGACATTTAACGGGAAGAACGTTTCAAAGTATGACAAAACATTAATTATTTAAATTTGCTAATTTAAATGTATACTTTTTTTTACCTAATTACTTAAAGTTCTAAAAAGAGTAAATATTTCTTATTAAATATTTCATTCTGTGTGTATGGATATTAAACTAAAATTTTTTTCTTAAATCATTCACTTATTGGAATACAATAATCATAAAATTAAGGAAATATTCAGTGTAATTTACAGCGAAGTTAGCTCTTATTGTAGAAATTATATAATTTTTTGATAAATGCATAAATAGCACATTCATTTTAATTTTCACTACTAATTATATGAACAATTATTCCCAACTTGGTTTCTTTGATTTTTGGAAAAAGAATGAAATTAAAATATGTTCATACAATGGGAGTATTCTGAATAGCCATATAAAATTATCTTTATTAAGACGATTTTAAGCAAACAAAAATTTAATACTAAGGTTTATAAACAGATCAAAATTTAGACTTTGTGCATAATTTCCTTTTTTTCTATTAAGAATAATGCATTATAAATCTAATTTAATTTTCACATTGTCGTGTCTTTCCGTTCTTAGCTTTTTGCTTTTTATAAATTTGAAATTACTATACAAAATATCTAATACTATTAATTGTCTGCTCGATTCTAGTCTATGAGAATAACATGCTCCTCAAATGATTTTAAAATCTTGAACTCCCCACAAATTACTTATGCTTATTCTTATATTTTATGTATAAAATGTGTCAAAACAGTTTTCATACTTATTTAAAAATAAAAATAATTACTTAAATTGATTTGGAAACCAATCTACACAGATTCCATTCATTATTGAAAAATCAAGTACTTTCCACTTCATCTGGTCATAAAAGTTAATGGATAATATTTTTAATGAGATAGCCTGAATTTAAATGATAATTGCTGATGAGCAAATTTGGTTTATGATATCCAAAAGCGTGCATCGAAGTAGATGAATAGAAAAAGCTTTCTCTTATTGCATCAAATTGTAGTAATTTTTAGCTTCGGTATCAACTAATCACTTGATCCCACTCCAAAATTGAGAGATAGTAGTAGTGCTTATTGGATTTGATCAGCAGGAATTAGCAGCTAGAAATGTATCATATCAGTTTACGAACCAACCTGTTGCAATCATTCAGCACATTAAATGCAAAACTCTTCAATCTTTAAATAGTTGGGCTCACTTTGGCCTAATGGTAGGACATCCATCTTCAGAGCCTTAAGTCCCGGATTCGATACCAGTCACTCATGAACAACGGGAGATGGATGTTGTGCTTTTGCTTTCAGCATGCAAATCTGTCATGGTGGATGCTTTTACTTGTTTTCTCCAATTGCCAACCGAATGGTTAGAGCTCTGGTCTTCGTTTCTGAGACTCGTGGGACTAAATTTCACCTTAGACTTCGGTGTTTATAGTAGTTCAGAATCTACTTTATAAGTACTGGTTTAACAGGCCCTCTTGTGCAAAAGATGACCGTTGGGCCACAAACAAACCAAATAGAAATTTTGCGTCATGTGAATATGGTCTACTACCTATGGAAAGTACTCCAGGAAGCCGATTATGAGGTTGATGTTAAAATGTCTTACAACAACCTGAGGGCATTTGGCAGTCCACAACGTCTGTTAAGCGGAAGTTAAAGTATTAAGCCGTAATATGTTTTGGTAGTAAGGTATCGTTCTTCAGAGTGACAAATCCCAAGTTATGATCGGTGAGCCACGAGAGACTCTGTATGAGTGTGTGATGAGTTCCGGGTTTATTTTCCTTTTGTGATACATAGACACGGTTCACTGTGTAAAGTCCATCTGGGAGGCAACTTATGTTATAGGCACAAAAATGCCTTCCATAAACCTTAGGTCATTAAGCTCTTCCCTAAACGATGACAAAATGTTGAAAATCTTTAAATTTTTAAACTTTCGAACATATTTTAACGTACTAAGAATTACATCGAGTATTTTAATTCAAACCGTAAAGAAAATAAAGTTTAAAAAATCTGATAAACGTGCTTTCAAAAATGGTTTCCCGATAACAAATTTGTTTATCAAAGTCAACAGAAAATTCAATTTATCTGCATAAAATTTGCTATATATATTTAATTTCGACTGCAATTTTATTCAGTTGAATTTATTAAGAAAGTAACTTAAAAGTTTCCCTAATAGTTGAAAAATAGTTTCATAAATTTCTGTAAAAGCAATGATTATAAACTTTCTGAAAATATTTTTCAAGGATTTAAATTCATTTCTGATTGTAGAAGTTTTATTTAATCAAATTTGTCTCAGCTCTGTCGAAATGAGTGCCTAGTAAATATATCCAAATTTTATGAAATAAAGTTTTTTTTTAAAGAGTAAGGGATTTTTTTCCAGTTTATAAAAAAACATCCCTCTTCCTACTAAATGTGTATATTTTCTAAAACAGGCTTCTCCGTTTTCAATTGACAATAGACGATTTCTTGTGAAATTCTTTGAGTAAAGAAAGTTTGGAGATTCTAGATGCACTATTGGAAAAGAAAATACACGTAAAATAAATACAGATAAGAATAGAAAATTTTATGAAAGAATTTCTTCTACCAATAGATTGAAATTAATGTATTTATTTTACAATATAATATCATTTTGCCTTCAATCATATGGCATTTCAATTCTAAAAAAAGAAAATTAACTATTTTCATTATAATTTAGCAAATTATTGATGATTGGAAAATTTTAAAGCTGATTTTTTTTTTTTTTGCAGAATCATAAAATATGATAATTTAAAGATGCAAATGATAAAAAATTATTAATTTAGTATATGCAAATTGAGTGCAAAAACATCACCGAATAGATAATGGTAATATCTGAAGAACTTTTGTAAATTAACAAACAGAAAATGATAAGAATTTTGAATACAATTTAGATTTTTTGAAGTAAAATTTCTGACAATAACAAATAATTTAGTTTATAGAACATATTACTCTCTAAATGTTAATTATTGCATTTTTTTCATAAAGGTGGCTCTAAGGGACCGTTATGGAACTTTTGTACCAAAATGCTTGGAATAAATTTCAGTCATATATTCGAAATGTATTCCAAAGTACCTCTTTTTTTGGTTCAAGTAACTTTCTAATATAAAGGCAATGCATCAAGTCAGGGTAAATAAAATTAATTTTCAATGAAAATTATTACAAATTTAAATTTTTTCAATGTTTAATTTGTATAGAACATGTTATAAAATCAAATGATACTTAAAAAACTCGTGTTAATCAGAATACATAAAATTCACAATGTGGTTTTTATTACTGATATTTTTGTTTATTTTTTTATCAAATTGTTATCAATTCTATTTTTATTATTATTTTTATCACCATTGTATTTCATTTAATCATATAAAATTACATTTATAATTTTAGTTTTATTAAGTTATTGTTAGTAAAGTATTTAATAATTATAACTAAAGGAATTGAGTGAAAAGGATTTTTTGTAAATAATGACGCCAGAAATAAATATAAAACTCTGCATATAATGTAATATATATAATATTATAAAAGAGTTTAAAAATAAGGATGATTTAAACTAAATATTAACTAGATACTTCGGAAAACAATCACTATTTCCAAATAAAAATTAAGTAAATGAGTGAAACTTTATAATTGTGTGAAAGCTGAAATAAACACTGAATATATATCAAAACAACAAATAAATCATTTAGAGTTGATTTATAGACGAAATTGGAAGTAACTCAAAACTATGCACTTTCACAAAACACTATCAGAATCCAGCTAATTCTACTGACTCTAGAGTTTTGTGTTTTCAGCTAATACTTATAAGAATTAATTAGTACTTGAGGATCAAACTATATTTAAATTATAAATAAGATTTTAGCTGAAAATGGGGCTAGGGCAGTACCCCATGCTTTTGGTCCCATATGACTTGTCTTTTTTTTTTTTTTCCTCTTTGCACTTGTCACACGACAACAGCAACAACATAAGATTTTTGTATAAAAACACACAATAACAAAAAACAAACTTGTTATAAGTAACAAATTTTCTTGTTTCCTTTTTTTATGAAGTTGGGATTGTTTCAAATTGGAAAAATAAGGGAAAAGAAAGTTATTTTAATTTAGAAAATTGTGAAATATTCACTGTTTAATTATTTTATTAATCTCATATGAATTTAATTTATGTTGGTATGCTGTAAAACAGAATAAATGTTCTAAAAATAATGAACATTAAAATATTCTAGAAAATTTATTCCTCTATTTTATTATGTGCTTTTAATAATAAGCTAAACTGATTGTAAGGAAATCTCAATTTTATGTGATCATACAAAAGTTAATAAATTATAAGAAGGTAATTTCCTTTCATTTTTTTTAAAATTGTAACTGATTTGTAAAAAGTAATTTCTCTTATAGTTCTCAGTAAAAGGAAGATTAACAGGAATTGAAGCTTACAGGTATGCGAACATTCAATACCCGGCATTTAGCAAAGTGAATAATTACGATGTTGAGAATGTCGAGAAAGAATATGTGATTAAATGGAAAGTAAAATAAAAATTTCTTTCCCAGTTTATAGAAGTGCTATTCAATAACTGTAGAAAGATATCTTTGATATTTACTTTCCTTCGTTATTCGATAGAAATCGTTGCCGTCATTTATCGGTCTCATTTTATTACAGGCTGGAGGAGAAAAAAAGAGCCGCCGAGAAAGAGGAAATGACCATCGAGAAAAAGAAAGTGTCGGAGAAATTTGGAGATGAAAAACGGTCATCAGGGCTGTGTCTGGCTTTTGGGAAGAAGAATTGTCGACTCTCATCTTGGGTCCTCCAATTTTCTACGAAATGAAATCCCATAAAGCATCCGCCAACAAGAGAGAGAAGGAGCGTGGGCATGAAGATAGAAAGAATAGATATATAATGACTGAACATCCAAAAGACACAACAAGAGACAGATAAGCAGGCGCCATCTGCGGAGAGAAGATTCACTAATGTCACAGAAGCGTTCTTGTAATGGCTTTCTATCCCATTCCATGAAAAATAAAGGAATCACATTCACAAACTGGAGAAGGTATGGGGAGGAAAGGAGAAAAAATTCTTCAAGCTACCTGTTTTCCCATTTTCTTTCTTTTTTTTCTTCAACAGATATTTCCAAAAACCAATCCCAATAAACTTCTCTTAATAACATATTTATACGCGTCGACAATGCGCTTTAAGCTGTGTATCAAATGGAAAATGTCGATAAAAAGGGGGGGATCAAGTTGGATCTGTTTCTCTCCCTGCATCGACAGGTTTCTTTCCCCAGTAATTGCTTTCCAAAAGCGATCCGCTTATTTTATTTCTCGGATGTCTGGACAAACAATATTGGGGATCAGCAGCAAGAGGTCTGGGAGGGAAGAGAAAATTGTCTCGCAAGCTTCCAAGCAATTACCAAAACTCTTCCCTTGCTTCTTTACAGCCAATGCAGATCTCAACTTCTAGAACTCTACTTCGCTGATATTTCTTGGCCGTTTAACAATTTACCTATTGAACTCTGCCGCCAGTTCACTTCTACAGAAATTTCAAAATAGGGATATTACGAAGGCAGCCTTCATATTTATTTTGGTGACTGTACCTTGTGGTATTGTTGTAATATTCAGGTTAAAATATTTAAGTCATGAGAAAATACCAATTTGTAAATACTTATTAAGAGGTATGAGATATACATTCTAATAAGACACGTAGGAATATATTTTATGTGATCTGATTTATTTCTATCAATTAAACTTTGATATTAAATTTAAAAAAATTTTCTACAACAAAAAGAACACAACTATGCTTTGTGGTTTATTATATCAATTTTAATCTAACAAAAAATACTTAAACAAGGCCATATAATTATAAATTTGTATTATGTAAGCAAAAATATATGAGTTAAGTACATATCTGTTAACCAGCGATTTTGCAACCAACCGTGATACAAACATTTCTAAATAATTGTGCTATACTATAAAGTATGATTGTACACATCATAATAATTTTCATTAAGGTTATGTTTATAAATAATAATGTGTAGTCAAATTGTATAAATCAATGCATTTTTTCAGTTATATAAAAGTTTATATTTCCAGTGATATACACATATTATAAAATATCCGATAATTGAGAAACTTTTGAAACTTAAATACTTTTCTACAAAAAACGAGTAAAAAATATATCTTTAAGAATACAGAATTTTCAATTCTTGTAAATATGAGCTAAATACTGACAATGACTTTTGTGGACTCCTAATAATTTAATAATACATTGTTTATTTTCAGAGTGATAGTAGTAACTTCTATGCTCTACTGCATCAATTTTTGAGACTATATCTTTGTTTGAGGTTAGTTTTAAATTTTATTTTCTAAAAAATATTTTCATATAAATTTCTACTGATCCTCATATGCATATATATATATATATATACATATATATATATGTATATATATATATATATATATATATATATATATATATATATATATATATATATATATATATATATATATATATATATATATATATATATATATATATATATATATATATATATATATATATATATATATATATATATATATATATTTAGATATACATATATATGTATATATTTAGATTTATGTTAATTTACACTTAAATAAAAGGAAAGATTCTCACTGAAGCAAATTTTTTTTTTTTGAAAAAAGTGGAGAAAAAGCTTTTGTTTCAAAATCATGTATATATTAATGTTTTTATACACATAAATTTGATATTAATGTAGAAAGAAAGAAATAGAATGTGTATCTCATAAACACATTCTTAACGGTAACATAATATTAATTTAAAAATGTGTTTGTGTCATCTTTTTATCACAAGATAAGAACATTTTTAAGTTAAACCGTAAAGTTTTAAAATATTTTTTAAAAATTTAAGCTATTTATCAGGTTGCTTCCTTATTAGTTTACCCCTTCTAAAATATTTTAGATTTTTTTTATCATAAGTTAAAAATGCATTTATTTTTCTAATGAATACGAAAATTCAAAAAAAATTATTAAATTAAAAAAATTCTGAATTTAATTCTTATATTACGGATCTCTTGTTTTGGTAAAACATAATTTTAAAAGTGTTTTTTTAAATACATTAAGAAATATGGGTAATCTTTATTCTCCAATTCTCATTGATTTTCTTATAAAAATATCAAATCACGTATAGCTATATATAATAGACCATTAATATACAAGTTATCAATAAGATTTAAGATAGAAATTTCTTGTAATGTTTGACATTTCATCGAACATGTTGATCTTTTCGAATGGTGCTTATAAAACTTTGGAGTTTCTTACTATTTCTGAATTTTTACTGGTTAAGCGGAATTAAAAAAATAGTTTTTATATATAACACTTGGGTAACAGTTAGAAATAGATAGAAGAAAAATTTTTTAAAATGTTATGAAATAATCAATATTTGTAAAACAAGAAGTGATGAAAACTTTGATGGAGAGAGTTACATATAATATGCCTATTTTAACATTATATAAAAATTTAATTAATATATTTTCTACTGATTAAAACTCCAAACACGTTTTGTCAAAGTTATGAATTACCTCAAGATGGAAATTTAGTTTTTGTTTCAGTTTTGAGATGAAATTTTTAAACTTTATTTTTGTTGGTAAAAATGTAAGTAAAACAGTATTTCACTTGAAGTAATATATAAGAGGGATTAAAGAAATTTCAAAAATGAATGTTTTGTATTTCAGTCTTTTTTATATGTTTTATAAGTAATATATCAATTCTATGTATATGATTTTAGAAAAATGTATTTCAATTTCTGAATTGCAAAACATGCCTTATTCAAAACTTTGGAAATATTCCTTACTTGCTGATTGATCCTTATATGTTTTGAATATATGTTTAGAATTAATATATACATACTTATATATATATATATATATATATATATATATATATATATATATATATATATATATATATATATATATATATATATATATATATATATATATATATATATATATATATATATATATATATATATATATATATATATATATATATATATATATATATATATATATATATATATATATATATATATATATATATATATATATATATATATATATATATATATATAATATGTATTGAAACAAAAGAAATTTGGGGACAAACACTTTTATAACGTTTTAAAATTTGCTTAAATAGCAGTAAAAATTGGGTCGAAATTGCTATAAAATATGGTTATTAAATATCAGTTTAAATGCCTGAAAAAGGTAAAATCACTTTCTGTTATGATAACTGTTCATCAATAGAGAAAAAATATAATCTATTTTGTATTTTCTTTATCATTCGTGAATTAAAAAAACTATTTCATATTATAAGCTATTAAAAGATTTTTACGTTGATTCAATTTAAGCATAATATTAATAACTAAATTATTATTTAAAATGTATTTCCAATTTACACGCTCTTGATTAAGTTTTTGTTAACAGGAATTATGAAAACTTAAAAGATTAAAAGAGATTATTTTAATAAAAATTTATGTTAAATCATGAGCCCTGAATTATTAAAAACTTTAAATTTGTCAATTTATCTGTGATAGAAGTGAAGCCTTAATTTAAATTAGGATTTTTCATTTAAGAACCATTGTTTTAAAAATCTTATTTATTTATTTTAGTAGTGAAAAAAATAGAAGATATACAATATAGATATTTTTTCTACATGCATAAAACTACAGATAACTTAATTAATGCATAAAAATTATTTCAGCTTTTGGAAGAAATACATGAAAAATGATAATTATAGGTTTTGATTAAGAATAACTTGTGATTGTAGATTATTGGGGGAAAAAGTATTACGTATTCAACATTGAAACATTTCTGAAGTATTCCACCAATAACTAAAATAATAAAAAACTGATACGCATACACAACCAATATTAAAAAAAGCCACTAATCCAATTATTTAAAAATTTTAATTTACTTCCTTTATTTTTTTTTCATTTTCTTCTCCCTCTACGATTTACTTATTTTAATTTCCTATTCTCAAGACCTTTGCTCTAAATGTAGAACTAAACAGTAGAAATCGCATTCCTGAAAAGCCTTTCTCTGGGAAGAGCGAAAAAGAAAGTTGTTAAGAAAGACATAATGGAATCAAGTCAAATCGTACCCTGACTAATCCTCAGCCAGTGGGAAGGAAAGATGTAATAAGGTGTGTGAGTGTTGAAGAAGTCGCTGAAGGAGATAATAGAATCATTTGAGAGAAGATAGCCTCTAGGTCTGCAATCGATGAGAGCTTCGGTAGCCAGGCAATGAGAAAGAAAGGAGGAACGAAAGAAAAGCTAGTGGTAGGGAAATTGAAGAAAAATACTCAAGAGCAAGCAGATGGGTTTTAAATTGATTATCCGGGAGCGATCTACAAGAGAGACCAGATTCTGCTTTTCTAATATTAGCTCTTCTGCGAGAGATAAACAGAAGAGTTCTTTTTAAGTGACCTTGATAAGCTTGTGGTTTTGACAAAAAATATTAGATTTTGCTGATATATAACTTCTACTCTTCTGTTTTTAGATTAGAAATTTTCCATCTGTAGAACTACGTAAGTGTTTCGTCTGCATAAAATACAATTTGTAAATTTTAATTTGATGGAATATATATATATATATTTCACATATTTTGAGCTGTAAAAAAATGGAGAAATGGAAAAGGGTTAATTTAAATGGGTCTGTTTATCAATTTCGATTAGATTAAGGATTAAAATACTACTTAAAACAACATTTTCTTGAGCATGCTAAGTCAAGAAGTCAAGTGTTAAGTCAAGTCTTTATCAAGGAAATAAAATTTTTGTTTTCGAAAACTTTTCTGTAATTTTAATAAATATTTTATCATATCTATATGAGTATAACGCAAACTAATTATTATTATATAGACACATAAATAATCTTGTTTTTTTAAATCGCCTTTAACTTATCATTACTTCTTTTTTTCAAGGCAAGTACAATAGCATCTAAATGATGATGATGTATTACACATTGAAAATATTACTCTTTTCTAACATTAAGAATATAAAGTAAAACATTTATTTCATTGCAGTATTGTTCAAGAAGATTAAAAATTACTTCTCATTCCACAATTCTTGCAAATTATGTAAGAGAGCGTTGTTTGTAATGTAGTTTAGTTGTATTTTTTTATTTCTGGTAACCATCAGTTTGAGAATAACTGAGTTTTAAAAGATTTAATCGAAACCAGAGCACATAAGAATTTAGAAAAATGAAGGTATATCATTATTCTGCTTTCGTTATTCATTAGTTCATTAAATATTCATTTTATCATGTTGAAGCTTAAGTTTACATAAGTTATGTAAATAGCTAAAAAGGTGAGTAATTTTATCATGCAAATAATGAACAATAATTTTTGTTAACTAAAGAATTCTCATTTATGTTTCTAAAGTAATTGTTTTAGATTTAAATAATTAATAATGTCACCAATATAAAACTATTATCATTATATGTGGGTAACGCATATTCAAGCACGAACAACCAGCTGACAGATTACTCATAACTAACCATCGGCTCTATTATTACTTTAAGGACATCCAGAAAATCAGCTTTATATCTAAGTAACCGTTAAAATTTTTATGAACATTTAATGAAAATTATTATCATTTGAAGTGAAATAAAAGTGACTGTGAAGTTATAATTTTTATTTCAAAGACTTGATGTTAATTGTTTTTGTTTCTTATAAAAAATCTTCAAAAAGAAAACGTTTCCTATGATAGTAGTTCCAATGGTTTAGAATTTTTATCCATTAAAAAAACTGATTTTAGGTGTTAAATTTTACTAAACAGTTCCGCAAGAATTCATCTTATTATATATTAAATGAATTTTATTTTTTTCTAATTCTTGTTCGAGCTCTATCCTAATTTTTCAAAAATAAGTCAATCCTACTAACCGATAAACATCTTGTTCACTGGTCGATTAATATTCATTAGACAAAAAATTATTTTCACATTCAACGTAATAACTAATCTTCTCTTTAAAAAAGAGTTTCAAAAATTTAAATATGATTGTTAATGTGTTTGATTATGCATAAATTATATTGTATAGACAATATGACTAGCATTTGAACGTTAGTTATAAACAAATGCGAATTTAAACAGGTGTTGAAATTGCTATCGATTGCATTAAAATAACTATGGTTGTTGAGAACAAATTTTAGAATTTATTCAATAGAATAAGGGTGCTCTTTTATTTTATCATATCAGCATTTAATCATTCAACACTGTTTTCAACGAAGAAGCCATAATTGGTACGTAGCACTTCAAACGAATTGATATGTTTTTTCCTCTTATATCATTGTGTGTGGAAAAAGTATTATTTTTTTTGTAGTTGAAAAAGGAACAGAAAAAGAAAGACATAGAAATAGAAGGTTCTATTCAAAATACATAAATCGATTCTAGAGTTTCTAAATGATTACTTTCGGTTGTTTGAGTCTTTGAAAGAAGTAGTACAGCAATGATTAACGGTTCACTTCACTAATGCCATACTTTGTTGCATTAACTGCTTCTCAGAATATTATTGATTCCCAAGCAATTGCATGTAGATTGTAAGAGTTTTTTAGAAGTTGTTCTTAGTAATTTGAGCGACGTACAATCACCCATTATAAGCAATTGCAGTTTCATTGAGTGAAAATTGTTTTCTGACTGTGTGTGTTCGTTCTAATATCTGAGTCCTCCGTAATAATCGTGTTTCATTCAGTTGATTAGTATGATTAATAATATAAGGTATTAAGTACAGAATATATAATATTAACATATATAAGTTGTAAAAACTTATTTTTTAACGTTAACAAACCAATAATTTTATTGACTTAACTTATTTTGGAAAAACTTATGTAGTATTTATCTAAATTTTAATTACTTTCATTCAGTCTTAAGAAAAACTTCTCAGGGAAAGAAAACTCAAGAAAAACTCAAAATTTCTCTTACTATTATATATTGGCAGGCTTATATTGCTATTTTTACTTATCACATAGATAATTAAATATATCTCTCAATACTTTAATATTAATTCAATATTCCAAGTATCTTAGAAGGTATTAAACCAGTTAAATTTTTATTCATAAGCATATAATTCCCGGTGGTAACGATGTTAAAAGTAAGTAAATTTTTTCTGCCGAAAAATTTTGACGTAACTGAATAACAAAAAGACATATTTAACTATGTAACTAAATCTTAATAAAACCATAAATCTAAAAATATATGGAAAATTATCAAGCAAAGAAAAACTTATGGAAATCATAACTTATTTTCAGTATCACTTTCCATGCTGAAACGAAGCAATCGTGGAATACCAAAATTTTTGCGTGAATACTTTATGATTTCATAACATCATGTGATTACGTTGAACATTAGTTTTATCCTGCATTATCACTCCCGCTCGTACACATGATACATATTAACTATAAGAATTTTTATGTGATGAAAGCAATACTTTTATGCTAAGTATTTAGATATGAAATAAAATCTTACTTTTCGTCAGTGATTCTACTTGGAAAGCCAATTATTGTAGTTTCTCTATAGGAAATTTATTATTATTTTATCGATGCGACACATTTTAATAAAAACTTTCCCTTCCAAAGAAGCCTCTTAATCAAATGTAAAAGGATCCCCAGACGATTAAGCAGAAAGTACAAGGGGGGGATGCTAAGTCGCCATGTGAAGATTTAAATCATCATCTCGCCCATTTTCTACTTCTTCCATCACACAGTAAAGGGAGACAAAATATTTTATTCGTTCTTTTCTCTTGCCGACGCCACCACCTCCGAAAAGTCGCATCAAACTGTGAAGAGGATGACACCGTAATTACAATCCTGCACCAGTCCTTTTCACGGCTCCATGCGTACTAATTAAAAGTTCCCCTAATTACTCTGAGACGACTCCTCGTGTAAAATACTCCACAATGTCTGCTGTCCTGATTAATATTAGAAACATTTCAACAGCAATCCCTGCTAATGGGAGAAAAAAGTAGAAAGCAAGAAAGGTTGCTCCTGCTGATCATGCTGTCAACTGAACTTTTTGAGAAATTTTGCTCAGAGCTTGGAGTTAATCTTTGAGTGAACAGTGCCCATTTTCATAACTTTTGAGTCTTACCAGTTGGAAAGAAATAGTTTTATTTCCATACAAATATTCATTACCTTACTCATAATATGTTTTATTGAGTACTTAAGAACATAAAGGATGATATTTTGTTACTGAAAATATAATCTGTATACTTTTGAAATGTATGAAATGAAAAAAGCAAAAAAATTGCAATCATCAGTTTTCGCAATGATGTAAGGGTGTCATTAGAAGTGAAATAAGAACTATTATATAAATCAATTAAATATAATTGCTACCCACCCTGTTTAGTGGTCAGAGTTCCTGACTGCGGATAGGGAGGTCCGGGGTTCGAATCCCAGTTAGGGTATCAATGTACTTTCGCGCTATTTATCCTGTCTTTGTCCATTTCTTTCTACGAATGGGTTGTGAATGGTTGCCTACCATATAAACGGGCTCCTATGGCATGTGTGTACTGAGGTAATCGGACTTCACACCAAAATATGGTTCAGTTGGAAAAGTGGAGCAGCGCACCCTATAATGCCAGCCTAGCTGGCACAAGACAACAACAATAAAGTATAATTATATATTAAACATTTTTTACACTATATTAAATATTAATACATGAATTCTTCGGCTAAAAAGTGGCTTTATTAATATTGGGATCATATAAATCTCGCATTAAATGAATACATATGTATCTATTGAAATTGATCAAACAACTATCAAAATATTCCTAAAACTCATGTTTTAACCAAAGAGTAATTATGTAATGTATCATTTATGTAAAATATTTGATTTTCCCCTCTGATATTCATTAAAGTTGAATTATACGGTAAGCCTCTAACATCTTATAAAATTCAGTACAGAAAAAAATAGACTAACAAAATAATTAAAAACTTTCATCAAAAACTTTCATGGGCAAGAATCTAAAGACTTTGAATATTCGTTTTTCTAATGAAGATCAGTTGAGGGATCAAAAAAGTGAAGTCCTTATTAGCAAGGCATAAAAGATTAAGTGACACTTTTTTTCCAAATATAAAGTTTTTATTTATTATATTATGGATAAGCTTTTTATAAAAAGTAAAGCAGGTTCAGCAATTTGATATGGGCAAAAATTTTATAAAAAAATTTTCATGAAAACTCTCTCTCATATTTTGACGGATTATCTTGGTATTTTTTTTAATGTTTTAATGTTATTTTTTTGGTAAATGAGCGACATAACTAAATGGATTATAAATATTAACAGATTTCTTTTACATATTAAAATTTTGTGGGAAAAGAAAGAATTAGAAAAGACTTCAACTTCTTCGCTGACAATTTGCGAATCCTATAAACAAATGATAACCACTTATCTTCTAAGAAAGAAAAAATAAATAATTGCAGCAGCATTCTAAAGAAACTCCGTTTTCCAAGGCGAAATTTAAATTTTACAATCATATAATTTTCTTAAAGCAATACAGAATAAAAAATTTAGATGAGATCGTACAAAAAAATTAACAGTAAAATTTATTAATTCGCTAAAAGCTTTGCATAGCCTCTTTCTGTATTTCTTAAAACAATAAAAATAACGAACTTTTGCAAATAGATTAAATAGTGTTTTTAATTAAATCTTTGTAGAAAACATTTTTATATAAAAACAAGGTAATTTTTATTTTATTATATAAAGGAATTCCATGATTATTAATAAATAAATTTAATAGTGATAATATTAAATAAAAACATAGAAATGAAAATGTGAGGATAATATTACTTTCAATGGCTTTGCAGTCACGTAAAAAATTGCATCCTTATATTCTCTTTTAATAGAAACTTACATCCACTTTTCACGAGAAAAGTTACCAGAAGAATGATCATTACCAAGAGAAATAAGTGAATAATTTCACAACTTGTATTTTAGAAAGGTCATAAACTTGCGCTGATAAATGAAGCATTTACGCATTATATTTAGCTGACGTTTAGTTGACAGTGGAATTTAAATTGATTACAATTATTCGTAATAATCCCAATGATTAATGTCGAAAGTCAAGATTTCTTATTATCCACAATTACACGTGCTCCGGCGATCAATTAACATATTCGAGTTTGGATTGCCTGAAATGGTCAAGTTTGAAGAAATTGAGGTTTAGTCAGTTTAAGGAAACCTCTATTGTTAAATAGGAGAACACTTCTTGATTCGTCAAGATTAAAATGCTGTTGTGGGTCAAGCTAGAAGTTAATGCCTTACAACGTTTGATTGTATAACTTTATTATATCGAAGAAGTAATTTTCATTTTTCACGTATTTATATTAAGTATATTTTGTATCCAATGCACAGAGAGTTTGTGTAATGTAAAAAGAGAAAACCATATTTATAAATCAAATTTATGCTTATTTACGAAGAAATAAGCACTATCATAAATGTATTTTGTGAAATATATTATTTATCAACATGAATAAAAATGAAAAATATGAATGGTTAAAATATTTCAATAAAATATATTACTGTAGGGAGTTGATTATAGAACAATAAGTGACTCATAAAATTGACTGTCTGTTGTGTTCTCAGTCTTCCCAACAAAAATACAAGATATATATATATATATATATATATATATATATATATATATATATATATATATATATATAATTAAAGTCTTTATAAAATCTTCTTCATTATTTATTACTTTAATCTTGTCGCAAATCTGATGGAAAAGAGAAAAAATTGTTATTTACTTTTTTACTGCGTCTCACAAAATAATTAAATATTGTCTTACAAAACCAGACATTTTTAAAGGTGAAAAAAGATATTTTCATTAGAAGCTGCTGGGAAGAAGCTCAGTTTACCTTAATAAAAATTGTTTTAGAAAAAATTTATTACGTACAAAGAAAAAAAATACCATAGAAGTTCCGATCTTTTAAAAATAGCAAAATTTAATTAATAAATGAAGTTTTGAAAATGTTTACTATAGTTATCTGGAATTTTATATGAAGCCATAATTGCAAAGTTATTAATCTAAAATAACAAGGAATTGAAAACTGCTAAGCGAAACAGTAGTTAATTTTTTTATACTATGATGAGTAAAAAGAAATAATTATTTTTATATATTAAATTATTGTACATTTTGAACAGAGAGAAACTATATATATATATATATATATATATATATATATATATATATATATATATATATATATATATATATATATATATATATATATATATATATATGTATATATATTTATATATATATATATATGTATATATATATATATATATATATATATATATATATATATATATATATATATATATATATATATATATATATATATATATTTGTATATATATACAATGCATAGTGCATATCTGTGTTTCCCTGACCAAGAGGCCCTGAGGTGTGAAGAATATGTCCTGTTTAGGTGGTCAGCCTAATTCGAAAACCCCCAGAGTCCGCATTCCGAGCTCGAGAATCGAACCTAGGACCTGTTCCTAGTTAAGCTTAATAACAGGTTTTCAGTACATATTTGTATGTATAAAAAAATCTATATACATTTCCAAATGTTTTATTAAAATGTGTGGTATAATTTTTTGAGAAATTGTTATCAAAATTATGTCATCTTGTTTATCATTTCCTGATTGGATGGTATTTTCTGTTCTTTGTAAGTAACTACTGATTAATGATAGTTTTGAATTGTTTTTTATTAAATAATATAGTACATAAAAAATGAAATGAAAAATGAATGATTTAATGATAGTTTTGAATTTTATTTATTTTTTACTAAATAATATAGTACATAGAAAAAGGAAATTTTGTTGCTTATTAAATGCAGTTAAATTTAATGAAAAGTTTTCGATCTTTATTTCTAGTTTATAGATTCCAGTTTTAATGTTTGATACCCTTAAAATTTTCTGTGAAGTTATAAATATATTATTATAAATAATCCTTGCTTTATTCTTGCTCTTTCTGGGTAGCTTTAGCTTATAAATAAAAATGTTTAGAGAATAATTACATTTTTTAATGCAATTTTTAAAATTATATCAACCAAAAGTATAAAAGCAATATCAGGAAACATAAGAATGGGTATTTATAGTGATAGGGTATGTCAAACATTTTTAGATTTTTATTTTTGAAATAATTATGTTGATCATTGTAACTCCCTATTTTCTAGTTCCTAATAAATAAAACTCCTAAGAGATTTGTTTTAAATTCAATTCTTTGGATATTACAAAACTGTTTAGTAAAATTGTATATTATAAAATAGAAAAATTAATTTTTGCATTAAGATGATTATGTTTGGGAAAAGAATAGGTATTTATATATGTATATTTATAAATGTGAAAACTGACTATGAGTTACTACTGTAGTAAGGTTAAATTTAAGTATTCTTTCTTTGAAATATCTTAAAGATCCTTTCCTATGAAATATTTTAAAGATCTAGCAACCTATTGTGAATGTTAGAGGAGGTGGTAAAATTTATTTCCTGATAGCAGTTTTCATGTTCAATAAAAATTATCAGAATTTATGATAATTTTTTTATATTTGATATTGATTTATAATATTAATTTAATCATAAGATTAATTTCCAATTCATTGAATAGTTTAATATAAATTAATATAATTCTATTTCATTATGAAATAGAAACTCTTTAATCTTTTCAAGACTTGAATGACTTCCCAAACCTTATTTTAACCAATAAGTTTCCAAGAAATTTGTGAATATTTTTGAATTATTGATTAAGTACTTATGGATTCAGCAATAACTATCAAAATGTTAGTTTATTAACAAGCGCTTCAAAAGCATTTACAAGCTTTATATGCTTTATAATTTGCTTATTTTTTAATTCGTAAAATCAATCAATGATATCTAGAAAAGCGTATAGAAATGAATACTACTTTTACATAGTTAGGGATACTACTATTCTGTCTTTTGTTCCAAGTTTCCTCTAAAATTACATACATAATAAGGAGTTACCCCATTGCCTAATGAACTGTAATAAAAAGGAAAAAGTAAGCATTTTAAAACGAGAATAATTAAGAGTGATTGGAAGATCATTAATCAAAACTTTAAAGTTGATATTAAACATTCAACTAGTAGCTGCTATTTTTGTGCATCAAAAATGATTAGAGATTAAAAATTAATGGTACAAAAATATAAATATGCATAAAACTTATTTTTGGAAGTCAAAAATTATCGTAATTTAAAAATAAAATGAATGATACTGAATCACAAGAAATGCTAATGTCAAGCACAGGTGAAAAAATGCCAAAAGAATGACCAAAAAAGGTTAATAAAATGAGTCACCTTCCTAAAATAAATTGCTTGTACAAATACAAACACAAAAATAGTGAAACACGTACTGCATCTGACACCAATCCTATAGTTTTCTTTGTGATTTAAGAAATTCTAATAAAAATAACTAGCTTATGTCTTTATTAAAAATTATTGTTTTGTTCATACCTCAGAGCCATTTCTCATGATAGTGCCTTTCAAAGTGTATAATGTAAAATAAATAAGTGATAAAAGTTGTTACACCTTAAAATTTGTCTATTCTAGATTGTCATTTATAAAATACGTTGATAATACTAAGACATTACCAAAGTGGTTAAAATTGAACAGCATAAACAGATTCATCTTATTATTACACAGGAGAAATAGACATTTATTGGGAGATACGCATACAAGAAGTAATAATTACCTATGTTCTTGCTTCAAACGTGTTAGAATAAACGTATTTCGAGTAACCAATAAATAGGACATAACATGAAACAGGATAAAGAGCAAGCATTTTTTTAGATTAAATTTTTAAATTTGTTCAAAAATAAATTTAATAATTAAAGACATTATCGTGGCCAAAAGACTATACAAAAAGTTATAAAAGCCTTATTGTAAAAATCGGCATTAGTCACTTTCTAAATTTAACAAAAATGCGCAATATTACATATTACTGTGTGTGTGTAATTAGCGAAGCGGTCCGAAGTAAATCACTTAAAATTTATTTACAAATTATTTCTTCGTAATTTTACAAAGATCAATAGTTTCTGCTAATTTTAATTAATAATTGAACATTTTAAGAACAGTTTTATAATACACTGCTAATATGTCTTCTTACAAACCATCGTTTTATTGTTTTTAATAACCTAATGATAATAAATGCTTCGGACAATGTATGTAAAATTTTGTTTTCCAGCTTCTTGAGTCCTTACATTACCAGTCAAGTAAACCACAATAACTGGAATCTTTTCTGGTTATTTAGTAACTTCTTCACGTAAATGTCGAGCTCTTTCGAATTTTGAAACGCATCGGGAGAATTACTTCTCGGTAATTAGTAATTGCCTCAGAATCGTGCTTTTTAGACTCACCTGCGTATGAAGGGATAATTGTTTCTCTCAAGTACTTGAAAGCAGGGTTCGTGAAATAATGACTGGAGCACGATATGTCGGTTGTAGTGAATGTTAGAATGTTTGATTCCATCGATTCCAAGCAATTAAGAAAGCGCAATTTTGAAAGTGTTATTGTGTTAATTGAGATATTTCTTTCCTCTTGAAGAATATTTGCTTGGGAATATTTATTCTTATGCATTTCTCTGTGAAGAGATCCTTCGACATTTTGATTCAAAATAAATATACACTATCAAGTATACGTTTTCAAATGATTTGAGTTAAGATGTTAATATGAAAAGGTGCCTGCTTTTTCACGCTGTAAATTCCATTAAAACAAGATGGGTTATTTAATGAATTTTATGCTAATTAGTCATGAAACATTCAAGAAAATGTTACCCAGACTTCTTGTATTCACAAAGTTCAAAATGATATAACGAATTTCAAGTTTTTAAACTTACGAAATTCTAGTTTTCATTGTTCTTAGACAAATTTAGCACAGAAAATTCAAAAATGAGTTACAATTATTCACAGATACAGGATACATGTTATACTTAGCAATTTATAGTCAAAATTAAACGAAACTGGGTACAGATATTGATTTTTAAACCTTTGAACTCTTTTTAAAAAATCAAAGAGGAAATTAATTACAATTAAAAATCTTAATAGCGAGAAAAATAAAACGTAACACATGAAATTATATTTCTAAATTTAATCTCGATTCTAAAAGTATGTATATATAGGCGCGTGAAAATAAAATTCTGACATTTAAGAATTTTTCGATGTAGTTTAGAAATTGGCAGATTATGATTGTTAATTGGTCATTTATTTCTCGCAGGTTCCCCTAATTAGTCTTTTTTTAGCTCCAAATAAGCCATTTTTGGAATTTCTATTTTTAAAATAAAGCAGATAGTCGGAATTAGAAGCATTTAATTATGTGGTTAGTTAGAAATTAAGAGTTTCATAGTCCAATGGATATTGATAATTAACAATGGACAATAAATAATCAGGAGTCTTACGAATATGAAAATAATTGGTATTAGTAATCGTACGCAAATTATAATGCTAAATTTAAAAAAATTTTTACCAAAATTTTAAAAACAAGTATTACGATACTGGATGAGTCTAAGAAGACAAGGATTTGTGCATAACACATTTTGGCTATGGAATAATCTCAAATCTGTAAAGTCAGTTATAGGAAAATTTATAGGAACTTCAAGCTATAATTCTACCAACATCTAACCAAATGCTTGTTCCAAGAAATCATTAGATATACTTTTTTAAGGAAAATTGATAAAAGTAATTTCATGAAAGCTAAAACCATTAAAATAAAATGAAAATTCTTCCAATTTTAAATTTATTGCTTAAAAAAATTTAAATATGAGACATAATTAAAATTTTGGCATTTTATGTATATGTGAATATTTTCCACTCATATTTAAAATGCATCTTGATAAAACATGTATAGATAGTTTAAATTTCTAAACTTAATGGAGATAATTTAATATCTAACTTCAAAAAGCAATAATAATCAACACTTTATATTACTACAAATTTGTTGACTTGTATTCCAAATACATATTATTGCTTCAAACTTATTCAACCGACTTTTAGAGATAATAAAATACATTTTAATACTCTTTATTTAAATTAAATTATCTCCGGGGAACAAGAATTACTTTGTTTCAAGAAAACGCTTTTATTCGCTCGAAGAAAATTGGATGATAAAAGTATAACAAATGTTTTTTTGTATTAATAGCACTAGAAATTATATGATATTAAGTAACCGCAAAGGAAAGCTGGCTCATATTTCAAACAATGGGCTCTGTAACCTCCTTCAGCTCTATTACTATTAAGGCGCAATTTAAGAAGTGTTAAAAATGCTCGCAATTTCCTGATTGAAAAATTTGTTCGCGTTATTCAGTGACGGTGCCTCAAAGGGATGCCTCGGCAAGAGGATCTAAGTGCAAAGACTACAATTAAAATGAGCAGTTTGCACGGTGGGCTGGATGCCATTTAAATGAGCTGGGTTTACGTTGTCCTCTCAATTACTTAACTCATTAGTCAAATAAAAGTTTGTTCGCGGGGCGGACATTAATTTGTCTGTGTCTGTTCCTTAGGAAATGCCTTCGTAATTTCTACCATTGTGGATATCTTCTCTAAGTAGAAACAAAGTTTTGGATGAGGTATGCCAAACAATTAATCCATTACTTCACTCCTCCCCGGCACAATAAGCAACGTTTGAGGATGCTTAACGTATCAGAGAGATCTCTGAAGAAGGTATTTAAACGAACCTCCTTCCTTCGCTCTCTAAAGAGAGCCTTCTTCAAAGGAAGTGGACGATGAATTAATGTATAATTTGTGGAATATGCAAGGTTGAAAGTTATTTGCCGCATATTTTTCTCTGCTCTCTAAACCAGGATATAGTTTTATATTTTGCACAGTACAATAAAGATGAGTCTAACTCTAATATGCAAATAAGCCAAGTACATTAGGCTTCTGTGTTTATTTAATAGTACTTAGTAATGCCTTAAATTAAGCTTTATTATACCTCACTGATTTGGCTGATACTTAAAAAAATCAAAATTTGTGCGTGGTGCTACTAAGAATTTATCCTGAAAACCAGTTTAATGGATCAAAATTTATGATATGAATTTTTTTACGCGAAGCATATATTTTTTAATAATCATTAACTTCCTCAACTTTGTATCATAGATTTTATGATAAATTTTTACAGTGATTACATTTTATATCACACAATCTGTTATTTTATATTAATATTTAACCTTATAATAATACGTGATATATATTTAATTTTACAAAATAAATACGCTGTATAAAATCTTTCAAGTACATACAATTGATATTTAGAATGTGTTACATTAAAATGTAAGTTTCAACCCCTTTTTGTAAAATGTATACGTTAACACTGGTATCAAATTTATAAAAATAATTTTTCAAAGTAACACAATGGAAATAGACTTTTTTATATATAATTCTTCTATTATAAAACTTATGGAATCTGTTCACGAAGTGTAAACAAGAATATAATTGCTAAAACTATTGCATGCTATTTCCGAATTAAATCGAACGTTGAATTTAACACCAAGCTAGTTATTAGTATAAAATTAGGAATGAAGCTTTATTTTACTTTCTCGTACTGCTATAGTGAAAGATAACACATACAATTACTTACAAATTTAAATTATTTAATCAAAAATAAAATTTATATAATTTATGTAATTCAGCATTAAAAGTCTACTCAACAGAAATTTTCAATGTTAAAATTATTACGCCATTTTAGGAATGAAATCCAAAAAATGCAGATTCTTCCATGCGTACGCTTTTTATTTATTTGGAAGCAGTGAATAGATTTCAAAACTAAAGTATTATATTGTTGTTAAGAGTAACGCTAGAATTTAATAACAGCAGTTTTTTTTCCTATCAGTAATGAATAGAAGAATTTGCTAAATTATTATCATAGTGAAAGAAAAATGTAATCTCAAAGACAAACATTTTATTGCTTTGGCAAAAATAAGTGTGAGTGGAAGCAACTATTTTTCCAATGCGATTCCTCGAAATTCAGGAGAATTTTTTCTCACCATGCTTGACAGATAATTTGTATAGTCTGTAGATAATTTTTTTCCCATTTTGATAATTTAAAATAACTTTATGAAATTATCTTGTTAGCTTAACTCTTTCAAAGAGTTTTAATGTTTACTAACTTGGTCACATACAGGCTTCTCGATGCATGAATTTACCATGAAAGCAAAATTTTCCGTATTCGTTTGACTGATTTATCAGCAAATGGCTTTATATATTTGCGTTATAGATTTTCTTGGCTAATTATAAATGAGCAGTATACGTATACCAAAAATTATAGATTAAACTCATTCACATATCAAATTATGTTTTGAATTATTAACTATCGAAGATTCAGTAACATTTTATTATTTTCTATGTAAATATAAATAACAGATTTGGCATTATAGTTTCTAGAATCCATAACATGATTTCTTTTGCTTGAAAAATTAATGATCAAAAGCACAAAATTCCCACACACAAAAGAAACAGAACTATTATTTTCGGTTTATTTTCATTATAAATGCATTTGCGTTTCTGGTTAAATATATAACAGTTTTTGTTAAAAAATTTTCATTTTAGAATTATATATTAGGCTTTATTTTGTTGCTTTTACTCTCCTTTGTTAGCAACATTTTAGCTATCCTCCATTAGGAGGATAATAAGGCCGAGCTGACAGCCGAATGGTTAGCACTCTTGCCTTCCGTTCAACAGTTCGTGGGTTCGAATCCCACCTTGGGCATGGATGTTTGTAGTGGTTCGAAATCCACTTTAAGCCGTAGGTCCCGGTCTAATTATCCCTCGTGTGCAAAAAATGGCCGTTGAGTGACAAACAAACCAAACCGGAGAAAATAAGATGCTCATGGCCATGTTTGATAAGAAAAAAAGCCATATAGTTAAGAAATGAAAAGAATGAGAAGTCTTTTGAATTTATATTGACTGAAAAGTTATATTTCTTTATTTCCATTTTGACCTATGTCAAAATAATATAATGTGGTTTCATTTGCCAAATTCTGATTCTTCAATCATTCTTTATTGAGAGTTAAGTTTTGGTAACTTCACATTTAATATTTTGCCATATTAACTTCTTTAATCAACTCCTTTTCCTCTAAAAAATGTTTTTGGAAAAGAGTTTTTTAGAAAGACTTTTAGAACTTTCTTTTTGATTGTGATATATTTAAAATCAAAGTAGGTATTGAAATTGTATTCATAATTTTACTTTGTTAATTTTAGTTTATGTGATTAGATTTTACAAAAAGTATCTTTCAACTAAATTTTTTACTTTGGCAACATCATAGCAACATCATGTGAATGTACTGGATACAATAGAAGATTACTTTAGTCTTAGACAAAATAAGAATTGAAAGGAAATCAATTAGTATTAGGTTTAAATGAATTAATTGAAATTATATACTATTAATAATTGTAGAATTTGTATATTATAATTGTTTGTTGAAAAAGTACAAAAATAAAATTTAGGTATTTTCTACATTTGAGGAAATTTTGAATAAGTTTATTTCAATATGAGAAATAATTTAAGTGATATGAAATGGCTAAGATATATAAGATCGTTAGAAAATCAAAAGATAGTGAAAATATTTCGAATGTGTTCAAGAACTCAAAATCTGACTTAGTATCTAATCATGATAAGAGTTTAGATGGCCTTTACAGAAATATAATACACTGGTGGCCACCGTAAATGCAACACACAGAAGGAAGCATGCAAATAACATGAAATTTACAGCATGCATTAAGGAAGGGAAGATATGCAAATGATTAGAATTTCAGAGCAGTAGCACATCACGCGCGCCTGTGGCGCCACTTCAAAGCGCCATTTAAGGCTTGGAGATTTCGAAGATTTCAAGTTCGGCAGTTATTTTTTTCTTGTGTTTTTTTTTCATAAAAGCGATCAAATATGCCTCATAGAAAACATCGATCATTTTTTGATCAAGTATCCGAGTTCGATAGAGGAAGGATTGTGGCCTACCAAGATTGTGGAGGATTATTTTTTCAGGGAAATCGGTAGTCGTGTTGGTTAAAACCAAACAACTGTAATGCGGATTTGTGATCGTTGGATGCAGGAGGGTACGACTAATCAACGTGTTCGATCGCATCCACCTCAGTGCACCACTTTACATGATGAGAGGCAAATTGTGCGCATGGCAGTGACGTATCGCTCAGCCACATCACGAATCATAGCACAGCATATTCAGACTGTAACGCATCCCCAAGTGTCTGCGCATACTATTTGACGCCATTTACCGCAGAGTGGTCTGTCCTCAAATGGCCATCGCTTCGTCTACCCTTGACGCAGAACCACAGACGTCTCTACCGCCAGTGGTGCGAGGAAAGAAGGACGGACGTGCATGGCAGAATGGAATGAAATTGTCTTTACTGACGAGTCACGCATCTGTCTGCATCATCACGATGGTCGCATTCGAGTCTAGAGACACTGTGGAGAGAGGATGCTGAACAGCTGCGTTATGCACCACCACACTGGTCCTGTACCGAGTATCATGGTATAGGGCGGTAGTAGATATCACTCTCACACTCCTTTAGTACACATTGCCAGTACTTTAAATAGCTAGCGCTACATCCACGAGGTATTGGAGCCGATTGTTCTTACTTACCTTCAGGGCTTCCCCACAGCCATATTTAACAGGTTAATGCGCGACCATACGTGACACTCATTGTCCAAGGGTTTTTCTTCAATCGTCAGATTGAATTGCTTCCCTGGACGGCTCGCTTTCTGGATCTTTCTTCGATAGAAAACATGTAGGCCATGGTTGCTCAATGATTGACCCAGATTACAACCCCAGCTGCCACACCAGATCAACTTTGGCATCGTGTGGAAACTGCTTGGTCTGCTGTACCTCAAGAACATATCCAAAGTCTCTTTGAATCAATGCCGAAGCGTGTGGCAGCGGTGATCTCCAGCATTGGCGGCTACTCTGGCTACTGATTTTAGCAGGAACCACACTTCACAGAAGTCTATAAATTTAATCATTTGATACATGGTCAACGTGTTATCTACAAAACAAATTTTGTTGTGATATTTCTTGTCTTTCTTGGTGTTGCAATTTGGGAGGCCAACAGTGTATTTTATGGTATCATCCTTAGAAAAATATAGTAATTGAGAAATATTTGTTTTTACTAGAGTGGTTCAAATAGAACAATTATTACACTAGATGGCAGATTAATAGTGACTAATGACTATGATCCTAATACTATGTTTTAAGGCACTGTTCTGGTTTTGCATAAGTAGTTGCTAAATGTAATGCTGTAATTGCCATTTTGATGGATCAAAAACCACTTAGAATATAATGAGTTAAATAATAGTAACCAGTTTTATTTATTGATGAAATTAACATAAATATTTTTTTGTCTTATTGAAGACTAAAGGGCTAAGTTTTTCATCTTCACAGGTAGCGTTTCCTGTCGAAAACGTGTACCAAACTTTTGGAGAAAAATGCTGATGTGAAGAACTAGTATGTACTGCATTTAAAAAATTTTCATTATTTATTTAGCTTTATTCGATGTGTTGTTTTGTAGTAGGAAATGATATCTTACATATTTCTATCAAAAGCTATTGTAGAATAAGTTAAAAGCTAGAAAAAATTTAGTAATGTGTGGAACACTGGAAAATTCTCTGTAGCTACGAAGTTATTAAATATTCAATTAGAGACTATTGAAGTCATCCGCATTTCAATATATTTCCAAGCGATAGCGTATTGGGAAAACCAAAAACACATTTATTGGAGCGCAAAGAGCAATTTCTTTTCAAGAGTTGAAAACAAACAGTAATTATCTTTGTTTTTAATGTTATTACACATCTGAAATTTGGAAAGTCAGAAAATTCAGACGCAGTACATGTTTTTTTCTACCCTTGTGGTGACACATAAATGACAATTTTGAAAAAAGAGAAAGAAGCACACTTGAATCAAGCTGTTTTTTGAACGTATTTATCGCGGTATCAACAACTTTACAATGATTTCAAAACGGAGTCAACTGCTATTTAAATTAACTACAATAGCTGTATAATCGAATTTTGATATGAAACATACCCTATGGTGTGAGTTAACCAGAGAACAACGTCCTCATGTTCCTTTCATTCCATTCCATGTTGACGTTCTCACACACATAGTTCTATTTAGAAAAAAATTCAGCTGAGACTCAGAATAAACATTTTATTTACATAGATTCCATTTACATTGTTGGATAAAAATTATTTAATTCTTTCACATATTGTGAAGAATGATTGCTTATAGCCTATTTGTTTTTCGAAGAATTTTATAAAATTGTATATAAACAACAAAAATAATTTGGTTAAAAAAAATAATATATTATTCAATTATACTATTTCTACCACACAAAACTAGTGTAGAATACCAATATATGGAAATCGCAATTTAATTCGATTCACTTTTTTTCTTTGAAATGAAAAACACGTTTAGATGTAATTTTGTACTGAAAAACTTAATCTTATAATATTTAATAAGATTTAGCAATTAATATTTTGAAGTTTTTAGTTTATTATAAATTATTTGATAATTTTATGAATGGCAGGAAGTTGGTTAATATTTCATGCTATTATTTATTAAGTTTGTGTAAGGCTCTGTAAAATAAATTGAGTAGACAAGAAAAAAATCCTCTTTTTATTCACAATAGTTAATTTAATGAAAGGCTTTTAGGTTAGGGGAATCTGGCATTTGTTAAAATCAGTAATATTGATAACTAGTGATTATATGCATAAATAATTTCATAATTGTATTATAAATACATACATAAAAAATTTAATTAATTAAAATAATTATAGCTATGCATACATTTTATTTGGGTTATTGTAAAGTTTTAGATGCTAAATTTTGCTATTCCATCATATAACTTACTGTGGACTCAATTTGATCTAGGTACAGAGAGACTTTCTCATTGTATGTCTCCATAACCTATAAATGTACATATATGCATTCATTATAAATAATGTAATTTTTACACAACTAACAAAACTTATCGACGAATGACATATTTATAAAAACATATATTCCCTTTCAAAATTATTTTTTATTTGAATATTTTTGTTCAAAAAAAAATAAATAAATAAATAAATCCATTCAAATGGTAAAACTATGATTCTTGAAAAATATATTCTGGAATATTCAATTTGTAGAAAATCCCTCTTCTCTGATGTTCTCAATCAATGATTCTCACTAAAAGCTCTTGAATCGACTTTATTTCGGTCGTTCGCAGACATAAATGAGCCAGTTTTCTGTGCTAGGAAACGATACATATTATTTAGCAAATCTGCGAATCAGGAACGAAATCTCGACACAAGAAAAAAATGACTTGATCTAAATGTTAGTCGAATAAAAATTTCTGAATTATCATTTGACATTTATTTGATTACAAAATGTCCATCTTAAAAAATTTTTTTGAAAACATTTGAGAGGACTTTTTTCTTCTATAAATTTATATAAATAACCCTTAGAATTTTATTTTATTTTAAAAAATTTCCCGAATAATTAAAATTCAAAATGTCTCCTATGTTTTTGTTTAAAAGAATAACTATAAATTGAGAGTACATTTACATAAATATATGCTTAAAGCTAACAAACTTTTTGTAAAATTTTAATACAAGTTTATGAAACTTTATCAATTGGAGAAATTCACAAGAAATTCCAGAGTTTTTAATGATATAGATTTAGTAAAAGTTGAAATTGTATCAAACAAATTATTGTTCATTTCATATTATATACAAATTAAATAAAAATTAAAATAATAGAAAAATTTCTACATGCTATTTAAAATACGTTCATGAAATTTAAGAGCCTAATATTTTAATATTTTGTTTCTAATAACTAGCATAATTTCTCATGAAAGTCAGAAAATAAAAAGTGGAATTAATTTTATTTTAAGTACTCTCTTTGAAAAATATTTCATACATTTACAAAGCATTAAAATTTAGGTTAGGTTAGATTATTTTAATCCTTTTCAGTTGCTTATTTTTGTTAACTAAAATAAATTAAAACAGTCAGCTACCTCTTAATTTCCTCTTTTCATTTGTGAAATATATATTGTTAAGATTTTTAAAAAAAGTAATTTAAGTAAGATAGTCATTAATAGTTTAATTATACTTAGAGGGTAGCTCAAGTGGAAAAATTATTATTTTTTTTTTTTTACCAATTTCATTTTATTACAACCAAGTGAAAAATTTTATCCCCACTTTTTTTTATTGGAAACGATGTTTATATACGAAGCCAAATACTTCATTTTTAAAATGAATACGACAAAAAAGTGTTCAACTAGAACATGATAATTTTTGCCTCAAATTTCTTGAAAGCATTTTAGGAAATTAAGTTCTTTTCTGTCAACTTGATTCAATGTAAACTTTTACTGTTCATTTATATGCATAGCTAGCAATCGAAAACGAAGTTTGTTCTCCTTGGAAAAACTCATGCTTGGAATTAATAAATCTTCTTTTGAAATTTCTTGTAGATTTAAAATATATATTACTGTTCAGATATAATAAAAGTGTTATTGTTGTTGTCGTGTGCCAGCTAGGCTAGCAATTTGGGGTGCGCTGTTCCACTATAAAAGTGTAAGAGAGAACTTTTGGAAAGATAAAAATGCACAATTTTAAAAAGCATTTTTAAAGTAATTATACCTGAAACCAAAGTCGTATTTACGTGTTCATGATGATAGTTCTTTTCCTGTTAATGTACATACATATATATACATGAGTGTTCGTTTGTTTACAAAAAAAATATTTTGTGCTGGATGCTTTAACATTCCTTATTTCTTCTTCATTTTAATAATTTTTAATGTATTTATCCTTACAAGTCTTTACTTATACATATATCTGGATATTGTAATTTTACAATTAGAAATTGCTGATGGATAATTTAATGGCTTGTCGAGAATTCAAAT
The DNA here is from genome assembly GCA_037975125.1 of Latrodectus hesperus. NCBI lineage: Eukaryota > Metazoa > Arthropoda > Arachnida > Araneae > Theridiidae > Latrodectus > Latrodectus hesperus. The sequence goes on along the minus strand of CM075854.1, from coordinate 58,632,873 downwards.
TTGTCAGAAAGTAAAAAAAAATCTATGCAAAAGATTTTATTAATGATATAAAAAGGAATAGTATATAATGTTGTTTAACTTTTAACTCTTTCATTTTTTATAAAAAATGATGAAATTTTTGTCTTCAGTAAACACAACACTGAAGCTGGTAATGAAAATAAAATATTTTGCATTTCCTCTTATTCTCTCTTTAAATAGTTGCTTACAACTTCTGAACAAGTCAAAAAAATCATAATTCATGTTTCCACATATTATTTTGGTACAAAAATTCTCATTATTGAGTGGTAGAAAAAATTAATTCTATGAACTGTTTAATGAAGGATACATTTTTACTGCAAAAAAAAAGAAGATATAAGCTATGTGAACATACTTTCCTAGAAGTATCTATGAAGATATAATCATTTAAGAGCCCCAGGAATACCTCCAGGAATGTAATAAATCTTTAATGATCGGTCACAGCACAAGAGACCGCAAAAAGTCTGAGGATCTCGGCAGTGCATTCTTCGGCCTTGAGAGATGGACTTTAGATGACATCCTCTTCCTTCGTTAATGGAAAATATTTGATATTCGTATCTGATTCCGTAACTAGTGTCATCAAAAATGTAGTACTTTTAAGTTAAGTAGAGCAGAACTCAAAGCTCATTGTGATTTTCGGAGCCTGTTGTTAATTTTATAGGTAGTATTTTATAATGAGAATTATTGTTTTAGGAAAAAGTTCAAAATCATATTTCCTAATTATTATGGAACTCAGTTTAGAAAATACTGCTGACCATTTCGGTTTCTTGATAAAAAATATTTATATTTTTTTTAAAAATTAGTTATTCTTTAAAGAATATATATATATATATATATATATATATATATATATATATATATATATATATATATATATATATATATATATATATATATATATATATATATATATATATATATATATATATATATATATATATATTATACATATTGCAACTCAATCTGATAATATATTGGGAATGAAATAAATTTAAGTTATTTGTTTCTTTTGTTTCTTCATAGAATATAAAAAATTTTTCAATGAACTCAGGAAATCTATTTTTTGTTGTAATCTAATATTCATTATAAGAACGGGCTTTCCTCATAAAAAATCTTCAATGATAAAAAAAATATTAAATAAAATCTCTCCAACTTTTCATTCGAAAATAAGAGATTTATTAATTGCGATCTATATTTCCTATTTCTTATTTATAAATCTATATTTTTGAGAGGACTATACTAATCTGACTTTTATACAAATTTAATTGTTAGGTATATTTTTTTATTTGAAATGAAAATTTGCGAAAAATTGTAAAGCTTTCCTTTTACAAATAATATATTTTTGATAACTGTTTTTTTGTCAGAATATGTCAGTAAATCCTGGCAATTGAAATGACCAATCAAAAATGATCAGAGAAATCCAATATTTTATTGCATTTTTATCATATTTATTTGTGAGGGTGTATATTTGCCAGTTTTCTTCTTTGTGTACTCAAGTAAATGCAATCTCTGTTTCTCTTTTTCTTTGTTTACTATTACCTTGGCAACATATTTCCTTGTTATATAAATTTCTGTATAATAGATTTTTTTAGATCTTATCGTGATATTGAGAAGAAATATGATTAAGTTCATTGAACTCAATGTACTTGAATGCAAAGTCTCAGCATTTGGTAAGATTTAACGACTGAAAAAAAATACTTCTGGAATCGATATTTATACTATGGCATGAGTGTACTGAAGAATTCAGACTCCACACCAAATTACTATTCAGTTGGAAAAGTGGAGCAGCGCACCCTATATGATTAGCCTAGCTGGCACAAGATAACAACAATCAATATTTATAGGTAAACTGAGTAATTATTTTAATAAATAAATAAAAAGCTTATAAAACTAATTAATTTAACGTTAATTAAATAATTGTCTTAATGCAAAACACATTCTATTTGTTTACTTATTATACTGTATCATATACACATTTTACTGTTTATATATATATATATATATATATATATATCAATATTAAGATTTAATAATATTAAATATCAAAAAGGAGGAATTATATAAAAAAATTTTAATCAAAAAGAATTTGAATGAAATATTATTGAAGCAAAGTAATGTAAAATATATTCGTATTGTCTTAAGACATACACTAAATTATCGGTATTATAACAATTTTAATTATGCTAAGAGTTACATTTTAAGAACTGTAATTAAATGTACATTATATTATGTTCGCTAGATCCCTTACTGAAAATGTAGTTTTTCTGTTTTTATGGGAATACCTCAAAACTGTTGAGTAAATGTATCAAGCATAATGTGTTGTCTTTGCTATGTTGTTACAGTGTAAGAGAAAAAAGGTATGTCTAATGTTATTTAATAAAATTTCCCAAAAATATTATGTATAATAACTATTTATTTCTGGTTCATTTTTAAATAAATAATCAACTAATGAGAACAGTATATTGTTTTCAACAACAGTTATATTATTCATCTCAGTTATTTGAAATAATAATGATAAGATAATGTGGGAAAATTGATGTTATACCAATGTAGAATAGAAGAAAAACATTTATTGTGATAAAAAATACTGCGGAAAATAAGTATAATGTAAAATGTAGGAAAATGCAAACTTGTACTTCCCTTATCATAGGACAAGGAAATGGCACTTGTATATATTGCTTCAAAGGATCCTATGCATAAAATAAATAAATCATTTCGAACAGTTTAAAAGAAGTGAGAATGAATATGAATACAGAGACATGATAGACGAAACAAAAATCATTACAAAAATGAGAGAGACATTTTTATTTTATATGCAACATGTCCAAAAATCAATTTAGAAAAATGTAAGAAACAAACATATTGAATATTAAAATATGCATAACTGGTTGTCAGTGCATAATATGAAAATATTTCAATGGAGAAACTAGATAAAGCCTCAGTGGCGCAATTGGCTTGAGCAGTCGGCGGTTAACATAAAGGTTGGTGCTTGGTGCCCACCCTCAGGCGGCAACATTCTATTTTAACAGACAGGTCCTGACAGCAGTTTTTATAGACCTCAAGTCCGCTTACGACAAAATATGGTCGGAGAACCTACTATTGAAGTCATTAAAACTAGGCATGCAAATCTTTTTAACTCGATTATAGGCTTCCTGTGCCAGCGCTCTTTCAGAGTCAGGTTCGGCAACGCACAATCGAAATCTAAGATATTAAAAACCTACAGGGAGCTGTTAGTAGTTGCTCCCTTTTTAACATCTATATTGATGATTTGGTTTTTAAAATAAGATAAATTTTGGGCGTCAAGTGCTTCTTATATGTTGAGGATTTGGTTTTTTGGACAGTTTCTAAAAAAGAAAATGCAGCTAGAAACAGAGAAATTGAAATCTGGGCCGCCTTGAATGGTTTGGAAGTTATGTGTGATACTAATAATATGGAAGTGATTTTTTTTAGCAGTTGTGAGTTTTGCCTTGCCACTGGACATGAAATCATCTCTATCGATTCAAAATTGTTTCTTCTCCAATATGCTCACTCTGTGCAGCTCTGGAGAGGTGATGGACTCCAAGCATCTTCTTCTCTGTTTTGCTCTGCGTAAGACTTTTCTCCCAGAGCATCAGTGGGAGGCAAGAGACATGTTAGATTAATGGACTCAGTTGCAGATGTTTTCATTTGTTGTATTCTGTGTTTTTCAGATCCTTACTCTTATCTTTTTTGCTGTAACTATTCATAATCTGCCGTTAGAAATAAAAAAAAAGCTAGATCTACATTAAAAAGCATTTAAATTAATTTATAACTCAAGAAATGGGGTTCAAACTTAAAATTAAAATGTAAGGAATAAATAATTAAGTTATTGCAGTTACAGCAATGGTGGAGATTTATATTTATTTCTGTTAAAAGATGTAATGTATACTGAAAAAATTTCAAAACGTGAATGAAATAATATTGTGAGAACATGTTTAAAATATTTTTAAATTAAATGGTTATTTTGTATTTTCAAAATTTTGTATTGATTTGTTATTTAAGTATGATAATTCTCTAGGAACTCTGAAAAAAATAACAGTAGTAATAAGTAGAAGTTTTATAGCTTGAAACTGTACTCATAGAAGAATTTTAATGATGATAATAGTAGTTCTTAAAAAGAAATTCAATTAAAAATTGGAATATTTTGCATGGGAAACAAATAAAAAATTCCTTACTTAAATCTAGATTTTAATAAAAAATAAGAAAGAAATAAAAAAATGAAAAAGAATAAAAGTTTTTCTGAAAAATTTTCAACTATGAATGAAACTATATATAGTTCCATATAGTTTCTTGACTCCACAAATGTTGGCAGTATAGAAAATTTAATAGGGACATTCAATTTTTAAAAATAGGAATTTTACAAAAATGGAAATCAAGTGAAGAATTAACAAATTGAAGATTTTTAGTATAATTGATAGGTATATAAAGTAGTTGATTAAATTTAATTCAAGGGAAACGGTTGCAGTAAGAAAATCTATAAAATTGGAGTTGAGTCTATAAATGTAGTAATTTGTTTGATGATATTAGTGACAGCTCGTTTAGAAGTGGTGAAATTCTAACTGAGATGAATATATCTCTGGAGTTAAAATAATTATCTTATTATTAATTAAAATCATGTGTAATGAATGAAAAAATATGTCACTCAAAAAAGCTTTTAGAAAAATATAATATCTCTAAAACAAATTAGAGCTGGTGTGGCCTACTTCTTAAATTCCTCCCATAGAATATTTGGGACATGCTTTGGTTACATTACATAATTATATAACTAGAGTTTCTGAAAAAGGGAGGAGTTAAAATCCTAAGGTAACTTTTATATATTTTATGATTTATTCAGGTGTTGAGAATAAAATAACTGCTACTCTGCGACTAATACATGTAAAAAAAATCACACCCTTAATCAAAAGATATTTATTTGCTGTAATTCTTCTTGGGTAGATAATTGATTAATTAAAGTTTAGGTAATTTTCTGTCAGAGCTATCAGTAATTTTTTATTATATTGTACGAGCTTTATTAAATTATTCATTATTATAATTTGTACAATTTAATTTAATGTTTAATTCATATGTTAAAAATAAAATCTCTTTAATCTGAATTTCACATATCTGAGGAGATTTTTCACTCAATTGCTCATAAACAAAATTGATGTTTTAGTTTGGTACATTAGAGTAATTGTATCAGTTTTGTAAAATGCACAAAGGAAAAATTACGAAAAATTTTAGGATTCATTTATGCGTTCACACACTTTACAACGTTCAATTTAATATTAACAATAATATTTGTAATTCTTGTATAATAATTGTTGTTAATGTTCACTTTACAATTATGTAAAGTAAGAATAATGCGCAATAAGGTTTACTTTACACATCTATAAATGAGTATGTTTACATAAAGTGGTTAAAAAGTAAATATTTTGAACAAAAAATAACAAACATTTTGAAGAAGCTAAAGTTTTTAAGCACTTAAAATGTTTGTAAACATTAACTTTAATCAAATTTTTAAAGTTAACACATTTTACGTCGAAAACACTCTTTATAACACAAATACTTAGGACATTTTTTGAATGAAACCCTAAAATTAAAAGCTTTCAAGTATAATTATACAAAACAGGAAAGATAATCTTTCCATTAACAGTTCAGCACTTTGGGAGAGGTTTTCACCATTAATAGGAATTAATTTTTGATTTCATAACTTTTCATAAGAGATTTGACACTTTATTGTATAAATCTGCATTTCTGCGTAAGTCCTACTTAATTGCAAAATTTTAATTCATGTTACTTGTTAGCATCGAATTGTGTTTAAGTTTTGACTATTAGATTGCGGATTTATCGAATGGTAATGAAATGAGAAAGAAACCCCGATTTATATAAAATTTCATTTTTAAAATTAAGTTAATCTAAAAAATTAAAAAATTTACGAAAAATTTATCGAAATCTTTCAATATGTTCTTAACCTACCTCAAATCAAAAAAAAAAAAGTTCTATAGAAATCTAGAAAAATTATAATCAATATTTTTTATCTGTAGATATATTCTTCATTCAGTTATAATATTTTAAGGTACTTTTCCATTATACTCCCACTTATGATCCTAAAGAAACATCATGTTTCTTACGGAGAGGTGAAAATAATATAATGTGGATATGATGACTTTCATGTGTCTGGCTCAGCATTTTATTTTAAATTAAATATATTCCGATGGATTTTTTCTGCACAAAAATTGACTAAAGTGAGATAAGCAAAGCTAAAGCAAGTTGGTGCAGAAGATGGTTTAGTCATAATTTAACCATTAAAAGGACCATTGCGTTTACAAATCGGCAAAGGTAAAAAACAGCTATATACAACAAAATTAAAATTTTTTTTATTGTAAGAAAGATACTACCGTATTTATGCGAATCTAATGCGCCATCGAATCTAATGCGCATCCACATTTTAAAGTTTTAAATAATAAAAAAATTGTTTGGCTGCGAATGTAATGCGCATCAATGGTATGAGAAATTTATTGAATCTTATTTTATACAACAATGGATTTGTTTATAAACTATCAATCTATGGTATGATAATTTTATTTAAATTTAGATACCATGTTTTATACAACAATGGATTTATACATAAAGTAGCAAAACATAGAATTAACTTATTAGTGGGTTATTGTCATGTGAAACAAACATTGTTAATTTTTACTACCGTATATATGGTACCTATCCTAAAATATGAACATGAAATAAATCGTAACATTTCTATCTAGTTAACAGTTTTATCAATTAGTGATTAATAGTAAACGCCTTTATTCCCTAATGTTTTCATCACTGGAATCCTCGCAGCGCTCTTCGTCAGAGGGAGATTCATTTCTTCTTTCCTCATCATCATCCTCGGCGTTACAGAGCACGTCATCTTCACTACCATTCAATGAATTTGAAATGCAGCATTTCTTGAATGATTTCACAATCATTGGGGCTTTCATGCTTTTCCAGGCAGCAGAAACTCAGTGTGCAATAATGTGCGGTGCAAGATGCTTAATTTTTCCTGTCGGGGTCAATTCACAGCTTGGCTCCCAAAACCATTTTTCGTACTCCATCTGAACGTACCTCTTAAGAGGTTTATTTATACTATCCAGGGGTTGTAACACAGACATCAACCCTCCAGGAATAATAACAAGATCACTGCCTAAGCTGTGCATCTTCTTTTTTACGTCGTCTGTGAGATGACCACGAAATGCGTCGAGACAAAGCATTGATGGTTGATTGGAGAGTACACCGGGGCAGCGTTCCCATACATTTCGGAGACAATCAAGGATTAATGATACCGTCATCCACCCCTTCTCTAGGTTTTGAATCAGGACATCATCTCATCTGGGAACAGTTTTTCATTCTTAGGGGTTTTAGGGCATGTTTTCCGTTTGAAGATTAAGAAAGGGAGAAATTTGCACCGGCCTGCTGTTATTGCCAGCATAACTGTTACGCGTTATTTTTCACATCCCGAAGTTATAATGATAACTTCCTTGATTCCCCTTCTCCGTAATGGTGTAGTTACGAGCCATATCAAACCAAATTGACGTCTCGTCAGCGTTGCCAATTTGCCTCATTAAAAAATTCTATTCCTTCCGAAGTGTGATGACAAACCGCTGAAATGTTAGTAGTTTTCCCTCAAAATCTGCAGGAAGCTTTCGGCATATTGTTGTACCGCGTATTAGAGATAAGCCCATCCGCTTCATAAACCGATCCCTTCTTCCACGGCTAGCCTTAAGCTCTTGTTTCGGTATTCCAAGAACTTCAGCCTCCTCTTTTGCATAATTTCTTATGGTATCTCTAGTCAGAGGTTGTCCATTCTTCCTCCTTTCACGTACAAATTCCAAACCTTATTCTTCAATTTTAGGGTGTCTTCCTTTGCGATTTTTGGGCTTTGCGATCTCTACTAGCTTTAGTTGCAAACAATGCCAATTTCTGTTGCTGCCACAAGCGAACATTGCTCTCAGCTATGTTGAATTCTCTCCCTGCCTTTCTATTGCAATTTTTTTCAGCATAAAGATCATATGACATTCTTCTCTGTTTGCCCTCCATTTCGTGACTACGTACTCTGCAGTTTGTATCCTCTATGCAATAATGTGTCAACGGTAAATAAAGTCGAGAAATACAGTAATCCACTGTTACGATTTAAATTTGGTTGACGTCATCGGTGAACCTTGCCCTCGAATCTAATGCGCCATCGAATCTAATGAGCACCCCAATTTCGAATACCATATTTAGCCAAAAACGATGCGCATTAGATTCGCGTAAATACGGTACTACATTATATGTACGCAATCAATCATCGATGTGATTGTTAAGCAGTTTCCGCCAGAAAACAATGGCATTTAAATAGGCTTTGTCAATAAGTGATAATTATTTAATGTATAAAATGTTGTTTTCTGCTAGTTTCTAAAAGTGTAAACCTTTTGAAACAATGCATGATGCAAATAAAATATTTACGATAGTATTTTACGATTTTTTTTCTTTCCAGTTACGGCGATTACTGTTCGAGAGCATAATGGAAAAAAACCTATTTTTATTTAGAAAAAGTTAAAAAAAATTATATTGAGATCTATAATGTATTTCAAATATTAATACAAACAGCTTTTTTCATTATTGCAAGCGAATCTTATGTAAAAGGAAAGGATTGCGAATAACTATCTAAATTCATAGGTTAAAAAACACATTTCGGAGAGGAGAAAACACCATAAGCATAAAACTGATTGTTTTAATAGTTAAATTTTTAATAAATCACGGTTTCTGGTTGTATTAAGGATTGTGTGTGAATTGCATTTATAGTTCTTAACATGATTACCTGATATAGAATTTGTATATTTATTATTTATAAGAAAATACTCTAGATACCAATTATTTCATTATAACCTAAACTGATGAAATAATATGAACAAGTGTCGAAAATTAATATGAAGAAAATTACTGATGTCATCGAAATAACAACCGAGGCAATATTTTTTAAAAACCAAACACAACATTAATGAGGAAATATTACAATGAACATTACTTTCTGCAATCTGGTTCATTAACTTATGAATGCATTTTTTTTATAAAAACGTAAATACTTTAAAAATTGTAATAAAATTTAAGTATACATATATAATTAAAAACAATATAAAAAAGAAAATGTCAAAACATCATGGAAAACTGCCATGAAAATATTAACAATTTAAAAAATGTCATAAAAATATTAACACAGCATATGACATATATAATCTTCAAGGAATTAAATAAATTTCTTATATCAGAGATATTTCAATGTTTAACTTAAAAAATTAAAAAAGTTATATATTGCAATCATATATTTTAAAAACGTATAGAGTTATCATCAATTAAACTCACTACTGGAAAAATATACTACGAATAAGTTCAAGAGGAAAATTATTTAATTTTGAAAAATTTTAAATATTACAATTATATCTTTTAAAAACGTATAAAGTTAGCATTAATTAATTTTTTTTCTAGCAACATATACAAAGAATGAGTTTAAAAGAAAAATTATTTTCTTTCAAATAAACTACAAAATGAGTATTTTCAATTATTAGAAGCATAAACTACCTTTAAGAAACTACTTTAAATGAGAAAACAAGCAAAAATGATGCCCAATTGAAGGTGTGTCAATACTTTATCCATATCTTCTGACGCGAATGCAATAAATTCCTGCATTCTATAAGAATATTTTAGTGTCACTTCACTCTGACATCATTTTAAAACTTGAGAATGATTAGGAGAAATGTGATCTTAGAGCAGAATTATATTTGCCCCATTATTAGTATTGACTTATCACAAGAATATTCTTGACCCTGATTTCTAGAGCAGTTTCTAATCATGATGGTTATTTGTTTGAAAAAAACATAGTATTTACAATGTAACATATGTATCATATGTATTTACGTAAAAACATAGTTTTTACATAAATTACAAACGTACTTACTTATATACATCATACCAAAAATTAGGTTTTAAATGGGTAAATTTGTTTTCTGAATAAATTAGTAGAATTTCTGATTACATAATATTTAAAAATATTTCTTGTTTGATAATTTAATATTTGAGTAAAATAAATATTGTTACATAATTTTTTTTGCACATAATTCTGCTAATAATACAGATTTATGGCTTTTACTAAAACATGCAGGGTTAGTTTGGGTCATGCTTTGTTACAATATAAGATGAATAAAATTTATTTGTTTGACCCTATATTAAATTATATTTCTTTTAAATATAAGTTAATAATAAAATTTACACATAAACTTGCATCTTATATTAAATTTAAATCACGAATTATTCAAAAATTGATCGTTCAATACATTTTGTCCACTTTACTAACACTCGAATAGCAACACTAAAGTGTTTTTATAAGAAAAATACTATGCTGCAAAATGCAAATGGTAAATTATTAATAATCACTTTTGCAATTAAACAAATCAATCATGTTCATCTGTATGAATTTAAGAGTATGTATTGAAAATGAATGCAAAAATATACATAAGGAAAAATACAGATGAATGTATTGCTTAAATGGATTTCACGTATATTACATTGGAAGCAAAAAGTGCTATTTCATTTTCTGAATATAAACAATTTATAGTTTTTTTTTTGTTCTCTAAATAGTGTTGGATAATTTTTGAATTTAGATAAAGATTTTTAAATGAAGTAACATTCTGGAAGTAGTTATAATACAGCAGAACTTTATGTAGCACAATTATAATACACTAATACGTATATTACAGTCATAAGTGTGTCAAAATTTATTTTAATTTCAACAAGTTCTTATTACTAATTAAATTATTTTTGTTAATCGTATAATAACGAGACAAATATTGTTAAATGGAAATAACAGAAAAAATGTTTATATATTTTATATGAATAAAGAAGTAAAATTCAAAAAATACATAATAAATAAAAAATATTTGGATAAAGACATACATTTGACAAAAAAGTAATGTCTTGACTTATATAACAACGTAATTTAATTTTTTACTACTAAATTTGAATAGTTTTTAATTTAACTAAAATTTGGGAATTTTCATAAATTTTAAATATTTATTTTTCACAAATTCACTTATATAGTTTTATATTTATATAACATTACATTTCCCATGTTTACTTTTACAAATATTTCGTGATATTTCTGCACTTTTACCCAAATGTTTTAAAGTTGTAAATTTTTGCAGAGTAAAAGCACCAGGGTTTTCAATCTTTTCTCTACGGTTTTCTTTTACTTGTGTTCTGCAAACATTTTATTACATATTGTATATTTAAATTAATTAAGTTATCTGACTATTTTTATCTGGAAAAATTTGAAATATTCGAAATATATAATAACGATGCCTCTTAATGATATGTCAAATAATTGAAGTTTGCAGAAAGTAAAATTATACAAAAAAAAGACTAATCAAAAAGGAGTTATGCTTCTATTTTACCAGTGCATGGTAAAACCCTTTGCATGGTAAAATATTTTTGAAGAATACTGTATTTGCAATTTTAAGATTTTAATAATCTTTTTTAGAGGAAAAAATCAAGACTATATGGATTATTTCTTTTTAACTATTTCCAAAATATAATCTTTTTTGTAAGTCCTTCTTATATTTTAAAAAAATTTTAAATTTACATTTTATCACCTATTTTGATTATCAAGATAAAATTTTTAGCTTAGAAACAAAATACAAGTTAAACTATATTTTGTGAATTTTATCAAAATTTATTAGAATATTTTTTCAAATTATACATTCCTTTGTATTATTTAAAAACTTCTTGTAGTTGTGTACATTTTGTTGTTCCTGATGATTTAAAATATTGTTAAATTACTTGCATTTAAAAATATTTTTAGATAAACTCGTTTCATATACAGTTTTTATGAGGAAATGGGATAGTTTCTACTTATAAAATATGTGAATGTATTGTTAAATAGCATCATAAAATAGGAAATTTTTCATATGGGAAACAAAATAATGTTTTATTATTTTTTATAGTAGAAAAAAGTTCTCATATTTAGAACTAATTTCGCAATTGGCACCAGTAGTAAGAACTGCCATTTTACCAGAAAAAAAGACTTCGATTATGGCCAGAGGGAAATAATCTGCTTTATTTTCTGAAGACTCCGCCAAAGTTAATGAAATGTCAGGTGAACCTCTTAAAAGGACCCCACCTACCAGGTAAATAGAGTGACCCTTGACTTTCACTCCCACGTCACTTGTCAACTGTGGAGTCAGCTGATTAGGTATTTAGTGGCTTCTGCCGTGACTGAACCTCATCAATGAAGGAGGTACTTGAAATGTTCCCTGGTCTACACTCGGCTTAATAGCACCTCCACGTCAGCGCCTGATCGACACAGCAGGAAATATTGCCGAAAATTATTGCTTTAGAATTACAGACCGAAGGAAACACTCCAATGCAGATAGATTTTTTCTAATTACCTCGATTGCCTTTGGAGGCTAAATTCTGTTTGAGACAAGCCACTGGGAGGCAAAAAAAGTTTTATGGTTTTAGATTGTGCTTTAACATATCAATCATGAAGCTACAGACGTGAATATATTTTTATTAATTACTTACTTATTTTTTGGAAGTATTCCTTAATGTTTCTTATATATTAATCGTTAATAATTTAGGAATGTATAGAAGAGCTCTCTATCTATCAGTATGATAGAATTGATTTTATTAAGTATCGAAAGCTTTAAACGAAGATTTTAGTGAAATCATGTCGAATAAATATTTTTTTTTCCCAAAAGAAGTTCGTCTTGAAACTTCGCAATAAGAATGAGAAATGTATTTCGCTAAATATATTATTTGTGTGATGAAAATAATATATATATATATATATATATATATATATATATATATATATATATATATATATATATATATATATATATATATATATATATATATATATATATATATATATATATATACATTACCGCTGCGTGGTACATAGGTATAGAATTTAATTCGCTCTTTGAGTAATGAGATAAATCAAAATAAATTTTTCAGAACCAGATTGTATTCAAGCATTTTGCATTTAAAACATGTACATCAAAGAGTTAGATAAATAATATTTTTGAGAAGATTAATTTAATATAAATCTTATACACAAATATAATTTTCTCCGACAATTCAGTAAATTTATTTAAAGTTATTTCTAAGAATACGGTATTCGCAATGTAGATAAATTTAAAATTATTCAGCAGAAATAGATTTGGGAGTAAAACTAGATTGCTAGTTATATTGCATTTTATATTCATAAAATATCCAATCACTGCTACAATGCATTAGATAACAAAGTTACTTTTGCATCATAGAAGATTGAAACTTCTTATTGTTAATACTATGCATTGAAATTGAATTTTTTAGAAAAAGAAATAAGTTTGTTTTATATCTGAATGTCAAATAATGAATTGGTAAAATACAAAAGATAACAACTATACATAGTATCATTTAAAGTAAATTAGTGTAATACATTTTATACTGATGACCCTTAAGGGGGAGAGTTATCAATTTCTTATGCCAAAAATTTTCTCGAAATAGTAATAGACTAAAATTTAAGGTAAATAAATAATGATTAAATTCATTAGTATAGTAGGAAATATTTTAAAGCAAAATGTGTGAGAATGTATGATAATATTTTTATGCATTGGTTTCAGAATAAATAATTTTCGTTTCATAATATATGACTCTATGGTCTTGATAGGGTATTTACTGAAATCTTTTATCTACTGTTTTCCAGTTTTCGAAAATCAGTATTAAAAATAAACCAAATTTATTTATTTATTTTATTTTTTTACTGTACTCAGATTGAATACGTCAATGTTAACACGAACATATTTCCTTGAAGATAGGAAAATCCGAGTAAAATTACTTTTTATAAGTTGTGAATACAATATTGGAATTCGGAAACAACTGCGAAATGTTTGGTGAAAAATATTCTTTAATTTTGTTCATTCTGTTTTTATTTCCTTTTTGCTTTCTTGGATCACATTTTTTCTTCTAATAATATTCCCCCTTCTCTTTTTATTTTATTATAAATTTTAGTGTCCATACATGCAGAACTTTAAAATACAAATAAAATTTTAAGATAAAAACTTAGTTTTTGTTTTGCATCCCTGATATTTTATAAGTATAAAGAGTTTTATCAATAAAATGGTTTACTTTATCCTTAGTTTAATAAAGCAAATTTTTGCAGATAATACTTATTTATTAATAAAAATAATAGTTTTTTAAGAACCAATGTATTTTTATCAATAAAAGACTTTTTTCCTGACATTGAAAATTTTGAGTATCTTTGTGCGGTACACCTAAGTTGATTTTATTTTCATTTCGAAAATTTTTTTAAAAATTAAAATTTAATATTGAAAATTAAATTGCCTGTATTGTGACAAGAAACCTTATTAAATAGTTGTTACTATAAAAATGTTTTCCTTTTTCATACTATAACTATTATAATACCATACAAACATTCTCCTCTTTTATTCAATAAAATTAATAAAAATAGTAACGTATTCCTAACATTCATTCATATTTCTAGCAATTTTTGATTTTTTAATAATAATAATAATTCCCAAATTTTAAACATTAAGGAAAAGTTTTATAAATATTATTAATACTAAAAACAATATTATAAAAGTTACAAATAAGATTTGTAAAATGTTAAAATCTTTCACACTAATCAATTATAATTTTCAAAAAGCATTAGCTACGAATTCATTTTTACTAAGGGCATAAGTTAATCATGAAAATAGGACAAATTTATTTCATGTAAAATAGATGGGATGAAGATATGCCAGTAATCAATCAAATATTTTGAGATTTAAGGTACTCCAATTTATTTCATCAATTACTACTTCCTCAGTGCTAAATGTTTCCAAGCTTAAACGCACGCTATTACTATTTTGTTAACTGTTAAGTAAATTAAATTATTGCGGAGGAAGCAAATATGTGTCATTCGTCACCCTTTGCAGTGACTAAATTAATGATTATTGAGTTATTAAGAGAATTATGGGAAGAATGTGGCTGCTCATGGCAATTTCCTTCAATGCATTTTTTCCAAATCAATTCCTTTTTGCAAAAGTGAATAATAGAAGTAAAGGTAATCTATTGTAATTAATTGAATCATTTATTCTTCCTTCTCTTTAATGTTGATGGAACATAGATGAATATTTTCTTGTAAAAATCCATCTAAAATATTATATTGTTTCAAGTAATTGAAAATTAACTTCATTAATACATATCGATGCTATCATAATATTTAAAATTACTTTTTATCACATATTTAATAGGGTGAATAAAATTACAAAAACATACACAAACTTTTTAATAGCAAACATTCTTAAGCACTTAAAATTACTAAGTTTTTTTTTATTTTGCTGCTCTTTAGAAAAATGTTTACAAATATTTTTAAGAATATCATCAATAAGAATAAAATTTTATGTGAAATAAAATTTTTTTATTCTCATTGATGATATTCTTAAAAATATTTAAATCATACCAGAATCTAACCATACCTTCAATTCTTCAACTAAGTTAAGCCAAAACATACATTTTTAATCAGCTATTATTGAAAATGTATCCTTTTATGATATCAAATTAAAAATGATACATTCACAATAGTCTCTTTATTACATATTAAGAATAAAGTATGACAGTTTATTGAGTTTGAAATATAAATGGATTATTTTAGATGCAATGAATATGAAGTATGTTTTAAAATTTTAAAATGATAAAAAATTATAAAGTAAAATAATCAAACTTAATATAAAAATTTAAATTTTACAAATCTTGAAACTTATCTGATTAACTTCATTTCATCAATAATTATGGTTTTCTTCAAAGAATTCATTACTAATTTCGTCAATATGCAATCTGCTAGCATCTATAAGAGAATTAATATGTCAAACAGACATCTTCCCTAAATGTATCAGAATATTTCTTTTATTCTATAAATTTGAATGAATTAATAACGTTAAAGAATTTCCTCTCATTGATTTTTATTTATCGCAATCATCCGGTGCCTGCTATGATTAGTTGCTCAGATGATTCATAAGGGATTGATTGAAGTTTATGATTGGGATGTAATGAGAATCTGGGTATATTACTTTCGGAAGGGATACACATATGTTATCCAAGTATTATTCGATAACATTAACTTCAGGAATGTACAAGTAGGATAAGTTTATGGGAAATAGATTTTGATACATAGCATGAACCCGCAAATATTTCCCTATCCAGATAATAAGCATTATGACGCAATGAGGTGGGCCTACTTATGAAAACTATTTTTAAATCTCTATTGAACAATTACGACGCAATGCTTTACGGAAAAAGTTTTCGTAAATAGTGGGCTATTTTTATGAGTCACAGGGGAGAAAAAAACTTCCTTGCTCTGACAAACGCACATGCAAAAAGCAAAAACAATCTGAAAGTCTGAATCTAAATCACAATGAGTTGACGTTAATAAGTATTAAAATATATTTTTTGAATAAAATATTTTTTGCACTCTAAATTTAATATATGAAATGAATTTATTATTTATATATACTGCATGAAAAGCTTTATTATTAAAATTAAGAAATAATTTGTCGAACTGAAACAATATTTTTGATAAATTTATTTATGCTAAAATACATATAATGCCAAAAATGTAATAGATGGCTCAAATACTAATTAATGTAAAGAATAACTAGAAAAGCAATTATATATCTTATTTAAATATTTATAATAGAAAAATATATTTATTTATATTCTGTGACAAAATTTTTAATTTAAATCAAACAAAATTAAAGATTTTATAGCTGGAAGAAAATAAGTTGATTAAATATTCATCATTTGGCAAGAGAAAATACAATAAATATGTATAAGGAAGTATTTAGTAAAAATATTAAATGGGAGGAACATGTTGTATCCAACGGGGAAAGTGTTGTTCAACGAGAAAAACAAAGGGCGCTTCATGATAAAAAAGAAAAGAAAGAAAAAAAAAAAAACAGCTTGATCATCATACCTTTCATTGTTGCTTCTTTTCTTTAAGTGAGAAGTTTGCTTCTTTTCTTTAAGTAATATAGAAAAAAATAAAGTCAAATTTTTAGCTGAAAATCAAATAAAAAAATTCATTAACATACTACAAATGTTTCAATATAATTAAGCAAATGTAATATATATATATAGGTTTAATAAAATTTATTTATACATCATTTAATTTCAGTACTTTTAGATTGTGAATATGTATTTTTAATATAAAATCAATTTGATTGCTCTTTTTTCAGTTAATTTGTACTGCCCCCGTATACTTATATTGAACAGCTATGTTCTCACCATTTTGCAGTTTTGAAAATATTTCTTATCATAGCTATGATATCAAAGGTTTTTCTATAGATAGGCATGGTTTTCTTTTAATTTTTAAACCAGTGTACTTTAAATTACATAAATTTGATGGTAAATTTCAAAGTTATAATCTTCCTCTGAAAGTTATCGATGTTTTCTCTTTAAAGATTTATGAATAAAGACATATATTTTTCATTAAACTAAAAAGTAAAGTTCATTTATGTTTTTCTAAATGTAAATCTACAAAACTATTATGATATAACCAATAGCATTTGTTCATTGTTTCAATTTAATATTCTACTCAGAATTATAATTTTTAGAATATACTAATTCCAGTTTTATGTAGTAATAAATGTGAAAAAAAATTTTTTTAACAAATTTTGGAAAAAGTTACAGATTTATTCTTTTATAATTAAGAAAAAGTAAGTATTTTAAGATGAGAAAGTTAAGAATCCTGTTTTAATATGCACCTACTTAATATTTTATAAAGGTGAGTGAGAATTATTGTAAAATACGTATAGCATAAAAAACACTTTCCAGGTGTGAGGCTATAGAAACTTAACAAAACAGTACAACTAATAAAATAACCATCTCAGCCAAGAAAATTAAAAACTGCAAATTGTCAGGTAAACAGGGATACTAATGTTAGGGTGTTTAAAAGGTATTAAAAGTGGGTCTATTTATTTTTATTTATTACATTACATTACATATATTCAGACTTGTATGCTTGATTCTTGAGATCCGCTTGTAAGTCTTCGTCGATAATAGGACAAATAACACAATGACAGATGTACAATCACAAAAGAATAACGAAGAAAACACTCAGGGCCACGGTGGGAATCGAACCCACACTCCTACGCTCTCAAGCGATTAGCGGAGTGATATTTTGACCACTCAGCCACGGAGCGCCCTGGGTCTATTTATTGATGACTGAAAGTTCACCATTTGTGCTTCAAGCTTATGTAAGTTTATAAAATTATTATATTGGATAGTTTACTTGTTTCATACCTTAGGGTTACGTTTTATTCATGAGAATTCACTCGACTTCGATTTGTACTTTACAGTGGATTTAAGATAAGTATACAACTAAACCTAAGGAGGGAATCGACCAACAATCTGCTGAATTGTTGTTCAAAATACGAATCATTCATCAATTAATTCATCGTAGCAAGTTGAAACAAATTTAGATGGACACAAACACAAACAAGAAATTAATGATGAAATTAAATTCTTCATCTAAATAATATTTAAACTAAATTATACATTTTAACTTTTTTCACGTATAATATTAAGATTTCAGATTACTTTCAGCAAATGAGCCTTAATGTGTGTCCTCTAGCTCAAAGAAAAACAATATTTGAGTAATCGTAGTTTTATGGTTTGCAGAGCATTTCTTACATTCGGAAAACATTTCTTGCAATTAATTACCTCATAAAATGAGTGTTACATAATATTAGAAAGCATCCACTTTCATTCATTCGTATAAACAAAGTAAATACGTTTGCTTAGTAAGTAAATAAGAAAACTGTGCTCACAGTATTTCTGAGATTTACTTTCATTGATTTTTTTATGTATTTCCATTGAATTGAATGCTCATTTATTCGTTGTAAAAGAAACCCTCATTGGAATTATTAATATAGGACTTTACAAATGAATAGTAGTTGATATTTGGATTAAAATGAAAGATTCATAATTTCGAATACTTTTAAGCAATTTGGAAGACAAATGCTTTATTTAATCTAATGAAATTTAACTGAAAAAGGAATCAGTATGAGACCCGATACCGAGAGAGTATAAGTGTGATGATTAGCAAAGAAGGTATTATTTCGAAACAATTCAAAAAATATTGTTTATATATTTTGCTAATTTTCGCTTAATTGTATTTATTTAATTGAGGAAATTTTTTATTTTTACTAATTTTCAAGAGTAACAAAATAAAAATGTTTTCTATTTTCTTATTATTAAAATTTAGTAATTCATAAGTCAAATGATGAAATGCATTTATGTTTATTAAGTATTTATAATGTTTCGGAATTATTTATGAGGAACATTACATTACTTATAATTTTTAAGTGTTGTGACTTGTAGACGTTAGAAAATGTCTGATGCATGACATTTTGCTTTATATCTACCAACTTCATAAAATGTCTTATTAGATCAATCTGTTTTCTTTTTCAAAAATTTTACTTTACAGCTCACTTTATAAATTTTTTATTGCGCGCATTTTAATGGATATTAAGTATTATCAACTTAACTATAAAGAAATGTGTGTGAAAACATATTTTATTTTGTTACTTCATTATTCCTACTAAAACAATATATAGAATCTCATTAATTTCAATATATACAATCTCATTGTCTTATCGAAATACAGTAGTACTAAAATTATCCAAATCAATTGGGACCAGATTCCCATTCGGTTAATCAAAGATTTGGTTTATTGGGTTTTTTTTTTTTTTTTGAAAAAAGGGTCTGTTATAATTATTGTATATTGAAAGCAAGAGAAAAAAAGTAATGTTTTTTAAAAAAATTTAGTTAATTAAATGAAAAGGCATTTATATGTTAAGGGAGTTATAATTGTTGTACATCAGTAGATATGTTCATAGAGTAATGTTAATGGAAGTCGTTGCTTGCTGAATATCTTGGTCAGAGTAAACTGTTTTATTGCCTTCATCCGTTAAGTCGATCATCCGTTTGACATAGAGAAGTTGCATGTGGTCACACTAGGACTAACTCTACATCCACTTCAGTGTAGTTTCAAGGCCAGCAAATGCTTCACTAGTGGATGGTTTCGTGCCTGCTTTAACTTCGACATTGAAGTCATCTTCTTCCTTGACACTTTCCTCTAACACTTTCAATAAGTCCATCATCATTTGCCATTTGAAATCCAGGGTCTGAAGAAACACATCACCCACTCTTTTATATTTTCAAATTTATGTCCTGGAGCACTACATGCCCTTTTTAATGCTAAAGTTGTTTTAGGTAGATCTTTCCAAATAAGATCGGTTTCACCAGCTTTGTACAGACAGAAAATCAGGATCGTAAAAGTTCTACACAGCTCTAACTTTTCCAATAAAATCTTCTGCAGCTTTGGAGTATGATGATGACTTCTCTCCACTTAAATCTCATTCCCGAACACCATGCCTGGACTTCAAATTTTTTAACCAACTGTTACTTGCTTAGAAGGATGAACAACCAAGCTTCTGAGATAAGATCTTATCTTTTTCACAAAGAATGGGACCTAAAATTGGGTTTCACATAGAACGTTACTTCAAAAACCACTTGAAAACAGCATCTTCTAAATCTTTGTTGCAACCGTCATTGATTTTCTTGAAGAACTTCCATCTTTCACTGCCATGAAGTTTAAAAGTTTAGGTATCCTCCTTTTAATGCCTGAAATCTTTGATTATGCTACACCGTACATCTCATCCAACTGCTTACCCGTAGCTCATTTATCTGATTGCTCTGTAATTTTTAGTTCTTTCATTAACAATAACACAGTGTGGTTTTCTTCTAGAAATCATGGTGAATGACGAAACACAATCACAATCAAAGCAACATACCGATGGAAAAATTACTCACGGTACCAGGTCAATGACACTTGACTGATTAACCAAAACAGTGACAAGTGGGACGACACTTGGGGTGGATGACTGTCAGAATAGAACTAGGTACACTATGAAAGGTGACTTATCAACCCAATAACTGATAAGTTGAATACATTCGCTTTGCTGAGAAAAGGACAATAGTACTCTTAGACAGAATCGTAATTTTGCAAATCGCAGTACGTTTCCGATTAATTAATTTTTTTACAAGAAATTTGGATAATTGGAGTTCTTTAATTTTTAACAGAAAAATAAGGATTACACAAATTTAACCCTCCGACAATCTTGTATAAATTCTTATTTTAACAAAAAATCAAAATTTGTACAAATCTAACTGCTTCTACATTCTTTACATTTGAGAATCTGACTTCTAACATCTTAGATTTATATGTAACAAGATTTATATAACTTCAAGACTCTTAAATAAAATTACATAAAAATCAAATGAAATATTTTTACAGATAATTTCATCATAAATCACCAAAAAATAAATCTCTGACAAAAGAAGGATTGGCAAGTCCTAAAAAATTCTTTCAACTGATTTTTTTTAATCCCTCCCAAGTAGCATGAAACATCGTTTTTCACAAATCATTTTACTCTAATTTTATCAGCTTCTGAAAACGTGTACTAGTGCTTAATTTTGATCGAAATTAAAGCAAATAATATTAATCCTCTCAAAGAAACACTAGAAAACTCTGATAAATTAATGTTGATAAAGTTTAATTCATTCAAATAAACCAATAATTAATCTGAAATAAATATCTATTGTTCCACATAAGCAAGTAACAACAAGAAAACTATGTAACATAAGAAATTTATGATTAAAGACTTTAAAAAAATTAGACGTATATAGTTTGCATATAAATGAAGAAATAAAAATTATGAAAAGTGATCAAAACAACTTTTAATCTGAGAAATAAAATCTAAGCTTTCTAATACGAAATAAAATCTAAGCGGATAAGGAGGTCCTGGGTTCGAATCCCGGTTCGGGCATGGATGTACTTTCTCTCTCTATCCATCCTGTCTTTGTCCTTTCCTTGTATGAATGAGGTGTGAATGGTTGCTTACCCTATAAACGGGTACCTATGGCATGTGTGTAGAGCAAAGTCGTACTTTCACCTTCATGGTGCTCTGATTAAAACGAAAGACGCTCCCAATCGACTTAAATTCGCATAGCCAAGGCATAGCGAGCTTGGCTTGTCCAAGTGTCATTAGTTACAACAACAACAACAACAGAAAAGTTACTCATCAGGCCAAAGGGGAATTTTTCTTGCTCAGCACTTTCATATTAATGAGAGTTTCTGATACTTTGTATTTACGATATAGATTTGTAGTACATGTTGTATGCTTACGAATGTGGTATTGTCCCAGCAGTTTGAGGCTAGGATGATAATTTTCTATCCGTCTCTTAATCCATGGATCGTATGCTGAACCTCTCGTGCGCTCCAGAAAACTTTCCTTGATTTTGATCTTAAAATATATTAGCCCCAATGTATTATCCTGTCAACTATGCAAATATTGAACTTGTCAAAATACTTATCGATTAATGTTTGCATAGATTAGCTATTTTAAAGAACTTACATATAAAATTAAATACAAAGTAAACTGTTATAAAATTGCGAAATTCATTATTTATTTTGTTGAAATAAATGTTCTGATAGTAATGTGAGCTAGATCTTTCAACCATTTGCTCGAAGTGTTGATTAAATTAAATGTCATGCGGATGACATGCTTTATCTACAAGACATATTTAAAAATGTTTCCCTTTCTTATAATGATTACATGCCTTAATGTTATAAACGAGGAAAAACTAAGTACTTTTTCAATATCACAATAAGATTATTGCTTTACAACTACAAATTCAATCAGGTTTTTGGGCTTTAAAATTAAGAAAATGTATTGCATTTGTGCTATATACATATATATATACACACACACATATATATATATATATATATATATATATATATATATATATATATATATATATATATATATATATATATAGGTTAATTATAAACTATTTTCGTCTAAAACATTTCAAACTTAAAATGCTAAATTTCATATTAATGATAAATTGTAAGTATTTTAACATTGTATAGTGAAGTAATCTTTAAATTTTATCTTCCCTGAAAAGGCTCATAGGATTGATTCCCGTTTCGGTATGGATGTTCGTAACGGTTCTGAAACCACTTTAAACTATAAGTGCTGGTCTAATTAGTCCTCCTGTGCAAAAAATGGTGATTAAAACGACTAACCAGCCAGTTGGTCTTCATTAGTGTCTAACTTTTCATATTTTTTATACCAAAGCCCTCAAAGACTGGCCAGTGACTTTCATCTTAAAAACACTCTACTCTCTGAGTTATAATTGGCAGTCTGATATTGTATCTTACAGTCCATCATTTGACGCACTTCCTCATAGCGTCAATCGATTTCCAATTTAGGCATGAAAATAATAAACTTTTCTTTCCTAAGAATATTTTTAAACTCAACAATATTTGAACTCAGCCACATTTACAGTTTAATATATTTTTATAAAGAATCACATAGTTTGTTGATAACTTTCATTTTGATATGATTGTTGATAAGTTTACATTTTGATATGAAGAATTCAAGAAGATTTAACACATTCGCAATAGCATTTTTTATTACCTACTTGAACCCAAGAGTTCAAATGAATAATAATAATAATAATGATAATAATATTTCATGAAATAAAAGCATGTCTCATGGATTAAATTTAATATATTAATCATGGTTTAATTTTTTTACAATTTTTTCTTTTATATCTATAGGAAATTTATTCAACATATACCCCGGGTAATTATTTCTAAACATTTTAAGTGTATTTAAAAGTTATGTAATATTTTTCATTTCAGTAATCTTAAAAATAATGGAAAGGTCTGTGAAACATTTACCTGCTGCTTTGAAAGCATAGTTTCCTTTAATTAAAAGCGTCTTCTTTACAAAAATCTAAATTTTACATTTACTGGAATCTGTAAAGAAATTATTTTGGCTTCAATAATGAACATTTAATATATTAAGTAAGGTTACATTTAAAGCAAATTTATGTATTAATTTTTTAATTAAAGTATTAATTTTTAGCAGTGTAAAGTTGTCAAACTTCATCATGCCTCACTCTAAGAAATGGATATTTTTAAGGGCAATAGCAGTTCAAGTATTTGTGACAAATATATGCATACATATGTCTGTGTGCTTAATTAGATTCACTTACTTACTTAGATTCACAATGACACAAAATTATTCCAATTTAAGAAATTACCTTATTTTTTTAATTCAGAAAATTATAATATTTTGTACCTTGCTCTGAAAAGCACAAAACTACCATTTTTAAAATTCAAAGAAAAGGTCAACCAACAACCTTGTAGGCAGGCAGTTTTGAAATGATGAGAATAACAAATTCAATGTAATTTTTCTTATCAAATTTCTTCACTTGACTAAAACCAAATTTCTTCACTGATTAAAGCAATGATTTGTCTATTTCCAACAGGCTTTTGTTAGTTCCATGGGATTTTGTGAATATATATACGAACGTTCAAACCAAACAGGAATTTACTTTAAAAATTGCACTGATATTTATTAGCACATGGCTAGATAAACTGTTATCGTTAAACTAAAATTTAAAATATCCACATAAAAAATTATGCTTAACTTATGTTTATAATAAAATATATTAAATCACATTCATCGAAGAAGTGGTAAGATTTTTACTTAGCATTAAGAAATTCGTACGTTTAATTTAAATATCATTATTATTTTGAAAATGACACTCACAAGGGAAAGAATTAGAATTTCAGAATTAAAAAGTACAATGAACTACTAAAATTCGTGTGTCAAGTTCAGCCATGTTATTATATGTACTAGAAACATATTAAGAAAAGTAGCAAAAACAAACAATAAATTTAAAACTACATTAAAATATAAAATTTTAATGATTGGAGATTTTAGCTAATATTTTTTGCAAACAAAAAAGAAATGTTTTAATAAAAATTAAATAAAAAAAAGATTTTTTAATGAAATGATATACTAATTCTTAAATTACACAATTAAATCTAAATTAAATAATTTTGTGTAAAATTATCAAGCTTATAGAATAAAATTATTGAATATTTTAAAATATGTATATATATTGATAACCTAATTTTTTACCGAAGGATTTTTCACATAGTAGAATACATTTAAAAAATGCGTAAACTATATATTTAAAAGAAGACACAACACCGCCTTTTAATGGCTTTAATTCCCGCTATGTAAGGAACGTCGGAAAGTAGACTTCGAAACTAAGGAGATTTACAAAAAAGGCATTGATTAATTCTCCCAACGACTTTAATTAATCTTTTGTGAAGAAATCCCCAAAAGAACAAATGAAAGTTTCGTTGTTAAAGAGGCTTTGCACCATAAGGTTAATTACGACGAGTAAAACAAAACAACAAGTTAGCTGATAATTGTGAAATTAATGAGTCATCGCGTAAGCAGAGATATTAATCCTGATGGAAACGAAAAGACAAGTGTTCAAACTATCACAGTACACCTCCTCTTCATAGCATAACTTAATTATCTTGCATTTATTTTTCCCTTCCACCATCTTGTAAAGTGTTTCCTGCCCAGAAGTGGTGTTTTTTTATGCTTTTCCCCTTCACTTTTCGTTGTAACTTTTAATGTCATTAAGATTCTAAAAGGTACCCACCGTAACGATTCTTCCTGATTTCATTTGTGTAAGATTCCTGGTCATTATGTTGTACAGCTGCTACCTTCTCCTTCGACCCTTTTGGCTTTATTTTTCCTCTCTATTTCACCTAAGTGACTCTTTTTTTTTGACTTTTAGTGGTTAAGACATTTTTTTTCATCTCAAGGGCAGTTCTTTTTAGCTAAGAAAAGTTTTTATTAGGCTTGGTTTTAAATACACAGTGTGGAAGTTGTGTTTTAAAATTATATTGATGTTGTCAACTTTAAATATTTCAAAATTTGCCATTAATTACAGTGTTGATTTTTAGATTGTAAGATTTGAAAAACCATTTTGAAAATTGTGATCTCAAATTATGTATTATGATATACTATTTAAGTTAATTACACATGATAAATATAAATGTTAAAAAAAATTTATCAGATTTTGAAAATAGATATAAGAAATTAAAATTTTTAATAACTTATTTCAATATTTGTTGAAAGAATGAAAGATTTTTAATATTTTTCAAGTAATATTGATTTATTTGTAAATTTATAACACTCTTTTTTTAATAAAAATATTTCATTATTTTTAGTATTATGTCATAAGAAACTAATGAGGGTTGAGAATTTGACATAATTAATGTACTAAAATAAAAATTCTTTATTGTTATTTCATTTGCATCTCAATTCTTTATAAAGTAAATATGTCTTTTCATTTTAGACATCTTCCAGATATGAGAAGAAAAATTTATAACTTCATTTCTTTAGATTTTTACACTAGATGTAAATTATAGGAATACTTTACGTTTTTTATAATGTAATTAACTTGAATTTCACTTTATTTGCAATCTTTTTCGTTATAGATATACGTTACTGGCGGCTTTTTGGCTAACTGTAATTGTGAAATAACCAAACGCTTCTTAATTTTGCAACACGATCAAGTGACAAGGTCAACACTTGTGCTGTCCTACTTGAGGGTCAAGGAATAATCCAAAACTGTTAACGTGCAAAGGCCGTCAACGCACTTCGATTTTCACCTGAGTCAAGTATCAAACCCATGACTTTTCTGGTGCTGGGGTGAGGCTTTTCTCCATTAAGCTATAGTGGTTCTCAAAAAAATGTTTTGTATTTTAAAATGTTTTTATTCATACTTTTTATGGAAAAAATACTTTATGTAATACAAAATATTATATAATTTTTTAAATAAGCAAAAATTACAAATTTTTTAAAGTATTGAAGATTAATTTACAAGAATTGGAGCCATAAAACTTTCACGTGCTTATTATTCAAACTCAATTTTAATTATTTTAACAAACATTAAATCTTAATACTCTTACAAAGAATTGCTTTGATTTTGAATGAAAAAAATAAATATCAACGAATATAAAATTTAATTTTATTAAAACCATTATATAATTCTATCTGAAGAATTTTAGTTTTAGAAGCTCAAAACATGTGGGAAAAGATTGCAATATTTAAGATTTCATTAGACACTTGTCACCATTGATCTATTACATCTCATGATTAAATCTTTTACACTGATATCACAGACCAAAAAAGTGCAGTGATAGCAATGAAATTTTTTTAGATGGATGCATCATCAGAGTACTGCTTATTAGTATCATCAAGATAACTCAAATCAAATGTTTGACACTTTTCTAACCATGTGAATCCTCTATCATCCATCTGCTGACAGACACAAGAGCTTAATTTCAAAAATATTTATGGCAATTACGAATTGAGATTAAAAGAATGAATTTAAGCAGAAAAAACTCCTTGTTTCCTTTTTTCAGCAAGTATTATCAGGCAGGAATTTTTATTTTTCTATTCTGATTGAAGATACTTGTTGATAACTCATGGCCTCATGGCAAAACGAAGCTGATATTCTTTTTCAATTTATTTGTTCTATTCGTGATTTGAGTGAAGGGAACAAAGCTTCGTTGTATCTGAGATGGCGAGTGAACAACTGTTATTTCACTTTACAGCTCTTATTTACAACCCGAAAACCAATTAGTTCTCCTGTTCTCACAAAATATTATTTGGTAAATGAAGGAAACGATGTTTTGGAATTATAAAATGGCTGAGAGAATATATTTAATAAGCCTTTTTTTTCGTTCATAACTGATATAAAGTTGTTACCACAAAGTTATGCTTTAAGTAACTTGTGATCTATTTTATGCGTTCAACTGTAATGACTTTGGCTGCTTCTGCCGTATCATATTACACAGAATATAAATCATTGAAAATTTCATATTCAACACAGTTCTAAATTTTGGGTAATTGTCTAATGGAAAAAACACAAATTGAGTAACGAGTCGTAAATAGCAATATAAGTTGACAAAGAAAATTTTTTTAATTAAGTTTTATAAACTTCATGAAATAGTAACACATTTTTTCTCTTTTTTTTAACGCCACAGAAACCTTGTAATTTTTCAAGAAAACGTAATTTGTCATAATCATTTATTTTCAATAAAAGTTTATGGGTGAATAATGTCATTAATAGTGATATTAAATATTTTTTTATGTATGCTATTATTTACCTTTTCTGAAATGTTTATTTTTATCGAAATGAAAAAAATACATATTTCACATGTTTAAAGCAATATTTTTAAGAAGCCTTTTTATAAAATAAATATTTTGTAAGAATTTTAGTGAATTGAAGTTATATACACATAACATTCATTTTCAGTGTTTGCCTTTGTAATAACGGGTGTATATTTTAATACTATATAGATAATTTAAAAAAAAAACTTTACCAAGTATTGTATAAAAAGCAATTGAGTATTAATAAAAAAATCTTAATTATTTCAGAGCTATTAATGATCATTTGCTTACTCTTTATAAAAATTTTGCCTCCTAATTTCATGCGACACACACTTTAATATTCCAAGTATAAAATTCCAAATATTTTAGAAATTTCTGCAAAATTGAAATAAAATTTTTAAATAATGTTTTAATAATATTTTATTAATTTCGATAAAATTTGATAATAAATTTATCTAAATTAATTATTGATAATATTTGCCCACAGGTTCTTGATAAAGAGATTTTTATCGAAAAAAGTTACATATTCTAAACCTTTTAATAGTTTTTTTTCTAATTTTACTTCTTCATATATATTTAATTAAAATATAAACTTTAATATTGGTTTATCTATCGCCCAACTAACTCTCAAATGCAAGGATCATTTTTTTTTTTTTTTTTTTTTACATACGAGGGCTAATTTAAACTATCGGATCGGGAACTATGGTTTTAAGTGTATTCTGAATCGTTGCAAACATCAACACCCAAGTTGGAATTTGAATCCACAAACTGTTCAACAAAAGGCAAAAGAGCAAACTATTTGACTATAAAAGTTTACAATCAGAATTATTAAATAAATATCTGATATAATTCACATTTCATGAATTTGTCTTAAATGTGTAAAACTCAGGTGGGAAATATATATATATATTGTATAATACAATTGCTAAGGAACATTTTATCAATTAGAAAATATCAACAAGTTTATATTTTGCATTTAATTTAACGGAAGAAAGCCCATTGCATATTTAAAATTTAAACTGCCTTTAGAGCCTTAAATGAAGCATCAATTAATTTCCGCTACTCAGTCAACAGAAATTTAAATGAACCGATACGTATTTATAAAATATAAAACTTTTCCTGAATAAAATTTATTTTTAATGTTTTCTAATAGCAAATAAAATGATTATTACAGGCCATTTTATTTGGTTTATAATTTGAATTAAAGAAATTAATTCAAGTAAAAGCAATAGTTAAAAAAATCTCTGTAGTTTAAAGTAGTAAAAATTTAAGTGATTCATAAAAAAAAAAGAAAATTAAAGTGGTTCCGAAAAATAAATACAACAGAATTTGAAATAGGAATAAAGAAACTGTACCTTTTCTCCTTGTACTGGTAATACTTTAAGTTACACTTTAGAAATTTTTTAATATATCATTAATTCTTGGTAGCTGGTATAATGTGAATATCGGTAAAATGACATATTTAAAGCAATAATTTTTACTATCGGAAACTTTTATTTTAAATATTAATAAAAAATATTAACTCTAATTCATATTAGTTTTTTAAAAATATTTTTGGAAGCTTAAATCTGTTTTAAATGTGTAATCTTTAAAAGTGATATTTTAAATGAAATTAAAATAATGATTAAAAGTAAAATTTTAATAATAATTAACACTAAGATAGTGATAATTTCTTTTTTTAGCTGTAGTAAATTATTTTTAGATTTATAAAATCAAACAATATAATTTTCACTGTACTAAAACGCACTTTACTTAATTTTATAATGTTTTATTAATAATGTGTTAGCTTTTTACAACTGATTTTGTATTATTTATTGTAAATAAATTATCATAAACCCCGCTTTTTTTAAATGTTGTTTATTCTTCCCAAAATTTAGCTTCTGAAATTTTTTCAGAAGAATTTACTTAAATATAATAAAGGAAAGTAATTCCTAACAGAAAATTTTAGTTTCATGTTTGTATATTATTGTAGTTGACCATATTCAAATAATTTATCAATAACGCTGCATTCTGATTCTTAACAATAATTTCTTAATCCATACCTTAAATAATAATGTTCAATATGGTTTTAAATATATATTTATAATTCCATTAATTTATGTGTAATTTATATCTTTTTTGTGCGTATGAAAAGTATAGTCAAAACATGCATTTCGAGCCCATTGCTTTCAGTGACAATAATTAAAACTGGTGCGAAATTAAAAAGTTCCTCAGCACTTGCTAAATGTACTCATCAGTACACTTAGTAATCAAGGTCCTCCTCTTCAGAATGGAGTCGAAGTGACAAGCTTTCTGCCAAACTTTTAACAATTGCAGTAGGATTCTCATAAGCCTCCCATCCGTTTGCCCGAGAGGCTGTTTTTTACTTCTTCTTTTTTGACCTCCTTGTACCAAATGTTCGCTAAGTGGCTCTCTAATTAAAAGACAGTAAGGATCTCCTCTGATGGCGTTAAAGTAGTAGTTTTGCTCCAACTGAGAAAGCATTATAAATTTATTAAGAGTGTGCATTAAATTCTCATTACATGGCCCCTCATTTAACTTGTCTAAATGAGGCAACCCTTGGCACTCATTAAGGGTGGTGAACCCTGTGCTAAAGACGTAATCCGTGGCTCTTTCCTCTGATTCCTATGCTTCTACGGCGACCAACCACTAATTACTTTGCACAGATCATGGACCATCAACTAACTGCGCTTGAAATTTTCTGTTCCATTTACTGGGAGATACTCTCCTTTTAGATCTATTATAAAATTATCTAACTCTACTTACATACATTTCTAGTAACTTAACAAAAGTATGGATAATATTTTTCCTTACTCAGAGGAATTATTTCTGCAGATGCAGTATCATACTCTAATGTTTTTTAATAAATCAGTTTAATAGGTGATAAGTATTGAATTTTTTTGTAATATTATACAATTAGTTAATGTATATTTTTAATGTTTGTCTTATATTATTTTCTTTTATATTAGTTATTCATTTATTTATATTAATAAGTATAATAGTCTTTCAAATCTGAATTCATAAACTAGTTAAAATATTTTAAATTCTTATTGTAGTATGTTATTATTTTCTTTTTCTAAAAGTACACTATATAATTCACAAACTTATTAATAGGGCAATAAAAAATTAATAACGAATATTTCATAATAATAATCTCGTTCCGCTTTCAAAACCAAACAATACTATTATTTTTAAAGTTATTATTTGTAAAAGTGTACATTCTTTTCGATTACAATTTCATTTGTGAAAAAAATAACATTTATTTATAATTTTATTATTTTACTATGTATTTAGTGCTTATTGAAAATGACAATTATTAAATTACAAAAATTGATTTTTGATACAATTATTAAATTTCCTCAAAACTATATAAAAGTTATAAAAAATTTTATAGCAGATTTATGAGAAACTTGGACAGTAAAATATGGAATAATATTGTAATTTTGATTTTGTCTTACAACAGAAACTATATTATTCGATTTAGTTAACAATTTTACTTCTTTTCTTATAACTACAATTATATTGTTGAGACTTTAGTCTGAAGAATTGTTTTACCATACCTTATTCAAAAACTTTCATAACGTTTTTAATGTTCTTAAAAACGCTTAAAAATTAGAAAATATTCAAATATAATTTTGCAAATAAAAATTTATTCATTTTTTCATCCACTTACTGAAGAAAATTCATGAACCTATTTCTATATTCAACAAATCAATGCTCTCTAAGCAATATATTGTTGTTTATTGAAATATTTTTAAATAAATTCAAAAATATATTCAAAGGATTTCCAGAAGATTCTTTTAATTGAATGCCTTGTTTCGTCTACAAAAAAGTTAATTAGTTAATTAGATTATTTAAAAAAGTCTTATGACGTAATTTCTAATGCAACCCTTCAATATATTATGCTGATTGGACTTCTATTAAAATACTTTTATTTGTTAGTCATACAAACTCCATAGTTCATGGTACAAAACGCTCAAGTTAACAAAGGATGTAATAAATTTTAGCTGACAAACGTAATACTTCTTAAGTGTATTTAACAATTAAATACAATTTTCATGACAGTAGTTAATTTCAAAATAATAATTCATTTCTACCACTGCAAAAACTAAACAGTATTACTTAATAGACTTTGTCAATGGTAACTTGCTTATTACAAATTTTTAATATAGAATGTAACTTTCATTTTCAAAACTATAAATAATAGATGGTTTAAGGATTATATGTACTCTTATAAGATTTATTTCACAATTTGTTTCTTACTTTGATCGGTTTACCTCTTACCAAGTTTTCTGCAAATCATTGTAAATTTTCATTGCTTTTAAATCTAGTTTGTTAATTTATGCATTTCAAAAAATATTTAAATTTTCCAATTTCCTTGTATTTACTGACTATGTTGGCAATAATTTTAACAGTTCCATAACTATTTTATTATCAATCTTTAATTGAACTAAATATAAGCCACTTTGTTTTATTCCATCATCAATTAATTATCATCTCAAATTCTAAGTCTTGAAATTAGATTTTGTATTAAGCTGCTGTTTGCATAATGCTCCAAAGTTTTCTGCTAGCGTTTAATCCATAAATGATTACAGTGCTTATAAGATGTTTGAGTATGACATATCTCAATTTGTGCACCATCCCTATCTATTTCAACACAAGCGGTATTCTCCAGCGGTACCAATTCGTCCTCACATCGAGACGAATCTGTCATTCTGATTATCCAAATAGCTTGTTCATCATGAACTCTCCAATGCTTCCTTTTATAACTCTATCATTTCAACGGAATGATTCTTTTCCTTCAGAAGAGCCCGGCTCTTATTCAGAGCTAAATTTATTCCCTTTCTTTCCTTCCCAAATTTTTTCCAACGAATTTCCTGCCTTTTTCAATGGGTACAGAACATATTTACTAGTTGGAAATATATTTAACAGATGGATGAAGCTCCATTGGGTTACTTTTTCAATTGCTTCAAATACTTCATCAGACAGGTTTGCTGTCGGGAGTTTATGTTAGGTTTAAAGACAAAAATGTATAATATTTAAACTGAATGTAGGAACATCCCCGAATTTCATCTTGCTTGATTCATAGTCATGCTTTCAAGAAATAGTATAGTAACAGAAGCTATAAAAAGAAAAGGTTTTAAAATGTATTTACTTATATATGTAAATATTTTACTTTTCACTGGATTTAGTTTTATACTTTGAAAAGAAATAAAGTAAATATACTTAAAACTACAATATTCAGTGTTTTTCAATTATATGTTTTAAGTTATATCAACTTTAAAAGTGATATAAATACACAAGTTAGTAAAATCAAATCCGAAAATGTTAAAAGTACGAGGCAGTAGTTAAGTTTAAAATGAGTAGTAGTACAAAATAGTTGTCAAATCTAAAAGTAAAATCAGTTTCAAACTAGATTTCAAAGAGCATATTCTATATTAATTTAGAATTACAAAAACAGTTTATTCCTCATTTAATATAATTAACAGCAAAAAAAATATGATATTGTACATGATTGATTTTTAAACGTAAGCAAATGCATTTCCAAATGAAAGAAATTACACAATTCAAAAAATAAATCTAAAGTATGTATTATCAATATTTACAAATCAGAAGTAATGAATCTTAAACTTTCTTTAATTGAATAATTGAATAACTGAATTGATTTTTAAGGCGAAAATTGCTAACTAATGTGATGCCATTTTCTTAATCAAAAATGTTAGTGATTTCATGACGATAAATGAATGGAATTATTCACAAAATGTTCATTATCAAACGTTCTTCAAGCATTTTGAACTGAAGTTAAATTTTTAATAATTTAAATTCAATATTAATTTTAAGTACAATGAACTTAATTATTATACTTCATATTATATTGTTCTTATACCTTTTAATAATAAAATGAATGAACAATATTGAAGAAAAAAATCAATATTTTGTTTATTCTAGCAGAAATTAATCTAGCAGAAATGCATGACTATATTATTTCTTTAAAATACAACGTTTCTATAAATGAAGATTTATGAAGGAATATTCTACTTTATTTCTACTTTAATAATTTTGATGAAAATTCTATAGCAATAACATAGAAAAAGTACATATATACAAAATAAATATCACCATTAATCCTTTTTTATGATTAATTCCTTAATTTTAAATTTTCATGGGATTTTATAATATTGAATTTGTGATGTCTTACATCGTTAATTTTCAACTGTTTCCTTATATATTCAATATTTTCGAATTTTTTTTTTAACAGTTGAAACATTTTAAGTTTTGCTTTACTACTTTGCATGTGTACTTCATTAAATGCCCTGAACTGAATTCCATAACAGGGATTAATTAATATTGCTTGGGAGACGAGAGTGTCTGTCTTCATAAAATTTCATATATACTACTCAAAATAGTTAAGTTTAAATTATTGACGATATTCATCAGTAAACAAAAATGCATTGTTTGTGCATATCATACATAGTAAAACTAAACTCCATGGCACGACAGCCCATGTGTTACAGTGTCTGCAAATGTTTTCATGACCGAGGGCCCTGGGGTGCGAAGCATATGTCCCAGTTATGTGGTCAGCCTAACGTAAGAACCCCAGTGTTTAGTTCCCAAGGTTCCTTGGTACTCAGTTAATCGACCCACTGAAGGGATGAAAGGCTGAGTCAATCTTGCCCAGCCCGAGGATCGAACCTCGGACCTGTGTCATGGGAGCGTGAAACGCTGCCTCTAAGCCACCGGGCTTCATATCATACATACAAACAAAATTGCTTCCCTTCACCTTGAGGAATGTCATATGCTCTATTATCGATAGAATAAATAAGGTTATCAAAGAGAGTCTGGTGTATTCTCTTTAACTCAAACGGTAAAGAATTTTGAACAGTTGAATTGTTTCTGGGGATGATAAGAAACTAGCAACCTTCTCACTAGTGTGTTTCAAACATGTTATATAAGTTTCAAATCTGGAGAATATGCTGGCTAATTCAGTAGCAGGATTCATTTACCAGAAAGGAAATTTGCAGCTATGAGGCTTAGTATTCTTATCCTTTATAATTAATTTATTTCTCATTTCTGTAACATAAAGTACCATAATAAGTATGAAAGTCTCACTCGTGCATCACATTTATGCTACTTTCTTGATAATTAATCAGTTGGCCCAGACCATCACTCTGTTTTTACTAAATCACACATTATCATACAAAATTTCAGGACAATTCCTGGTGCTAGAGCTTTGCTTGAGAAGAAATGCTTATTAAGTTGTATACTAGAGTAAGATTCCTGTGTGAAGATGACAATCTTCCAAGTTCATTTCGATCTTATCTGAGATGCTCCCATGACCATCTTCTACAAGGACCATGATGCTTGCCTGTCAACGAAAAAAAATGATTATGCAAACCCACATAAGGGAATCTGTTTCAAACATTTTGAGTCTAAACTCCAGTCCCCCAATGATTCTGAAGTCGCTGTTAATATAAATGTTGCAATTTCTTCTGACCATTATAATGTTAGACAGAGATCCTTCTTTGTGCTGTTGCAGATGTAAGAACTTATTCAAAATTTTGGCGAACATTTTCAGTTTTCAAAGAAACAGTTATATAGTTTAGAACTATTTTCTTGATATAGCTTTTACTATTGCGATTTCTTAAACAAATTGATGACTTTTGCTTAAAAAATTACAAACTCACAATTTCTACCTGGGGAGATCAAATTTCTTACTCCTAAATTTAAAAAATATACTTCAAACCATAGCTGAAATTTTCCCTACAATCAGTCAAATAATTTTAATTTTAAGACATGTCAAAAGTTGAATAAATTGTTATATATATATATATATATATATATATATATATATATATATATATATATATATATATATATATATATATATATACTGGTGGAAATGCAATTAAAGACACTCAAAAATTCACTTATGTTTCATATAAATGCCCGATATCTTTTTGTACTAACTTTATTTGAATTAAATTTTTTATCTTCAATCATTTTGTGCAAAAAACGTGCAAAGAAAAACTAGTTAAGTGAGTATTTACATCATTCAGTTTAAAAAATCCAATATTTTGAGTGGAAATGCAATTTGACACTTACTTTTAAAATCTAGAGAATTTCAGCTATCTACAACTTCATTTTTGTTTCTAAAGTGCTTAAAAGGAGCAGTTTGTTGTCTCTGGAGTGTTAGATACTAAATATTTCAAAACATCTTGGCTCAAACACTTATTATTCAAAGGTAGTTATAGAATGGGACGTAACATCGAGCTTTCGATAGAAGAGCGAGCAAAAATTCAAATTTTAAAGGAAGAAGGCTACTCAAATAGGTCAATTGCAAAGAAGATTAATCGCTTTCCAACTGTTGTGTGCAATTTTTTAAATCTAGGTGATATGTCTGGAGTTAATGGGCGTCGAGGTATTTGTAGTAAATTATGTGACCGTCAAAAGCGGCAGATAATTCGCGAGGCAATAAGACCTAACGTATATTCCACTAAAATTAGGCGAGATTTACGCTTATCGATTACAACTCGAAGAATCAGACAAATAATCAGTCAATCTGGAGTTGTTAAGTGGGCAAAAACATCACAAACCTCTCTTAAGTATTCAGCATAAGAAGGCTCAGTTGGAATTTCCAAAAAAACATGCAAATTGGGACTTTGAATGGAAGAATGTGGTGTTCAGTGATGAGAAAAAGTTTAATTTAGAGGGACTAGATCAAAACAAGTGTTACTGGCATTGCATAGGAGTCAAAAGGAGATTTCAGTTAGCTGCATTTTTGGTGGAGGCACATTGATGGTGTGGGGAGCTTTTTGGAGCTATGGAACAACCCTCATCTGTTGGATCACACCTAAAACGAATTCCTCCAATTATATTGAACTCCTAGATAACGTTCTGTTGAATTATGTTGAAGGTATTGATGAAGATTCCTAGATATTTCAACAGGACAATGCAAACATTCACAACTCTAAAGCAGTAAAAGCCTTTTTCATGCAGCGAAACATCAAGGTTATGGACTTTCCAGTTAGAACTCCCGATCTGAACCCTATTGAAAACATCTGGGGATTGATAACACTAAAAGTTTACGAAAACGGCCACTTTGAGACAGTAATGGACTTAAAAGACAAAATTCGTGATGTATGGTCAAATTTGCCATTAAATTACCTTCAAAATCTTGTGAAATCGATGCCAAATAGAATACTTGAAGTAATTGTAAACCATGGAGGTGTCACTCATTATTAATTTATAAATTTGTTCGAAAAACAACAAGTGTCTTTAATTGCATTTCAACTCAAAATTTCTGATTTTTTGATTAAATGATATAAATTCTCACTAAATTAAGTTTTCTTTGCAATTTTTTTACACTGAATACTTGAAAACTAAAAATGTGATTCAAATGAAGGTAGTTCAAAAAAAATATATCATGCACTTTTATGTGAAAAATAAGTGAATTTTTGAGTGTCTTTAATTGCATTTCCACCAGTGTATACATACATATTAAAAATTAAAATAAGTACTACACAAATTATATAAGCAAAAAAAATTCTTAATGAACTTAAACATTGAAAAAAAATTCATTATTAATTTAAAATAAACGAATTTATATATGTCTTAATATCTTACAAAGAACCGAATTTTAATATTTAGACAATAAGTTGCCTTTGAATCTTTCTATTCTCGGTTTTATACTCAAGTTTAATGCACACTTTTGCGTATTCAAAAATTTTAATATGGTACTTTAATATAATATAATGAAATATTTTAACAATAAGAAGGAAAATAATTCTAAAATTGCAGACCTTTTTTATTAAAATCTAAGCAAAATTTGTACACCTCAAAACAATTTCGGAATATTTATTAATTTACTTACATTGTATTGAAAACATTAGGCTTCTTATCACTATCAAGAAGTCATCAACTAGGATTGATTTGCTTATCAGTTTACGATCCCCTTTTTACGTGTAAGTGCTAAGTCAACCTACATTTTACTGTGAATTCTAAGTCATAAAAATATCTATGAGCAAGGAGGGAATCGAACATTTGAATTATAGAATTAAAGACCATTCAATTTGCGAGTTTAGTAAAATATTTTATGGGAATTAAACTAAGTAATTCTAATTGTATATTTTGTTTGTAGTTTTAAAAAATAGATCGATATATTAGATAATTCTTCCCTTTTATTTCAGCAAATAAACTCCGCTTATATAGTAGGTTCGCGTTTGAGGAATAGTAGAAATTTTTGCACTATTTTTCATATGTAAACTTAATTTACTATCATAAAAAGAAAAATTCGGAATGCTAAATAAAAACTTAGCAGTGTAAAGTAATAATGTCAATGATGAATTGATTGAATAACTTACAAAAATCAAGAACATGAGAAAAAGGGATAATGTATTATATTAACTCTTTAAAAATTTATGGTTCTAAAACCGTGTTTCACTTTAGTGGGTTGCCATGCGAATAAAAAGGTTTTGTGTAAAGATAATTTTAGTTTTAAATATAATGTAATATTCATTTAAATTACTACATATTATTTTAGCATACCGCAAATTGTTATGATAGTAAAAGTTGATTTAAAGGAATTATTCATCATGTTGCTGACTCTAATTCATACAACATTGCTTTTGAAATATGGTTACATTATGGTCCTTCTATATATATATATATATATATATATATATATATATATATATATATATATATATATATATATATATATATATATATATATATATATATAATCTATTTATTGAATAATTCAATTATTTCTATAGTTACCAGCTTCAATAAGATCTGCTGTAAAAATCAAGAGAAAATTAGTTTCTTCGAGTTGTAATATATGTTATACTATTCAAAAATGATCCCAAATTTATTTTGCTATATTTAAAATATTACTTCACTAACACTTGTCATAGTATTTAATTAAAAATTGCAAAATATAATATTTAGCTATTAATATAAATTCTCGTCTTCGATTAGGTAAAGAGAAATTGTATGCTGTAGTAAATTTGCAATATACTAATGACGGTTTTTCTTGAAAAGTGTTCAGTTTTGAAATAAATAAAAAATATACATTTTGAAAACTCTTAACTGTTGGCGAAGAAGCAACACTAACTATATAACAACTGACTATCAATAAAATTGAGAATTTAATTTATACTACTTGATTTACATCAATTTATCGATATAATTTATCATTATTATTGTAAGAGTTGTAAATATATTGTTGTATTATTATCTTTCATATGCATTGTCCTTTATAATAAATTTATAAGGTTTCATAAAATACGATAGATATCAAAAATATTTATTAAATAGAAAATCAAGAGTAAAATTTATACTGTCTAAAAATTCGATGTTGTTTTAATAAATCCTTACACACAATACAATGATATAACTAATTATGGTAATAAAAATTCCCATAATATGGCTTAAGTATGAAAGAAAATATCTGATTTCTCGGTGTTTTGATAAACATATAATTCCTAGAAATTCTCGATTATAAAAAATATGCAATATGAAAATTAGCATCAACCTTTTCAACCTTCCTTCATGATTAACTTTTTATTCATGTTTTCTTTGTAACTATTTCGCATTCAAAGTTGTGGCGTAGAATGAGTCTTGCTTTGTAAATGAAGCTAATTTAACGTCGAAATTCGTCGGCTTCAAAAATGGTTGATTAATTTAACCGTGTTATGATGTACAAAGACTTAACATACTTATGTCAGTCAAAAACTGCCTGGGTCTTCCTTAATAATCTCGGGAGAAAACTACCCTTGCTTTGGATGCAGGCCGAAACATGATTTACGGGGGCTCAAAATCTGGTTGAAAAGTTTTTTGACCGCAATGGATGGTACATAAATCTCCAGAAATCGTTTTCTCAATTTCCAACTGACGTCCGGATTGATTTCCGTTAAAATATCGCCAACAGCACGCACTGTCATCTATAACTTATAAAGCTATCTTTAATGAATTATGAA
Organism: Latrodectus hesperus; assembly: GCA_037975125.1. Taxonomy (NCBI): domain Eukaryota; kingdom Metazoa; phylum Arthropoda; class Arachnida; order Araneae; family Theridiidae; genus Latrodectus; species Latrodectus hesperus. The sequence goes on along the minus strand of CM075854.1, from coordinate 58,592,690 downwards.
GTGCTCTCCCCCTGGTAGGGACAGCGCTCTAACGCAATAAAATATGATGTTTAAAAATCATTAGTTTTATGTTGCTCGCCAAACAGAGCTCTGATAAATGTTCTCTAGTGCTATAATTAGTTAAAAGTTGAAACCGCACACTTCATGATATCGATATCATTATCGATAAGTTTGTTACTTTTTTCCTTCTGTTTTTTTTTTCAAGTCAACATTGGATTCGATTCGATAATTAGACGCATATTGAACGTCTTTTCCACCACTTAACAAAATCGTCAATTTTCTTAATGTTTCGACGAATGGATGAACGAACAGTGAAAAGATAATTATTGTATTTATCATTAGTTTTCTACCCGAGAAAAATAAATCGGAATAAATTTGTTTTCTCTGCTTCAGAAAATAAAAAAACAACACTTGATCAATTATGAGAGATATTTAAGGCGTTTTGCTTGTCAAATTCAAATAGATTTTGATTTTTCATGCTCTGAATTTGTTTTTTGATCGTAATGAATGAAGAACTGAGTTTTCAATTAAATAGTAATAATTTAATGGATAAAATGACAATAATATGATGAATCAAAAAAAAACATGAGATTACATTTAAATCAAAATTAAATTAGATAAGTAAGTGCATTCATTTTTTAAAAATTAATTCATAATGCACATTAAAATTTCCCAGAAAAACCTTGTATAAATGTGCTTTTCAAATAATTATGAGTTTATAGCAAGTGGACACGTAAAGGAAATTGCTTATACATAAATTTGTAATTTCTCAAAATTGTAGACTTTCTTTTATATATGTTAATAAATGGAGCCTAAATTTTCGTTGAAAAGTACACGTTATAAACTGGTAAAAACTGTGATGCAAATTTTGTCATTAAATATTAGAAAATCATGAAGTTAAAAACTATCATTAAGTATAATGAGACTACATTACTTTCAGTTCTAAATAAACTCTTTGTGAAGTATATTTAAAATATGGAATCTACAAAGAAAAGTTCTCAGATTCTTCCCAGTACTCATAAGTATTTGTATTAAATTTTTAGTGAATTTTAATAAACATATAAATTATTGTTTCTGCATTATTTAATAACATTTATAGTATTTTTACAAAACACTTAAATGAAATTATGTATTTTTTTCAAATTTCTAGAAGACAAACCTCATTATAATGTGGTTTTGAAATTCTTTAAGGCAAGTTATTGTGTTTCTAAGTAAATTGTTATGATTAAGTTCTATTAATAACATTTGTCTCCAGATTAGTTTACATGCATACGTAGCGGTGCTGGTGAGTTCCGGACAGTACCTTTAGATTAACGGGTTTAGAATATTCGCCCATCACCAAGTGCCTCGAAAATTTGAACCACGGTCAGGTGATGAAATCCCACCTGTGCTGGCACCCTCCTCTCCACATCCACGTCACACCAGGGGAAGGACCTTAGACGTCACATATTAACGTGGACAAGTCCCCAACCCAAGGAGCTTCAACAACCCAGCGAGGGAGAGCACGTATCCCCCCAATCACTGACCACGGCAAATGATGCTTCATTTTGCTGATCTTAAAGGAAAGCTACTGAGTCACTGGACCTCCAGATAAGTTTGCATCAATCTAAAAAGATTTTTCAACATTAGAAGAATGGAATTAACCTCAAGACAATGTAAAATATGCGCAATTAAAATACGTGGAAGACCGGTGTATTGTTGTATAGTTAAGTAAAATGACAGTACTTTGTTTATATTATGACATTTTTTATATTCCTCATAAAAGTTGTTTCATAAACATGATTATCTGCTTTTCTGTATTCATCGTCAAATATTTTTTCAAAAACATGTATTCATACTTTTGTGATTTTGAGAAAAAGAAGTCAGGTATAAATGGTTATATTTTGTGTTATTTTATAACTAGAGTAATTCCCTCATATTTAGATTTTATATCATATTTGTGCCACTATATCAGATGTGTTTTATTTTGTTTCAGTTGTTGGCTCGTTTTGTTATCAGCGACTAATGAGAATATATCTGAATTCTTACAACTAAAAAATAAGAAATATAGTAATCTATTCTACTAAGATTGTGCGATCCAAATGAAAATAATTTTGTTTAAAATACCCGGTTATTTGATCAATATTCAAAATTTTAAATTTAAGACTCATCTCACAAGAGGTGGTCATCATCAATACAAAGATTTAAATTTTTATTTAACACATTTTTTGATTTCCCATTTAGTACCATCTAAAATAACACACGATTTTTTGTGTACCTTGTTTTAGTAGCTTTATCAGATTGCCTCTCATATTATACATAGAACTATATAAATGAACTTCATAAAATAAGACTCATTACTGGAGTCGCTAGCTTGATTTATTAGTTCCTAAAAGCATTGTTGAACAGGGAAATCTTTTTCCCTTCAGTACAATGCAGAATTAAGAACTACTGGTTTTACACTGACTTTAAAATTACGCAATTCCTCACTGGACATGGGAAATTCAATAGTTACCTACACCGTTTCCACATTAAAAACAGTGAGGTGTGCAAGTGCAACTCTGGGAGTGACAACCTTTCTCACATTCTTCTTGAATGCCCATCTGTTTAAGTAAGGAACGAGCTTTGTAAAGACTTAAATAACAGGTGGCCCCCGATTATGGTGGACCTAGTTAAGAAAGAGAATTTAGAATTTTTTCTAAAATTTATCCATGCTGTTATCTAAATCATTTTTCATTTTTATATCTTTTTTTTCTCTCTGCCTTCTTTTATTATTATTTTTTTTTCATCTCGTGTATTATTTGGATTTGTTCTGTAGTACATTTGTTGTACCTTCGGGCCCTGTGTGGTATTCCTTGGTGCACAGGGAGATATTTTTGTTTTCCCAAATAAAAAAAAGAACAAGGAAATCATAATAGATTTATGGGCTTGGTAAGAATCTCAAAAATACTTTTCATGTTTCCTTTTCTTTTCATAATCAATTAAAAAGCTTTGATTCTAAAATTTAGTGAAAATTTCATAATCATATAAGGTCAAGGCTTTATAAGTATGACAATTATAACAACTATTGTATTGTGTAATAAAATCTATCCCATATGTTATAAAACCGTTTTATAAGCAAATGTATATTTTCTCTGGTTTCGATTGTGTTATTTTCATGAGTATGGTTTTAAATGTATAATATTTTATGCTTTTGTAATATTGTGTAAGCATTATATTAGTATCCCCATTAATATAATTTGAGCAATATCTTATATTGAAGCACGCATAATGATCGGTTAAACACATTTTCTTTTATTCTTTAAAAACATTTTTTTAAAACAAGTAATGATTAACAATAGTATATTCTCAAATTCTATGGTATATTATGTGTATAGTATTAATGTGTATTATAACTAAAGTAAAATACTTTGCGCAAATGATGGTAAATGCCATTATTGTAACCCTAATTTGTGCATTGCTATAATATAAAAATTAGTAAATTTATAGAATAGAAGTTTTTCTCAACACAAGAAAAATATGCAAATATATAGAAATTAGAAATGTAATATTGGATAATAATAGAGATTAGAAATGTAATAAATTTTAACCCTCTTATATGTCACTAGGTCCCCTTAATTTGAGTCATTTCAGCAGTCAGCAGTTTTTCACACTTATTTTTCCATAATATAGAGAGAAAATAATGGAAATTGTGGTGGGAAGTCTGTTTGATTAAAGTATTGAATTAGTCTAAGTGGTGCCTAAACGTAGTTATTTACGTGTTGTAGTTTATTACTTCATTAAAAAATGTTTATTATCATAACGTTAAATTGAACGTTATAAATATGCTACAACAATTCAGTAAAATTTGCTTTGATCTTGAAATCTTCTTTAAAATTTAATGTACCTACTCAAAAATTCTGTGAGTAATTAATGTAGTCTGTTATATTTGTGGTTGAACTTAATTGCATCTTAAATTTTTCACGAGTTTTCATGAGTACTTATTTCAATGTTTAAATCAATTCATTCATGTCTAAGAAATTCTTGAGTATCTAGAACATACGCAGAATGCAGGCACTGCACAGGAGTTCCGCTGGATCCGAGGCATCTCTTCAACTGCATCTCTGTTGCCTCGACCCCACCTGCTACCATGACAACCTCTATACAGAAAAAGCTGAAGATGTGGCCAGGGCAGTGCTCCATGCCTCTGGTCCCATTTGACTTTTCTTTTTTACCTTTTCTTTTTTTTCTTTATGTACTTGTCACGCGACAACAACAACAAATTCTTGAGTGATTATTAACAGATAATAAGTCTGTAAAAAGTTTTACATTTAATAAACAGCATAACACACCCACAAAACCAAATATAAAATTGAAGAAAAATATAACATTCAACAAAATGATTGTTTTTAGTCTCATATTCTTCATTTATCCTTGAATAAGAAAATGTATGGTTGATATTTAGATTTTGCTGATTCATTTTAAACAGGTTAAATATTTCATGAAATGTCTAGTTATTATTTTCTCACTTCTTGTAGAGCAATAAAAGTGAATTTTCTTGAAAACTATTTTCTTGATATCACTGTCATTTTATCATTGTATGCTCCTAACTCAAGGTAATATATAATACAATCAAGTCATTTAGTTCAAAAAGTCAAAAGTTTATATATTATAATCACATATTATCAGCTAGTAGTAATATTAGTATTTTAGGAATCAAAATTCTATTGTAAAACTATTTAACAAAAATTATCAAAAATATTACAAACTTAAAAATAAGCATTCTCAACTTCTTATGGCATTGTGTGTGCGTGTCCATTTTATTCATTTCTTATGACAATCATGTGGTTCATAGAAACGTCTTTTACAACCGCTCACCATATTAATTAAAAGTATTTACTAAAGACATTCATTCAGACTTTTACCTAGAGTTCATTGTGAATGCATTGAAATGCATTCAATCTACATTGAAATAACTCAAAATACATAATTCATGAAAAAGATTTTTATGCTTATTTAATCTATTAATCTTACATAATAGTCCATTAAACATAAAAATAAAATTTGTATGTCGAATGAGGCTCGAGGACAAGAAGTTCAAATAAGATTGGTTCAGTGATTTTTATTGACAAGAACTTATTTTTATTTTTTGTATTTTTTTTGTAAGAGTTAATTACACTTTAACTGGTCTTTCCTTATTGTGTGGGAATCCTGATTTGATCAACATTTATTGAAAATGTTAAGGATCAAATTGTTTGTTTTTAATTTTCTGAAGTTCAGCTTCATAGTTTCATTTTAAAAAAACTGAAATTTGATTCCTAATTCACTGAAGCTTATTAAGTTACTACGTTCTTTCAAAAAGATTTTTGATATTTCTTCAGGTATGCTATAATTTTATTTTCAACTTACAGCAGTCAGATTCAAAATCAAGATAATTGTCTACAGAAGAATATTGAGAATTACAAAAATGCACGTGAGTTTTAAAACTCACTATTTCTAAACTTTTTTTTTTATTTAATTCGTTCATATTTTTCTTTTAAAATGTTGTAAAATGCATACTGATATGTTTGAAGTTCTCCATTTTTTTTCTTTAAAGAATTACAATTGATGCTATAAATTACCACCTTTTTTGTAAAATGGTGCAAAAGAAATATCAGGCCTTTAGGTTCTTAAACATTTATGATTCAGTACAAGTTATAGTGCTGATTTTCTTTTAAAATGGTTGAAATTAATGTACCCCATTTTTAGATTAATATTCTTTTCGATAAATTAGAAATAATGTGTTGAAAGGAATTCTAGATTTCTTATTCTGGCATCATTGGATGAATTAAGATTGGAAACTTCCAACACTTCAATAATTAGAAAATTAATGTGAGAAACTTCTGAGGATAATCAGCTTGGATTCAGAAGCGAATGCTGCGTCTAAAGTGGTATCAAATTGAGTGAGTTACAGATACTAAAATATCCGAAGAAATCTGATCAGAGAGAATAAAAGCATTTATACCCACCCCGGTTTATTTCGCCAAGGGTTTTGAAATCACTGGATAAAGAAAAGCTTTTAATAGACTTCAAATGGCAATTGGCTGAACAGCGTGATATAATGTTATTCGGCTGACTTTTCTTTTAGAGAGGAAAGAGTTTCACCTTAATGGATAGTTGAACAAAAGGAGCAATAGAATAACATCGAATAAAAATCTTCAGGAATTCGACAAAGCTTTATTGGATCAGTAAAAAATATTGCGGAAAAATTTTATCGCTATATTATGTGTATTTTGTGAAATAAACATGATAAAAACATTTACTTTAGATGAATGTTGAAACGAATAGGTTTATAAAAAAAGGATTAATATTTTCGGTTGTGTCATGAAAAATTTAGAAACTAAGGATTTTAATAGTTATTAATTTTTAAATAATGATTTGAACATTGCTATTGAATCGAATATAAATTTATATTATGGATTAGAAACTTCTTCAAAACACAGCAAAAATAATTTTCTGTTTTTAAACTTATATGGTTTAAAATAGATAAAAAAAATCTATAATTGAAATAACTAACAGCAAATTTAACCGAATATTATTGGATGATTTTGTAAGATTCTAATGCAATTTCCCATGATAACCGATTATCTCTATTATCTTTTTAAATTTTATATGAGTGTTGATATTATACGTAGGCATATCCAAAAAATTAATTCGCTTATGTTAAAAAATTAATTAATTTCCAAATGTGCTGTAAAATTCTGTTATAGTACATATACACCAATTTCCCTTAAGATGACTGAAAACTGGCTCTAAAATATATTATAAAGTAATCTTCACTTCTTTTGCACTTCGACTTTATTGAATCAATTTTTATACCATTTAAAAACTTATTCATAGTTTTTAGTTCATATCAATAATTTCTATGACTGAAAAAAAGTTAAAACTATTCTTTTTTAAAATAATAAAACATTTTTTCATTATTTATTAATAAATTTAGTCTACAAAATATATATATTTGATAAAGAAGTAGGAAACACAAGACGATTTGTAATTTTATAGCAACTGCAAAAACATAAAAGTTTACTTTATGCAGTTGAGCCGAACTGGCAGCCGAATGGTTAGCGCTCTTTCCTTCGGTTCAACAGTTCATGGGTTCGAATCCCACCTTGGGTATGAATGTTTGTAGTGGTTTGGAATCCACTTTAAACCGTAGGTCCCGGTCTAATTAGCCCTCGTGTGCAAAAAATGATCGTTGAGCGATAAACAAACAAATTTATGCAGTTGATGAAGTTTTATGGAAATTTAGTTATATGATGATGAAGAGACCACCAATCATTCAGGCATTTTTATCGATGAATACTTGACTGGCGTGAGCCTCATATAAGATTTGAGGATAGCAACTGGAATGTCATTCGCAGAACTCATACCATCTACGTTTTCCAGACAAGTATGCTGCTATCATATGATGTTTAAACCACAAAACAAGAAACTACATGAGAATGATAGATTCGAAAAAAAAAAACACTATGAGCTTGAAGCAATAATTGAGGATACAGTGCAATGAAGGGAATAATCTCGCTTAGCAGGAGATAAAGTAGAATACTCAATAGTAAACTGTTTAGTGTTTTCTAACCCAATGTGGGATAGATTCTATTATAGCAAACCAAATAAATCCATTCTATAATCATAAGACACAAACGTGTTCAAACAGTGCTGTCAAACATGATTGGGTTACTATTTCTAAGGACATATGAAATCTCTGGTGTCTCCAATGTGAATTAGGTAAATATTAAGTAACTCACATATAGACATCAGCATCTACTCCCAAAAGCGATGCATATCAGCATAACTTTTGAGAGTTTACTGACAAGGAGATTTGAAACTTACCAGAAATATTCTAAAATCTAAAGACCTACCAATAAAAATCATGTGTGGAGGCTAATGGTTTAAGCTTTAAATATCTTCTGTAACATCTGTCTTTTTTACAAATGTATACCTCGTAAAAAAAGTTTAGTTTACGTTACTTTAACGAATTATATACTTTTGTATCTCTTTCCTGCTTTTTCGCCATAACACTTGGAAGTAATAAGCATTTTAATTCCTACAATGTGTGTTTCCCCGAATTTCTATATATATATATATATATATATATATATATATATATATATATATATATATATATATATATATATATATATATATATATATATATATATATATATATATATATATATATATATATATATATATATATATATATATATATATATATATATATATATATATATATATATATATATATATATATATATATATATATATATATATATATATATATATATATATATATATATATATATATATATATATATATATATATATATATATATATATATATATATATATATATATATATATATATATATATATATATATATATATATATATATATATATATATATATATATATATATATATATATATATATATATATATATATATATATATATATATATATATATATATATACTAGTTGACTAAAAGTATCCGTACATCAATTATTACGGACTCAAGAATCCGTAATAACTTATTATTTATTACGGAACGGAATAGGACTTATTACGGAATATATCAGTAGGTTGGTCTTCTTTTAGTACCAATGAAACAATGAAAGCCTTGGGATACTTTTTACTAGTTTCTGACAGGTAGTCATAAGAACATATATGGAGGCTTTATGATAGCTGAAATTCTAGTAGTAATGACGCTCGATTTTACAGGGCTTACTTTGGCTGGTTACGTAATCAGCTTTATAATTTACACCAAATGTATTCTTTGGGAAGGAAATTAGATCTCTGAGAAAGCAAGCTCAGTTTTTTTTGAAGTCTTGCTCTGTTAAACCATGGTTTCACAAGCCTCGAGGTGTGTATGAAACAATCATTCTTGTATGAGAGGAATGGGCTTATCTGGAAATACTGCATTAGACTTTGGAGAGTAATTCCACCCAGAATATCTCCATACATATCACAGCTATATTTCTAGTTGTAGAAATTAAACGGGTTCAAGCCAAACCATGAATAAACGCTATTATATCATGATGCTGTCTAAATCAAATTTCATAGGCGGCACAATGTTGTCTTTTAAGAAATACTTTTTGGGTTTCTCTAAGTGGGTTTCATTGGATATCCAATTTGTAAGCCTGGATTCATAATTCCAAATAGCGTTTTTTCACATGCCCATATTCCAATGATAGTAAGCTTCGTACCAATGCAATATACTTTTCATAATTTTGTAATAAACTCATTGAAATTTTATTGATTTGGTTAGTATGTAGCTGCGCCCCCACCCAGAATCCCAAGTTTTTTTTTATCTCCGTACTAACAATCAGTTGAACTAACTTCTTATGGGCCTTATAAAGTATTAAGTAATCTTAACAACCAACGAAGAAGTACGTTTCTTCATTACCCTTTTCAGGGTTCTACGGCTACATACACTGATTTTTTCTAGCCTCTCAGTTTTTCTGCAGTTTCACTCTGCCTTGACATTTCTTCTTCAAAAACGTTATATTTAATAATCTTATAGTTTCTTAAAGAATATATAAAAATTCTATTCATTCCTTCAACCGTATGAAAATTCTATGCTAAAAGTTATTCAGCAATGTACTTAGTACAATGCAATTTTAGTCGATTAAATTAAATTAGTTCCTGATATTTATCTCAGAAAAGAGTAAAAAAAAATGCTATGCATCATCCCCAAAAAATAATTTTTATCACTGATCAGTGAGATGAGAAGAGAAATTAAATTAAAACCACATATTTAGTTTAATATATTTCAAAATTTAATTTATATGAAACTCAAGGGATGTGGCAGCTCAACGTGTTAAGTATTATGTGACTTAAAGATAATATATAAGCTAACTTATCTAAAATTCATATGTTGATAGACATGTACATATTTATTAAAATTCTTAATTTCCACTGGTGTGGAGTCAAAGTAAGGAGAAGTGTAAGCGAGAGTAACGAAATCATAACTTATTAACCCACTTAATTATGTTTCATTACTGAGAAGCATTTTCACAGGATGCTGCTATAAGATCACTTGAGACAACCAAGAATGCTCAACTGCGGAAATTCATTTCACAAATGATTATTGTATGAAAATTATCCAATATTATAGTAATAATTATTTTAGTCCCAATTTTTCTAAATGTAAATGTAATTGAATGCATTTAATAATATTGACTTAATTACTTCTATCATTGAGCTTGGAGTTAAAACTACTAAAAATTGTGGTTTTATTTCATAAAAGGCAAATATTTTAATGGTAATGCCCTTACATTTGAAAATATTTTATGAAATTATAATTGTAGAATATGATACTTTGAGTATCTAGATCTCATATAACTCACTTAAGAACCCACTAACGATTGTTTAAAAATTTAAATCTGTTATTGAGCAGCAAGAAATACAAACTATAATTTCAAAAACACTTAATTTGGATCTTTGAGCAGTAAGCTCAAAACACAATTTAATTGCTCAGATTGGGCTAAGAAAACCTTGGTGTAACAACTCCTCATGTGATATAATTTGGGATAACAGAAAAATGTTCGATTTATAAAAACTATTTTTAATAAATTCAATAATGTATATTTAAAAATTTCAGCAAACATATCTTTTATAATATTCGTACTCAAAAATTTGTGATAAGTTACTTAAATCAAAAATGTGGAGCATTTCAATAACTTACTATAAAGAGCTATTTTATTTATTAGCTGATATTTTAAAATAATTATCAGAAGCTACCCTAAGAAAAGAATTTTTTTAAAATATCGAAAATGTTTTGCTTTTCCATAATCAAAAATCTTTAAGATCCGTTGATGGTTTTGTGATGTATTAAACTTAATTCTTTTGAGATGTTATTACTCTCTTTCTAGAAAAAATGTGTCATAAAATTTTAAATTGTTAAAAATTAAAGTTTTTGTTAATTTTAAGGAGATAAATATTTTCTTCGTTCTTTCGTAATCCCTTTTAAAGTATTACTCATCAATAGTATCCTTAAACTACAAAAATGTGTAATTATTTATTGAACAAATAAAATTAATCATTCAACGAATTCTAAGTTCCCAAATGTATATGTTAAACCTATTTCTTTATTCTTTCCTTTAAAAAGATTCTTCTAGAGCGGCGTTGTTCGAGAATCCTTCTGAAATGCAGTACAATGTGCGAGTGGTTTCTTTAAAAGAAGAAAAAAGCAAGAAGCAGGTTTGGAGCCGGCATCACTTAAAAATCGCTTTGAAGCAATTGAAATGCATTGTAAAAACACGGGCTGTGAAAAGAAAGCAGCGGGGAAAAAGTTTGTGCATAAATAAATAGCATTTCAAAGACACGTCAAAGAATTTAGAGACATTGTGTGCCATCAAACAATCATTCGGGGGAAAGGAATGAGAAAAAAGTTGAGGGAAAAAAGAGTTGGAATCGATAACATTTACGAAGCTTTCCCATCGGAATGGCTCTTCTTTTTAGCCTGGAGCAAAGCGTTCCACCGTTAATTAGAAGCCAGTGAGCACTATAGAAAAACGCTGGAAAACACGATCGTCAAAGCACTCTGAAATGTAAGCGGGATCTAAACATCAGAGGAGCTGCTTCTAACAAAGACCTGCAGTCTTCGAGTGCTGATTTAATTACCAGATCTCCGTTTGGCCCTCCCTTTTCTTTTGTTCTTATTCTTTGAAGATTCGATGGCAGATTGGACTCCTATTTACATCGAAGGAAAATCTTTTTTCCTTTTGGTGGAAGGCGCGCGAATGTATTTTTTCCTTCCTTTTAATTCGAGGTTCAATTACTAATTGGGAATTTTGTGGAAACGGAGTCATTGAAGAGAGCTGATAGGATGACGCTTTGGGGCACGAGCGACAACCATAGAAATAAGATGGAAAAAAAACACGAAGAAAGATGTTCAAATTATCTCCGGCAGTTTGCTTTTATCTAGATCCTAGTTTGATGGAGTGTTTCAGAAAAAGAAGAGACGATAAAACTGACTTAAATGAAGGGGGAAAAAACCTTACTAATTTCATCCCTCTGCTTCTTCGCTTAAGTATGCTTAAGTTTGCCAAGCGGACCGCAACAAAAGATTAGAATTTCAGGGCAATTAATGGTTCCTATTAATATTTATTTAGCACACAACACTCTCTCGATTTGGCTTCTAATCGTGTTGGTGCCCACTTGAAAGTAAATTTAAATTGGATACATCGGCGGCTCTCCACTTTTTTTCATAATTCAATGAGACTTTATAATTAAAGAGACTAATACAAGGATTTCATAGGGACTATTCAAGAACATTGAGTAATGGCATTTTAATTATTAACGGAACCTTTGCAAAAAGAACTGTGGTTTTGTTTTGAGTAATAGAGATTGATGTTATCACCGTTGCCACTCGTTTACTTTAATTATTTTCTTAAAAATTTAACCACCCTAATTTACTTCATTATTTTCACGCGAATACTTTTTTTTGCTAAACGTGAGATTAACTTTCAATCTTAAAAGTAACTTGCTCTTTGATTAAAAATTTCTGAAGCCAAAGTAAATGTGCAGTGATGAATGGAAAATAAATCCCAATTTCGTGTTTCAAAATTGTGAATTACCTTCCTTGTAACTCTATGCTAATAGTCATTTCTATCAAAAAAAAATGAAAAACATTGTTTGTTCATCAAAAACTGATAAGGATAAGTGTGAAAATAAAAATAATAATTGATGATCTTACACAAATATCTTACTTAAACTTTATCCTTATATATATTTTTTAATACGTATACACATATCATAAATATGATAAGATCTTTGAAATATATTTTGCTCTTTTCATATGAATATACATTTTTAAATTAAAAGTGAAAAAATGTGTTTAAAAAAACTACTTTCTTTAAAATTTATAAACGAGGTGTAACTACTAAGAAACACTGTACACAGCTGGTATTTGAACGCGTATTCAGCTGAAGAATTTATGAGTTTAATTCCCTCCTTAGGTGTTAATTTTTGTAATTAATTTAGAATTTACTTTAAGAAATATATCATAGTTTTTAAAGAGAATAAAGATTGTCTAAAATATATGGTAAAAGTTTTACTTAATATAAGTTTTATTATACTACATATTTAACGCAGAACAAATTTTAAAACCAGTTTTACTGGTATAAAATGCATATGATTGATCTTTTATTGTATGAGTGTTTGTTATAAGTGTTTTAACTTATTTTTGCAACGGTTTAACTGTTATTCTATAATAACACCTATACAATACTTGGGTAGTGTAAAATGTTACATCTTGTGCAAACAAAAATGCTGTACTTGTGTGGAAAAATTCCAAAATTTTAAAATTAATTTCATCTGTTGATAAGTGTATGATGTTAAGAAAAAAATAGCTGTATATGTGACTGAAATATAACCTTGAATTATAGGAAAATAGGGAATATAATGAATTCAATGAGTAGTTCTTCTTTGAAACGATTTCTGATACCTAAATCCACTTGAGAGAATCTACCTTAAGGTGAGAAAAAGTATACTATTTATATATATATATATATATATATATATATATATATATATATATATATATATATATATATATATATATATATATATATATATATATGCATTTATACTCACATATGCTCCAACTTAATCTCATCTGTTACTCAGAAATTTATTTATAGAGATGATATATCTATTATCGTCATCCATTGATAGGTTATGTGAGCCACTCTTTTGACTCCAAAGGACAGTTTTTCCCTTTTACATGCTTCTGCTCCAACTTTTTTCCCCATCATTCTACAAAAATCTTGGAATTCGTTGTGATAATTATTTGTTTACTGCCGGTACTGTGTGTATAAATTTGTCATGAAGCCGGTTCTCAATAAACTAAAGATAAATTTTAAGGATCACATATTACAAATGTACATTACTTACAATCATTAAGCAGTGATTTGCAAAATTAAGGCAACGACCATGTTGAGGTTAAAAGAAAAATGGAACAGAAACCCTCAGAAAACAGACATCCTTTCCTTATCATCATTCCAGTAACTTAGAGAATACTGTTTTTCAATGTAATGAAAAGCATCTTAAAGTTCAACCACAATATATTCATGAACTATAGCTTTCAGAATTTGGATGATAGAGTTAATTTTTGGATTAAAATGCCTTACGTCATGAATTGAGATTAAATTGAAAGTATGTTAAACAGTCCGATTTTATTTTGTTAAGTTTAAAAGAACTTCAACTTATTGATAATTTTTTTCTTGTACACAATGAAATCATAAATTTATTTATTTAAATTAAGTTTTTGCTGTTTGGTTTACTCCTTATGCTGCAAACAAATTTGGAAAAAGCCAAATTACAACTTTATTTTGGCAAGAAAAATTCAATTATTCAAATATTCATTAAAAAACATCAGTTTAAAATATCATTGACCGTCAAATTTCAAGAAAATATCCCAAAATTAAAACATTTGATGCAGTATTTTGTTACATCTTTGATTTCTTAAATTCTTAAAAAGAGTTTATTTCAAATTTTGTAAGGAAATAATTTTTTTATTTAGCAATTGTTTTGGAATATTGACTGTTAATCATTTTGCTACTGAATTATCCAAATTAAATTTCGAAATGAATTTCTTTTTTCTGGTAAATTTTCTATTGTATATGTTTTATTAATATATATATAACTAATGGTAAAGAGTTCACATGAAAACAAACAATTTCAAAGTTGTTTTATAAATTATTTAATCACAAATAGCTAAAATCTCTCGAAAAATACATTTTATCCCTATTACAGCCGATTAATTGATAAATAATAAGAAAAAGCAGATTATACGTGTATAAGTTATTATTTCCTTCATATTACTAACATTAGTTACAAATTCACCGCCTAAATTCTACATCTAAAAACAACGGAATGATGCTCACACACACGTCATCGCAAAGTATAAGGCAAACATAAAAGTTCTTGAATTGAATGAAGTGAAAATAAGTATGTAAACTAGTGTAAGACGTGGTTAAGGACACCGGTCAGTCGAGAGTTGGAATAGCAGTCGTTATAAAAGCAGGTCCACCGCATACATTCATCAATCGTAACTCACACAGTAGCGAAGAGAAATAGACGTATTGAAATAGCTTGTGTAATGTTGTTTGCTTTATGACTTCAAAGTGGGCTTATCAGCTGCTGCATCAAGTCGCCGAATATGTCAAGCGTTTCGGGATAGTGTGAATGAACCCTTGATAAGGTATTGGTTTTACAAATTCATGTCGGGAAAGTTCTCTCTCTGTGATGAAGCTAGTGTCTGGTGAACTATTCGTCAAGTGGTTCACATTGAGCTGATACCAACTAGCCAAACGATCACTGCGAACCTGTACTTGGAACAACTGGAACAGGCATTGCAACAAAAGAAGTGCCGATAATGCGAGATCACATGTCGCGAGAGGGGCCAGGAATATCATACAGCAACTTGGTTGGGAAACTTTGTGTCCTCTACTTACTCCTTAGCAGAAGGTACTGAATGCCTATGGTGATTCCTTCGATGACTACCAATAGACTACACTTTCTGTAAGTGAAGTTCTTTTCGGTCATCAAAAATGGCAAGAACTTTATTGTTTACTTTGCAGTTATAAGCAGTTCAAAACTTAACCATTTAAACTAGAGTCGGCTCAAAGAATTTTCAAATACCGTACGTCATACTTTAACGATCAAATAATTGTTATTATATAGAATACCTAGTTAAATTTTAAAATTTAATAATTTTATATACTTTAACTGACTTTTCCAGTTGTTTCCTGAAGTACCTAGTTATGAAATAACGGTTATATATTTTACACTTTATATCATAATAGCCCAAGTAAAATTCACTATTCATATTAAATTCGCAAATACTTTGTCCAGGCAGCATGACTTTGATCTATTATCCATTAATGTGATTACCTAGAATATGTAGTTATTTCTTCAGAAGCATACATTCTCTTTAATTTGTGAAACGAAAACCGTTCCTGATAGTAAATCAGATTGCAGTTTAAGTATAAGTTGTCCATTTCTCACTGTGCGATGCGATATGTATCTCGACAGAATCATTAGTTTTCATTTCTCTATAAAAAAATGTAATCTAATAGACTTAAACGAGAAATTGAAACTTTAAAATGAGTTTTTAACTACGATTAACTTACAAATGCATTATATAGAAAAATGTATTTAAAATATATTTTTTAGTTTTATATTTAGAATGAAACGTTAAGGGAATTTATCAAAGAAGACAAATTTAAAATTTTTAATCGTAAAATAAATAAAATTAGTATATAATTATTTCTTCCAGTTTTAATTATATTTCGATAATATTTCTTTATTTTAAGAGGTATAATTCTTTTAAATTTTTATACTTGATTCCCTTATTATTTGCCTTTTTATATTCGAACATTATTTTCTTCTAGCAAAATTAGTATTCATATAAAACACTTTTAAATTTCCTAACAATTATAATTTATAAAACTATTTTAAATTTACAATATGTTTATACCTTTTTTAAATAATCATTGTATCTTCAATATCTTCAAACGAGAAGTAAGATGGTAATTCATCCGAAGGCTAAGCCTAATACTTTAACAATACAATTGTTTCATCTCGTCATCCGCTAAAGAAGAAAAATTCGCAAAACATGTTGTCACCATCGATAAATAGCATGTTATTGGAATAAAATTATCATTTATTCAAAAAAATGTATTTCACAAAATGATATTGTTAATATTCGAATGCAAATTTTATTCACTCAAAACATTCAGAATTTAATGGAACTACTTATTTTTAAGTACTTGTCATATAAAGTTTGTTCTTCATCAAAAATAAGCAGCTCTCTTTTTAAATTGCATTTGTTACGGTTTTTGCAATGATAACTAAATAAAATGTTTCCAATTTGAAATTTTCTTTTAAATAGTTATTTTTCTCATTACTTTATTGTTCTCTTATTATACATTATTCATTGTTTTCATTGTTTATGTCCATTTTGAAATTCTGTTGTTGCAGCTTCCACTTTTGTACATTAAGATAGGCACGAATTATTTAGAATCTAGGTTTAGGCTTGCATATATCTTTGAATATACAAAATTAATAAGAAATATTGCAAATATAAGGATTTTTGAAGAAGAAAATTTTTCAACACTTCTTATAATATTAAAAAGTTTTCTTTCAAACCTATAATTTTCTTTTGCTGAAATATCATTTCTAAAAAGAATGTTTTTGCAAAATAAATAAATGAAATAAACTCATTTTTTAATATAAGAATAATATTCTAAATATTATTTTATTTTTGTCCTTGTTTACCTCTCATTGGTTTTTTGTCATATTGTTGCTGAATATTTTAGTTAATTTATATGTATTTAAATGTTGTTCACATATAATAAAAACATTCATTAAAATAACAAAAATAGATGAGAATGAAATAGAATAAGCTGTAGCAAAAATTTATTTTGAATTAATTTTATTTCATAATTTATAGTCATTTCTAGAACACATTTATTTAGAGATTCTCATGGGTTTTTTATATACAGTTTTTTTTTCTGAGCTCCATATTGCATAAGCTTTCTTTGAAAATTTTATTCATTATTGGAAGATTTTTAAATTAAAAGACCTATTCATTAAATCTCAAACATCCCTATTAGAATGAAACAATTTAAGGGCGTTTGAAAGTAAAAGATTAAAACACCCCCCAGATAATGGCTTCCAAACAATCGATTTTTTTTAAAGCGGTGATCGTGTATCTTATTATTAAATCTCTGAATATACCTGCTTACTAAAAAATCATATATATCCCTCTTGTCATAAATTTATACTTATATTACAATTCAAAGGGATAAGTATCTCAAAAATATTTTTTGTAGCCTATATATTTATTGAATCGCGAGTTACATTATATTTTAAGGGGAATCCTTCCTCAAAATAAATATAGAAATGAGCTTCAGCGCCATCTAGCGCAGTTTGTTTGGGGGCAGTTCTTCTTACAAAGACCGAAAGAACTGATAGGTGAATTTAAACTCATAAGCCACGCCAAAGCACCTGTTTACAAAGAAAAAATAGTTCCTAACTCAATGGAGGGCAAATTTTAAGTGGGGAATGAGTAGACCACTTAACCACAATAGGGGTAAAGTGGACAATATAACCCCCCGCATCCTAATTTTTTTCAGCATGTTCGAACCAGGTAGCCCTGTGTTCGAACACAGATTTTCTCCGCATATGTGGTCAATTTGTCTTGAAGACTGTTTGTCCCCACTCGACTGCCTCAACCAACACCCCCTGTATTCTAGGGGGTGTTGCCTCAACACAGCCTCAAGGTATTCCTTCCAGGAACTGTATGTCTGTAAATCTCATGGGTGAGGAAAAAGTAGGGCTGGCTCAAATACTTAACAAATTTAACACCGGAAATATCCGTTGTGAGCTTAGTC